>CM075975.1:6164123-6166623 GCA_038048745.1 Coluber constrictor foxii
AATTCTGGAAATTGCAATCCCCAGAGCCTGGGAAGGTTCCTTGCAAAATGAGCTCAGTTTCACATGACTCACCCAGGGACGCGTCCAACAAAGCAGAAGTGTTTTGTCTCTGACTGGGGTGGGTGTTTTAATTTGATTTGATTTCATTTCATTTCGAGTTATTAAATTTATATGCCACCCAGCGGTAGGTTTCACATTATGTTACCCTGTTTCCCCCAAAATAAGACATTATCCCCTGATAAGAAGGCCAATTGGGCTTTTGAGCGCATGGCAATAAGGCCAAGTGCTTATTCCAGGGTTCAAAAAAAATATAAGACAGGGTCTTATTTTCGGGGAAACAGGGTAGATAGATAGATATACTGATAGTAGGTCTTTGGTTGTTCGAGTTTTCTCCCGCATAAAATTTCAGCTTCGTGCCGAGAACACCAGCCTGAAGATGACAAATCAGACTTCGTCAAAACGTCGCCAAGACTCTCCCAATTTTACGCGGGAGAAAACCCGAATAACCAAAGACCTACATACAAGCACCTGCGAAAACCTCAGAAAACTGATAGATAGATAGTGATAGATAGATAGATGATAGGTGACGGATGAATAGATAGATAGATAGATGATAGGTGACAGATGGACAGGTGGATAGGTAGGTAGGTAGGTAGGTAGATAGATAGATAGATAGATAGATAGATAGATAGATGATAGGTGACAGATGGACAGGTGGATAGGTAGGTAGGTAGGTAGGTAGGTAGGTAGATAGATAGATAGATAGATAGATAGATAGATAGATAGATAGATAGATAGATAGATAGATGATAGGTGACAGATGGACAGGTGGATAGGTAGGTAGGTAGGTAGGTAGGTAGATAGATAGATAGATAGATAGATAGATAGATAGATAGATGATAGGTGACAGATGGACAGGTGGATAGGTAGGTAGGTAGGTAGGTAGGTAGGTAGGTAGATAGATAGATAGATAGATAGATAGATAGATAGATAGATAGATGATAGGTGACAGATGGACAGGTGGATAGGTAGGTAGGTAGGTAGGTAGATAGATAGATAGATAGATAGGTAGATAGGTAGGTAGGTAGGTAGGTAGGTAGATAGATAGATAGATAGATAGATAGATAGATAGATAGATAGATGATAGGTGACAGATGGACAGGTGGATAGGTAGGTAGGTAGGTAGGTAGGTAGATAGATAGATAGATAGATAGGTAGATAGGTAGGTAGGTAGGTAGGTAGGTAGATAGATAGATAGATAGATAGATAGATAGATAGATAGATAGATAGATGATAGGTGACAGATGGACAGGTGGGTAGGTAGGTAGGTAGGTAGGTAGATAGATAGATAGATAGATAGATAGATAGATAGATGATAGGTGACAGATGGACAGGTGGATAGGTAGGTAGGTAGGTAGGTAGGTAGGTAGATAGATAGATAGATAGATAGGTAGGTAGGTAGGTAGGTAGGTAGGTAGATAGATAGATAGATAGATAGATAGATAGATAGATAGATAGATAGATGATAGGTGACAGATGGACAGGTGGATAGGTAGGTAGGTAGGTAGGTAGGTAGGTAGATAGATAGATAGATAGATAGATAGATAGATAGATAGTAGGTAGGTAGGTAGGTAGATAGATAGATAGATAGATAGATAGATAGATGATAGGTGACAGATGGACAGGTGGATAGGTAGGTAGGTAGGTAGGTAGATAGATAGATAGATAGATAGATAGATAGATAGATAGATAGATAGATAGATAGATAGATGATAGGTGACAGATGGACAGGTGGATAGGTAGGTAGGTAGGTAGGTAGGTAGGTAGATAGATAGATAGATAGATAGATAGATAGATAGATAGATAGATAGATAGATGATAGGTGACAGATGGACAGGTGGATAGGTAGGTAGGTAGGTAGGTAGATAGATAGATAGATAGATAGATAGATAGATAGATAGATAGATAGATAGATGATAGGTGACAGATGGACGGGTGGATAGGTAGGTAGGTAGGTAGGTAGGTAGGTAGATAGATAGATAGATAGATAGATAGATAGATAGATAGATGATAGGTGACAGATGGACAGGTGGATAGGTAGGTAGGTAGGTAGATAGATAGATAGATAGATAGATAGATGATAGGTGACAGATGGACGGGTGGATAGGTAGGTAGGTAGGTAGGTAGGTAGGTAGATAGATAGATAGATAGATAGATAGATAGATAGATGATAGGTGACAGATGGACAGGTGGATAGGTAGGTAGGTAGGTAGGTAGATAGATAGATAGATAGATAGATAGATAGATAGATAGATAGATAGATAGATGATAGGTGACAGATGGACAGGTGGATAGGTAGGTAGGTAGGTAGATAGATAGATAGATAGATAGATAGATGATAGGTGACAGATGGACGGGTGGATAGGTAGGTAGGTAGGTAGGTAGGTAGGTAGATAGATAGATAGATAGATAGATAGATAGATGACAGATGGACAGGTGG
>CM075975.1:6171623-6179123 GCA_038048745.1 Coluber constrictor foxii
CAGGTGGATAGGTAGGTAGGTAGGTAGATAGATAGATAGATAGATAGATAGATAGATAGATAGATAGATAGATAGATAGATAGATGATAGGTGACAGATGGACAGGTGGATAGGTAGGTAGGTAGGTAGGTAGGTAGTAGATAGATAGATAGATAGATAGATAGATAGATAGATAGATAGATAGATAGATAGATGATAGGTGACAGATGGACGGGTGGATAGGTAGGTAGGTAGGTAGGTAGGTAGGTAGGTAGATAGATAGATAGATAGATAGATAGATAGATAGATAGATGATAGGTGACAGATGGACGGGTGGATAGGTAGGTAGGTAGGTAGGTAGGTAGGTAGGTAGATAGATAGATAGATAGATAGATAGATAGATAGATAGATAGATGATAGGTGACAGATGGACGGGTGGATAGGTAGGTAGGTAGGTAGGTAGGTAGGTAGGTAGATAGATAGATAGATAGATAGATAGATAGATAGATAGATAGATAGATGATAGGTGACAGATGGACAGGGTGGATAGGTAGGTAGGTAGGTAGGTAGGTAGGTAGGTAGATAGATAGATAGATAGATAGATAGATAGATAGATAGATAGATAGATGATAGGTGACAGATGGACAGGTGGATAGGTAGGTAGGTAGGTAGGTAGGTAGGTAGGTAGATAGATAGATAGATAGATAGGATAGGTAGGTAGGTAGGTAGGTAGGTAGGTAGATAGATAGATAGATAGATAGATAGATAGATAGATAGATAGATAGATGATAGGTGACAGATGGACAGGTGGATAGGTAGGTAGGTAGGTAGGTAGGTAGATAGATAGATAGATAGATAGATAGATAGATAGATAGATAGATGATAGGTGACAGATGGACAGGTGGATAGGTAGGTAGGTAGGTAGGTAGGTAGGTAGATAGATAGATAGATAGATAGATAGATAGATAGATAGATAGATGATAGGTGACAGATGGACAGGTGGATAGGTAGGTAGGTAGGTAGGTAGGTAGGTAGGTAGATAGATAGATAGATAGATAGGTAGGTAGGTAGGTAGGTAGGTAGGTAGGTAGGTAGGTAGATAGATAGATAGATAGATAGATAGATAGATAGATAGATAGATAGATAGATAGATGATAGGTGACAGATGGACAGGTGGATAGGTAGGTAGGTAAGGTAGGTAGATAGATAGATAGATAGATAGATAGATAGATAGATAGATAGATAGATGATAGGTGACAGATGGACAGGTGGATAGGTAGGTAGGTAGGTAGGTAGGTAGGTAGATAGATAGATAGATAGATAGATAGATAGATAGATAGATAGATAGATAGATAGTAGGTAGGTAGGTAGGTAGATAGATAGATAGATAGATAGATAGATAGATGATAGGTGACAGATGGACAGGTGGATAGGTAGGTAGGTAGGTAGGTAGATAGATAGATAGATAGATAGATAGATAGATAGATAGATAGATAGATAGATGATAGGTGACAGATGGACAGGTGGATAGGTAGGTAGGTAGGTAGGTAGGTAGGTAGATAGATAGATAGATAGATAGATAGATAGATAGATAGATAGATGATAGGTGACAGATGGACAGGTGGATAGGTAGGTAGGTAGGTAGATAGATAGATAGATAGATAGATAGATAGATAGATAGATAGATAGATAGATAGATAGATGATAGGTGACAGATGGACGGGTGGATAGGTAGGTAGGTAGGTAGATAGATAGATAGATAGATAGATAGATGATAGGTGACAGATGGACGGGTGGATAGGTAGGTAGGTAGGTAGGTAGGTAGATAGATAGATAGATAGATAGATAGATAGATGATAGGTGACAGATGGACAGGTGGATAGGTAGGTAGGTAGGTAGGTAGGTAGGTAGATAGATAGATAGATAGATAGATAGATAGATAGATAGATAGATGATAGGTGACAGATGGACAGGTGGATAGGTAGGTAGGTAGGTAGGTAGGTAGGTAGATAGATAGATAGATAGGTAGGTAGGTAGGTAGGTAGGTAGGTAGGTAGGTAGATAGATAGATAGATAGATAGATAGATAGATAGATAGATAGATAGATGATAGATGATAGGTGACAGATGGACAGGTGGATAGGTAGGTAGGTAAGGTAGGTAGATAGATAGATAGATAGATAGATAGATAGATAGATAGATAGATAGATAGATAGATAGATGATAGGTGACAGATGGACAGGTGGATAGGTAGGTAGGTAGGTAGGTAGGTAGGTAGGTAGATAGATAGATAGATAGATAGATAGATAGATAGATAGTAGGTAGGTAGGTAGGTAGATAGATAGATAGATAGATAGATAGATAGATGATAGGTGACAGATGGACAGGTGGATAGGTAGGTAGGTAGGTAGGTAGATAGATAGATAGATAGATAGATAGATAGATAGATAGATAGATAGATGATAGGTGACAGATGGACAGGTGGATAGGTAGGTAGGTAGGTAGATAGATAGATAGATAGATAGATAGATGATAGGTGACAGATGGACGGGTGGATAGGTAGGTAGGTAGGTAGGTAGGTAGGTAGGTAGATAGATAGATAGATAGATAGATAGATAGATGATAGGTGACAGATGGACAGGTGGATAGGTAGGTAGGTAGGTAGGTAGATAGATAGATAGATAGATAGATAGATAGATAGATAGATAGATAGATAGATGATAGGTGACAGATGGACGGGTGGATAGGTAGGTAGGTAGGTAGATAGATAGATAGATAGATAGATAGATGATAGGTGACAGATGGACGGGTGGATAGGTAGGTAGGTAGGTAGGTAGATAGATAGATAGATAGATAGATAGATAGATAGGTAGATAGGTAGGTAGGTAGGTAGGTAGGTAGATAGATAGATAGATAGATAGATAGATAGATAGATAGATAGATAGATAGATAGATAGATGATAGGTGACAGATGGACAGGTGGATAGGTAGGTAGGTAGGTAGATAGATAGATAGATAGATAGATAGATAGATGATAGGTGACAGATGGACGGGTGGATAGGTAGGTAGGTAGGTAGGTAGGTAGGTAGATAGATAGATAGATAGATAGATAGATAGATAGATAGATAGATGATAGGTGACAGATGGACAGGTGGATAGGTAGGTAGGTAGGTAGGTAGATAGATAGATAGATAGATAGATAGATAGATAGATAGATGATAGGTGACAGATGGACAGGTGGATAGGTAGGTAGGTAGGTAGGTAGATAGATAGATAGATAGATAGATAGATAGATAGATAGATAGATAGATAGATGATAGGTGACAGATGGACAGGTGGATAGGTAGGTAGGTAGGTAGGTAGGTAGGTAGATAGATAGATAGATAGATAGATAGATAGATAGATAGATAGATGATAGGTGACAGATGGACAGGTGGATAGGTAGGTAGGTAGGTAGGTAGGTAGGTAGGTAGATAGATAGATAGATAGATAGATAGATAGATAGATAGATAGATAGATAGATAGATAGATGATAGGTGACAGATGGACAGGTGGATAGGTAGGTAGGTAGGTAGGTAGGTAGATAGATAGATAGATAGATAGATAGATAGATAGATAGATAGATAGATGATAGGTGACAGATGGACAGGTGGATAGGTAGGTAGGTAGGTAGATAGATAGATAGATAGATAGATAGATAGATAGATAGATAGATGATAGGTGACAGATGGACAGGTGGATAGGTAGGTAGGTAGGTAGGTAGATAGATAGATAGATAGATAGATAGATAGATAGATGATAGGTGACAGATGGACAGGTGGATAGGTAGGTAGGTAGGTAGGTAGATAGATAGATAGATAGATAGATAGATAGATAGATAGATAGATAGATAGATAGATGATAGGTGACAGATGGACAGGTGGATAGGTAGGTAGGTAGGTAGGTAGGTAGGTAGATAGATAGATAGATAGATAGATAGATAGATAGATAGATAGATAGATGATAGGTGACAGATGGACAGGTGGATAGGTAGGTAGGTAGGTAGGTAGGTAGGTAGGTAGATAGATAGATAGATAGATAGATAGATAGATAGATAGATAGATAGATAGATAGATAGATAGATAGATGATAGGTGACAGATGGACAGGTGGATAGGTAGGTAGGTAGGTAGGTAGGTAGATAGATAGATAGATAGATAGATAGATAGATAGATAGATAGATAGATAGATAGATGATAGGTGACAGATGGACAGGTGGATAGGTAGGTAGGTAGGTAGATAGATAGATAGATAGATAGATAGATAGATAGATGATAGGTGACAGATGGACGGGTGGATAGGTAGGTAGGTAGGTAGGTAGGTAGGTAGATAGATAGATAGATAGATAGATAGATAGATAGATAGATAGATGATAGGTGACAGATGGACAGGTGGATAGGTAGGTAGGTAGGTAGGTAGATAGATAGATAGATAGATAGATAGATAGATAGATGATAGGTGACAGATGGACAGGTGGATAGGTAGGTAGGTAGGTAGGTAGATAGATAGATAGATAGATAGATAGATAGATAGATAGATAGATAGATAGATAGATAGATGATAGGTGACAGATGGACAGGTGGATAGGTAGGTAGGTAGGTAGGTAGGTAGGTAGATAGATAGATAGATAGATAGATAGATAGATAGATAGATAGATAGATAGATAGATAGATAGATGATAGGTGACAGATGGACAGGTGGATAGGTAGGTAGGTAGGTAGGTAGGTAGGTAGATAGATAGATAGATAGATAGATAGATAGATAGATAGATAGATAGATAGATGATAGGTGACAGATGGACAGGTGGATAGGTAGGTAGGTAGGTAGGTAGGTAGATAGATAGATAGATAGATAGATAGATAGATAGATAGATAGATAGATAGATAGATAGATAGATAGATGATAGGTGACAGATGGACGGGTGGATAGGTAGGTAGGTAGGTAGGTAGGTAGGTAGATAGATAGATAGATAGATAGATAGATAGATAGATAGATGATAGGTGACAGATGGACAGGTGGATAGGTAGGTAGGTAGGTAGGTAGATAGATAGATAGATAGATAGATAGATAGATAGATAGATGATAGGTGACAGATGGACAGGTGGATAGGTAGGTAGGTAGGTAGGTAGGTAGATAGATAGATAGATAGATAGATAGATAGATAGATAGATAGATAGATAGATAGATAGATGATAGGTGACAGATGGACGGGTGGATAGGTAGGTAGGTAGGTAGGTAGATAGATAGATAGATAGATAGATAGATAGATAGATAGATAGATAGATAGATAGATGATAGGTGACAGATGGACAGGTGGATAGGTAGGTAGGTAGGTAGGTAGGTAGATAGATAGATAGATAGATAGATAGATAGATAGATAGATAGATAGATAGATGATAGGTGACAGATGGACGGGTGGATAGGTAGGTAGGTAGGTAGGTAGATAATTAGATAGATAGATAGATAGATAGATAGATAGATAGATAGATAGATAGATAGATAGATAGATGATAGGTGACAGATGGACAGGTGGATAGGTAGGTAGGTAGGTAGGTAGGTAGATAGATAGATAGATAGATAGATAGATAGATAGATAGATAGATAGATAGATGATAGGTGACAGATGGACGGGTGGATAGGTAGGTAGGTAGGTAGGTAGATAGATAGATAGATAGATAGATAGATAGATAGATAGATAGATAGATAGATAGATAGATAGATGATAGGTGACAGATGGACAGGTGGATAGGTAGGTAGGTAGGTAGGTAGGTAGATAGATAGATAGATAGATAGATAGATAGATAGATAGATAGATAGATAGATAGATGATAGGTGACAGATGGACGGGTGGATAGGTAGGTAGGTAGGTAGGTAGGTAGGTAGGTAGGTAGGTAGATAGATAGATAGATAGATAGATAGATAGATAGATGATAGGTGACAGATGGACAGGTGGATAGGTAGGTAGGTAGGTAGATAGATAGATAGATAGATAGATAGATAGATGATAGGTGACAGATGGACAGGTGGATAGGTAGGTAGGTAGGTAGATAGATAGATAGATAGATAGATAGATAGATAGATAGATAGATGATAGGTGACAGATGGACAGGTGGATAGGTAGGTAGGTAGGTAGGTAGATAGATAGATAGATAGATAGATAGATAGATAGATAGATAGATAGATAGATGATAGGTGACAGATGGACAGGTGGATAGGTAGGTAGGTAGGTAGGTAGGTAGGTAGATAGATAGATAGATAGATAGATAGATAGATAGATAGATAGATAGATGATAGGTGACAGATGGACAGGTGGATAGGTAGGTAGGTAGATAGATAGATAGATAGATAGATAGATAGATAGATAGATAGATAGATGATAGGTGACAGATGGACGGGTGGATAGGTAGGTAGGTAGGTAGATAGATAGATAGATAGATAGATAGATGATAGGTGACAGATGGACGGGTGGATAGGTAGGTAGGTAGGTAGGTAGGTAGATAGATAGATAGATAGATAGATAGATGATAGGTGACAGATGGACAGGTGGATAGGTAGGTAGGTAGGTAGGTAGGTAGGTAGGTAGATAGATAGATAGATAGATAGATAGATAGATAGATAGATAGATAGATGATAGGTGACAGATGGACAGGTGGATAGGTAGGTAGGTAGGTAGGTAGGTAGGTAGATAGATAGATAGATAGATAGGTAGGTAGGTAGGTAGGTAGGTAGGTAGGTAGATAGATAGATAGATAGATAGATAGATAGATAGATAGATAGATAGATAGATAGATAGATAGATGATAGGTGACAGATGGACAGGTGGATAGGTAGGTAGGTAAGGTAGGTAGATAGATAGATAGATAGATAGATAGATAGATAGATAGATAGATAGATAGATAGATAGATAGATGATAGGTGACAGATGGACAGGTGGATAGGTAGGTAGGTAGGTAGGTAGGTAGGTAGATAGATAGATAGATAGATAGATAGATAGATAGATAGATAGTAGGTAGGTAGGTAGGTAGATAGATAGATAGATAGATAGATAGATAGATAGATGATAGGTGACAGATGGACAGGTGGATAGGTAGGTAGGTAGGTAGGTAGGTAGATAGATAGATAGATAGATAGATAGATAGATAGATAGATAGATAGATAGATAGATAGATAGATGATAGGTGACAGATGGACAGGTGGATAGGTAGGTAGGTAGGTAGGTAGGTAGGTAGGTAGATAGATAGATAGATAGATAGATAGATAGATGATAGGTGACAGATGGACAGGTGGATAGGTAGGTAGGTAGGTAGGTAGATAGATAGATAGATAGATAGATAGATAGATAGATAGATAGATAGATAGATGATAGGTGACAGATGGACGGGTGGATAGGTAGGTAGGTAGGTAGATAGATAGATAGATAGATAGATAGATGATAGGTGACAGATGGACGGGTGGATAGGTAGGTAGGTAGGTAGGTAGTAGAT
>CM075975.1:6181623-6299123 GCA_038048745.1 Coluber constrictor foxii
ATAGATAGATAGATAGATAGATAGATAGATAGATAGATAGATGATAGGTGACAGATGGACTGGGTGGATAGGTAGGTAGGTAGGTAGATAGATAGATAGATAGATGATAGGTGACAGATGAATAGATAGATAGATAGATAGATAGATAGATAGATAGATAGATAGATAGATAGATAGATAGATGATAGGTGACAGATGGACGGGTGGATAGATGATAGATAGATAGATAGATAGATTAGATAGATGATAGGTGACAGATGGACGGGTGGATAGGTAGGTAGGTAGGTAGATAGATAGATAGATGATAGGTGACAGATGAATAGATAGATAGATAGATAGATAGATAGATAGATAGATAGATAGATAGATAGATAGATAGATAGATGATAGGTGACAGATGGACGGGAGTGATAGATAGATAGATTAGATAGATAGATAGATAGATGATAGGTGACAGATGGACGGGTGATAGGTAGGTAGGTAGATAGATAGATAGATAAGAGATAGATAGATAGACGATAGATAGATAGAATAGATAGATAGATAGATAGATAGATGATAGGTGACAGATGGACGGGTGAGATAGATAGATAGATAGATAGATAGATAGATAGATAGATAGATAGATAGATAGATAGTAGATAGATAGATAGATAGATGATAGGTGACAGATGGACGGGTGGATAGGTAGGTAGGTAGGTAGATAGATAGATGATAGGTGACAGATGAATAGATAGATAGATAGATAGATAGATAGATAGATAGATAGATAGATAGATAGATAGATAGATAGATGATAGGTGACAGATGGACGGGTGGATAGGTAGTAGGTTAGGTAGGTAGGTAGATAGATAGATAGATAGATAGATAGATTAGATAGATAGATAGATAGATAGATAGATAGATAGATAGATAGATAGATAGATAGATGATAGGTGACAGATGGACGGGTGACTAGATAGATAGATGATGATAGGGGGATGATAGATAAGATAGACAGATGATAGATGATAGATAGGTGACGGATGGATGGATCACTGGTATAGAGCAATGATGGCAAAACCTTTTTGCCGTCACATGCCAAAAGTGGGGGGAGAGTGTGGGGGGTCATGCTCACTGCGTGCCCACACACCCATAATTCAATGCCCCCCGCCCCCCCACGCATGTGCACATGACCCCTCCCACGTTCCCCACGCTTTTGGCATGCAATGACACGGTAGGCCTGGTAGGCCCGTTTTTTGCTTTCCCTAGGCTCCAGAAACTTTCTAGGAGCCTGGGGGAGGGCGAAAATTGCCTTCCCCACACCACCCAGAGGCCCTCGCCGGAGGGCCGGAAAACGGAAAAACATATGCGCTGGAGCTGAACTAGGGCAATGCTTGTGTGCCCAGTGATATGGACTCCGCGTGCCAACTGTGGCACGCATGCCATTGGTTCGCCATCACGGGTATAGAGTGTCTGTTCGAGCAGGGGGGCTGCTCGAAGACCTCCAAGGTCATTTCCATCTCTTATTATTCTGTTATTCAACAGGACTTTGAATTCACATTTGCTGGTTGAAAGGAGGTGGGAAAGTTCTCTTCAGTCCTAACTATATTCTACAGATTTTTGGAACCAGGAATCCTGTTCTGGACAAATGATTAATTTATCCGCCCCCCTCACCCACCGTCAGTCACCCCCCACCCTCACTGATTTTCCTAACCGTCGGCCCCGAAGCTCTTCAGGGCTTCAACCGCGGTAGGACCGATTCCTCTCGATATGATTTTCACAGGCCGAAGGGAGCCCATGCTGTTTTTTCTCATCCGTCTTTTGCCTCATCTTTTTCGGGTTGGCGTTTTCCAGATGTGCCGGAAAAATGCGGTCGCGCAAATCGGAAGTCCAAACAGGATGACATTGCAGGAGTGGGCTTCAAAAACTTCTCTGCCCGGTTACCGGGTGGGTGTGGCCATGGTGGGCGTGGCCTAGTCAGCCTCCTTCACCATGGGGTGTGTGTGAGGGGGTATGTTTTTGCCCACCCTGGGCTCCGGAGGCTTTTCTCGAGCCTCTGGGAGAGTGAAAATGTCCTCCCCAGGCACCGGAGGCCCATCCTGGACTTCCGGTAGGCCGTATTTTCACCCTGACTGATCCTCCAAGCACACCCTGCACTTACCTGCATCAAAATGGGCTGTGTGGGGATTCCTGGGAGAGGCAGGGTGGGGCGGGGCCAGCCAGGAGTGAGAAACTCCTCCCCCCTGCTGTGGTGCTGGAGGCTGAGTAGGCCACACCCACCACGGCCCACACCCACCCAGCAACCGGGCAGCGAACCCCTTGCTAAAACTTTTGACTCCCACCCCTAGTCGTAAGTGTGAAAAGAGTCCTCAATCACCTTTTTCAGTGCTGCCGTCACATCAAGCGGTCACTAAACGAAGCGTCGTAAGTCAAGGTCGTTCAACATTCGACCGAATCCTCCTTTTTCCCTCACTTCTGTACGTCTAAACCAAAGAGGAAGAAGAAAGGGCAAATTTGAACGTTTTAATACAAAAAAAAAACCCCTATATTTTTGGTTTTGTTCGGATGAGAGGGAAATGTCTGCATTCCTTTGCATTTAGCAAAATAAACTTAATTTCTGCTCTCCCCTCCCCCCCCCCCGATTGGGCAAAGCCTGGCCACCCAGCCTCAAAGCTTCCCCATGCGTGGTAATTTAAGAATAAAACATCATCTGCAAAAGACGTTCGTCCAATGATCAGTTTGAGTTTGTTTGGGGTATAAGAGCCACATTGTTTATTCTCCCAGGCTCGTAATGAGGCAATTTTAGTCTTTTAGGACATTCCTTGATTTGTACATATATCCTTTTTCTTCGTCTTTGGAGGCTACAGTGGAAATGTTTCACCCTCTGTGCTGGAGATGAAGTACCACCAGCATGGCGTCCTTCGGGGGTCCTGCTGGCTGGGACTCTTGGGTAATGTAGTCCAGAAATAATTTAAACAGCTGCCCTGGGGAGTCCCTTTTCCTCTTGGCTGGCGTTGGACTACAGCACCCATCATTCCAGGGCCCTTACTAAGGAAGAAAAGGGAATGGGGGTTGAATGATGGACTGGGTGAGCTTAAATAACATTTAGTCCTTCTGCTGTCAGTTTACATAGAAGGATTTAGACTGGCAGGGATGGGATTCAGCCGGTTCGGGGAAAGCGGATGTTAATTTTAATGTGGTTCGCCGAACCGGTTGTTCTCTGGCTGACTCCTCCCACTCCGCCCCTCCCCTCCCAGGAATCTCCACACGGCCCGCCTCAGGTGGAAAGCCTCCAGAATCTGGGGAGGCCGAAAATGCCACCCTCCACTGTGGTGCAGGAGGCCGAGTAGGCCACGCCCCATGGCCACCCCCCGCCCCACTCAGCAACTGAAATTTTTCAATCCCACCCCTGCAGACCGGATCCTAGTGGATCCCAGCAGATCCTGAGTACTGGAAGGTTTGCGGTTCCTTCTGGCCATCTGTAACAAAAGTCCGTTTCTGCCTTCCCAGCAGCACTCTGGTGGTCTCTTCTATTGGGACCCCGGATCCAAATTCTTCCTCCCGGACAGAACCCTTTGGCCCCAGCTGGGTGCAGCTGCGCGGATGTTTCCCGCACTCGCTCGACTTTCCGAGCCCTTCGCCTCCCTGGCCCACAGCTGGCTCAGAGACCAGATCCCAAGGGAGCCCCGATCTGACCTGACCTCCCCTTTCCATGTGTCACAATGCTGGGAGCACCGGAAATCAGGATGCCGACGGGCTGGGAAGGGAAATAAATGTTTTGCCACCCTCGGCTCCGGGGGCGAAGAAGACGGACCCTTGTGATGAGTTGGGGACAAATATCCTAAAATTAGCCATTTCTCTCTCTTGGGAAGAATTCTTTATCAGCCAGAGGTTGCTGCAGCAATCAACACAGTGGATCTCTTTCCATGTACAGTATTTTAAGGGAAGATCTTTCCTCTAATGGAACTCAGTGTCTGATGAATACATCAGACACTGAGTTCCATTAGCGGAAAGATGGATACAACTATATGATTCCATAGCCAGCATGCCTTATAATGGAGACTTCCACTCCCAGAATTCCCCAGCCAGCCTGCTTTAAGATAGGTGGACTTCCACTCCCAGAATTCCCCAACCAGCCTGCTTTAAGATAGGTGGACTTCCACTCCCAGAATTCCCCAACCAGCCTGCTTTAAGATAGGTGGACTTCAGCTCCCAGAATCCTCCAGCCAGCCTGCTTTAAGATGGGTGGACTTCCACTCCCAGAATTCCCCAACCAGCCTGCTTTAAGATGGGTGGACTTCAACTCCCAGAATTCCCCAGCCAGCCTGCTTTAAGATAGGTGGACTTCCACTCCCAGAATTCCCCAACCAGCCTGCTTTAAGATGGGTGGACTTCCACTCCCAGAATTCCCCAGCCAGCAATGCTTTAAGACGGGTGGACTTCAACTGCCAGAATACTCCAGACAGCATGTTCCAAGTACAGAAGCCCAGCATACTGGCTGGGGAATTCTGGGACGTGAAATCCGCAAATCTTAGATGGAGAAACACTGGGTTAGGGAAAAAAACGCAATTGCAGTGACAATGCAAGAGAACTTCCCTTTTGCATGGAACCGGACAATTTTGCCCTCTGCCCATGAGCAGAGACACCGATTCCTTTTCACGTTGCCCCTGTGGTTCACAGGGAAAACCTCTCGCTGGCTGCTGGAGCCAAAACTGGAACATTCCCCGTGTCCTGGGATGGCTCCTTTCCCTTCACACCTGTTGGACTGCATTTCCCAGAATCCCTAGCGCTGTGCGAAAACATCTGGACTGCCAGATTGGGGGGGAGCCACAGCTGTCATTCCTGTCTCGGCCTGGAAGGAAGAGGAGGGAAGAGCTGGGTGGGTGGGAAGCAGCCCAGGCAAACCTTCCAAAAACCCCCAGATCATGTGCAGAGTTTAGAGAAGGCAGCGGTCGCCTAGGGGTTAGAGTAGAGGCCTCCGGGTTCGGGGATGGACATTCCAAGAAAGGTCAGGGGCCGTTCGTCAAACCCTGGCCTGTTTTGAGGTTTGGAGTGAAGAGGCTCAGCCGTTCCGCTTGGCCGTGTGGGGTGCGGGGGTGATGGGGTGGGGTGCCTGCATCAGATGTGAGCGAATGCGCACGCCAGATGTTTGAGAGGGGCTGACTCACTTCCCAGCGGGGGTGGGCGGAGGGGGAGAGAAGGATCCCGTCAAGATCCCGGCCCTGTTTCTACGTGGCTCGGATCACAGGGCTCCCTTGGCAGCTCACCCACCTTGGTGGCAGGGAATGGGGAGCTGTTCCTTTTACGGCATCGTGGGGCTCGTAAAAACATTATCAGGGAAAACGGATCATTCCAAATAGAATAACGAATGACAGAGCTGGGAAGGGACCTTGGAGGTCTTCTAGTCCAACCCCCTGCTCGATTAGGAGCCCTCTCTGCACGCATGGCCAGCTGTCGCCCCAGACCCAGCTCCACTGGCCAGCTGGTCTTTGGGTCTCTGTCATGCATGCATGGGAAAGGGACACATGTGCCCATGTGAGGGGAGTGGGGACCCATGCACGGGGGGGTGCAGGTTAGTTAAGAAGCTTTCCAGGCCCAAAATGGGGCATGGGGTGGCACGAGGCGCATATGCAGGTGGCGGCATGCGTGGGAGGGTGGGGCTCAAATATGGCATTTGGGGGTTTCTGGCACACACGTGTGCATTTACATGAATGCGTGTGTGCTTTGGGCTCTTGGCACCAAAAAGGTTAACCATCCAATTTGGGACAAGTCCAGTCTTTTCTTAAAAACCTGTGGGGGGTGGAGCAGCCACAACTTCTAGTGGCGAGTTGTTCCACTGGTTTATTTTTTCTCACTGTTAGGAAGTTTCTCCTTAATTCCAGCTTTCTTTAATTCATTTCCATCCCTTGTTTCTTGTCCTGCCTTCAGGGGCTTTGGAGAATATGTTTGACCCCCCCCCCCCCATCTCTCTTTTCTGGTGGCGGAGAAGTTGAATAATTCTTTTTTTTAAGATATATAAGTCGTCCTGGCAATTGCAAAAGGCAGTTTTACCTTTATTAAAGTTAGACTTTTTAATACCCTCAAATAACGACATCTGGCTATCCAGGTCGTCTTTGGGGAAGGACTCATAGGTGGAGCAAAGGTCCAATCCAATTTAAACATCTGGCTGAGTGTGCAAAGAAACCATTACAAAGTCAACGGGAAAAAATTCCCCGTTAAAAAGACCTGCAAATAAAAGTAGAACGACGGGGGGCAAAAGAAAGCAAGGATAGGACCGATATAAGAAGCCTTCGTCTTACGACCACAATTGAGTCTCCAAAATTTCCCTTGCTAAGCAAAGACAGTTAAAGCTTTGCCGCAATTTCACGACTTTTCTTGCCGCAGTTGTTAAGTGAATCCGGCTTCCCGTTGACTTTTGGTCGCAAAAAGGGATCACGTCAACACACACACACACACACACACACACACTCCGGGACGTTGCGACGGTCATAAATGTGAGTCGGTTACCCAAAGTCTGAATTTTGATCCTGTGACCAGGGGAGGGCGCCATGTGTCATAAGTGTGAAACCACGGTCGCAAGTCGCTCTTTTTTTCCGGGGCCGTTGTAACTGTGAATAGTCACTAAATGAATTGTAGTCAGTGCAGGGTTATACTTGTAACTAAATGATGATTTATTGAATAAGCTACCAAAGGCCCGTCTGCGGACGACACGTTAAGACCCCCATCGGCCTCATTACGTCTCCGTCTGCATGCACCAACCGAGTTATTTATTATCTTATTATGTTTTTGCTACAGTTCATTTCATAACAAGTTTATGAAATAAACCACAGTTGGCCCGGCTTATATGACACCCCAAACCGATCAACTCAAAATTTACAAGCAAGGTTTTTGGCCTGTTTTAATAAGGCAGAAATTAAACAAAAACAAATTACCGAACCCACATTCCCCCCCCGCCAGACAAAGAATGGGATTCCCATCGAGTTTTTTTTAAAAAAGAGAATTAGATCCATGTGTCCCCCAATTGAAGCAGCCCCTTCTCCCCACCTCTTGGCTCGATCCTGCCTTCTCGGTGGGGAGTCTTCCCAGAGCCTCCCCGTTCAGTGGCAGTCTACCTCGGTGGGTAAAAGCATAGGCTTTTTCAGCACGGAGCGGTCCCTGATTTTTCCTAACAAGGGGATGCCAGCTAGTTTCATTATGCTGGTAAAAGCCAGACTTGGAGTGTTTGTGTGTCGGTTTTCATCACCGCAATTGCACAAAAGATGTGAAGATGCTGGGAAGAGTGCAGAGAAGGGCAACGAAAATGATTAGGAAAGCTGGAGGCTAAAACATGGGATGCATATAACATGTAAAGCATATGATAAAACATAGGTCTACATTAGGAAAGAAGAAAGACTAAGGATGACAGGATAGCAGCCTTCAAATATTTGAGGGGGTTGCCTCAAAGAAGACGAGGGATCAAATTATTCTCCCAGAGCACCCCGAAGGTAAGGCAAGAAAACAACGGATGGAAGCTAATCAAAGATAGAAGCAACATGGAATTAAGGAGAAATTTCCTAATAGCGAGGACAATTAACCAGTGGAAACTGCTTTGTCACCAGAAGTCGTGGATGCTCCATCACTGGAGGTTTTGACGAAGAGATTGGGACAACCTTTGTCTGGAACCGGATAGCGTCTCCTGCCTGAGAAAAAGGGGGGTTGGTCTAGAAGACCTCTGAGTTCCCTTTCAGAATAACTCTCTTATTCTATATTCTTGCGTTCAAAGATACCAAAACATTCCCTTCCAACTCTTATCATTCTTTTATTCTCTTTTTTTTTTCTTTTTGAAAAAATTTGGGGCTTTCCAAGAAGCCCCCTCCCTCCCTCCAGTTCAGATCCCAGTGAGAGCTGAACCCTAGGCCCGTTTTTAACCCAGGTCAGGGAAAATGAGTCCCGTTTCACACATGACGAGTCCAGGAAGACCACAACGGGGGGGGGGGGCCCCTCTTCTTTGGGAAAGCTGGACCGCCTGAATCAAAAGCTGACAGTTTCTCAATCAGGGATGGAGGGGAGGGAAAAGAAAAAAAAAAAAGATTTTTGTTCGAGTCAGCAGGCTTTTTTAAAAAAAAAATCAGGGCAGAGGCTGGATGGATGGATGAGAAGCAGAATTGGGTGTTGGAGTGGAATGTATGACTTCATCGCAAGAACGCCAGGAAGACAAAACAGATGGAGAAAAGTCAAAGCGAAGCGAAATAAAATAAAATAAAACCCGGCAAATCTAGCTTTATTTCCCCCCCCCCCACACTTTCCCCAAACCCTGTCCTAGGAGCATTCCCGGCAGTCCTAGAGTTACAACCGACGTTTGGCCAGGACGGTCGTAATTCGAGGACCCTCCTGTAGTGCTCCTAGAATAGATGGGGCAAAAGATCAAGGAAAAAAAGGGGGGAAAAAAGAAACGGGCCAATCTAGCTTCTTTTCCAGGGAGCTCTACAGGGAGTCCTCGAGTTACGACCGTGATGGCCAAACTCCGTGACGGCTGTAACTCGAGGACTGCCAGGAATGCTTCTAAAAAAAAGGAGCTTTGCCCGGGGTTTTTTGCCTTGATCTTTTCTCATCTATTCTAGGAATTCTGCAGGGAGTCCTCGAATTACGACAGTAATGGAGCCTTTCCATGTGTTTTAGGAGACTCCCAGGGGATCCTCGAGTTGCGACCATAATGGAGCCTTTCCATGTGTTTTAGGGGAATTACAGGGGGTCCTTGAGTTATGACCATAATGGAGCCTTTCCCCATCTGTTCTAGGAGCATCCTCAAGTTATGACCATAATGGAACCCTTCTCCGTTCGTTCTAGAAGCACTAACACGATGGGGAGAAGCTCTTTCGTGGTCGTAACTTGAGGACTATCTGCGATGCTCCTGGAACAGATGGGGAAATGATTCCATTACGGTCGTAACTCCAGAATTAGCTGCATACTTGGAACGCTGCATCCAGTTCTGGTCACCAGGATGCCAAAAAGATGTTGAGACTCTCTAGAAAGAGTGCAGAGAAGAGCCACGAGGATGATTAGGAGGCTGGAGGCTAAAACATGTGGAACAGAACAACAGAACTTGGAAGGGACCTCGGAGGTCATTTAGTCCAACCCCGCGCTCAAGCCAGGAGACCCTATACCATTTCTGACAGGCGGCAGTCCAGTCTCTCTTGAAAGCCTCCAGGGATGAAGCTCCCACAACTTCTGAATATGAAGAATGCTTGCAGGAACTGGATACGGCTAGTCCAGAGAAAAGAAAGACGAGGGGTTGATATGATAGCAGCCTTCCAATATTTGAGGAGCTGCCTCAAAGAAGAGGGGGTCAAAATATTCTCCAAAGCCCCTGAAGGCAGGACAAGAAACAATGGATGGAAACTAACCAAGGAGAGAAGCTTCCTAACAGTGAGGGACAACTAACCAGAGGAACTGCTTGCCACCAGAAATCGTGGCTGCTCCATCACTGGAGACAGCTCAGTGGCTAAGACGTTGAGCTTGTCGATCAGAAAGGTCGGCAGTTTGGCGGTTCGAATCCCTAGTTGGACTAGATGACCTCCAAGGTCCCTTCCAGAATAACTCTCTTATTCTGTTATTCTTGCATTCAAACAAAGGTACCCAAAAAATCTGGCTGTACTTTGCAGATAGGGAAAATGTTGCTCACGCTTGGTCATTCTGCAGGCTTTTTTTTTTCTCTTTTCTTTTCCCTTTTTCAGTCTGAATTTCTGGCGCTTGAATGGCGCTCGATGGCCAGCGTGTTATGCAACCCGAGTTACATTTGGCTTCCCTTCCATTCAAGTTTATCCTCAACTTGTAGGTCAGCTGAATTCTGCTTGGATTCAGACAAATCCCGTTTCTGTCGCTTTCTCTGCCTGTCTGAGAGTTTAGCCCAGTTGATGGTGAACCTTTTCGGCACTGAGTACCCACACCAGAACATGGGGCAGGTGCATGCGTTGGAGTGTCGGCAATCTGAAGGCCAGCTGCTGGCACGCGCATGCCTGTTTTGGGGCCATTTTTTGCCATTTTCAGTCCGTTTTCCGGGCCTTTTTCAGGCCTGAAAGCAGCCCGGAAAACAGCCTGTTTTTTGACTGTTTTTCAGACTATTTTCAGGTTTGTTTTAAGGCTGTTTTTCGGGCCAAAAATAGCCCAAAAAACAGCCTGAAAAATGGCCTGAAAACAGCCTGAAAAAGGCCCGGAAAAGAAGCCTCAAAAGGCCTGAAAAACGGCCTGGTTTTTTGCCATTTTTAGCCACTTTTTCAGGCTGTTTTTCAGGCCACTTTCAGGCTTGTTTCAGGCTGTTTTTCGAGTCAAAAATACTCCAAAAGACAGCTGAAAAATGGCCTGAAAACCTCCTGAAAAAGGCCTGGAAAATGGCCGGAAAAAGGCCCGGAAAACAGCCTGAAAAATGGCCTGGGTTTTTTGCCATTTTTAGCCATTTTTTCAGGCCGTTTTCAGGCTGTTTTTCGGGCCAAAAATAGCCCAAAAACAGCCTAAAAAATGGCCTAAAACTGCCTGAAAAACGGCCTGGTTTTTTGCCATCTTTAGTCATTTTTTTCGGGCTGTTTTTCAGGCTGTTTTTCAGGCCACTTTCAGGCTTGTTTCAGGCTGTTTTTCAGGTCAAAATTAGCCCAAAAGACAACCTGAAAAAGCCCCGAAAAATGGCCTGTTTTTTTGCCATTTTTAGCCATTTTTTCGGGCCGTTTTTCAGGCGGTTTTTTGGGCCGTTTTCAGGCCACTTTCAGGCTTGTTTCAGGCTTTTTTTGGGGCCAAAAATAGAATGAAAAAGGCCCTTGAAACAGCCTGAAAAAGCCTGAAAAACAGCCTGTTTTTTGACATTTTTAGCCATTTTTTCGGGCCGTTTTCAGGCTGTTTTCCGATGCTCTGGTGCCTGCAAAGACCAACTATCCGGAAACCAGAAAAGCAGCTGGTGATGGCGCATGTGCCAACAGAGAGGGCTCTGCATGGCACCTCTGCCACATGTGCCATGGGTTCGCCATCCCAGGTTTAGCCTAAACCGTGGTTTGTTAAGCAAACTCTCCATCACGTCAAGGACAATTCCCAATGACAAGGCCAAGCTTTATTTTTTTTTATTTATTTTTTTTTTTAAAAAAAGAAACTTGCTGATTTTCCTAGCCTCCAGCCCTTGGCTTTCCTTGTGGTGCCCCATCCTAGAATGCCAAAGCTTAATCCCACGCTGCTTCCGAATGGCCCCTTCTTACAAAAAAAAAATCTCCGTGTTTTTTTTTAACCATGGAAACACACATTGGCCCTTTCGCATGGCGTTGGGTGTCAACCAACGAGAAGACAGAACATCGTTCTTTTCTGTTGTTTCTTTCTTCCCTTTTTTTTTTTCCTTTTCCTTTTTTTCTGTCCATGTTCTCTGCATTTTTATTTTTTTTTTGGCTCGGGGTAACCGTGATGCAAAGGAGGATGTGTCATGATCAGCGCCACACCCTTTGGGGGGCCCTCGCTGGAGACTTGGAGATGGGTGGGATATTTCCCCCCCCCCTTTCTGGGCTGGAGGGGTTTTTTTTGGGTGGGGGAGAAGCCAATTTGCATCGGGCGGGCCTCATTGGCATAAAACTCCCTTGCAAAAGACAGCAATAAAGGGAGGAAAAAAAAGCAAATTTGTGTGTGTTTGGGAGTGGGGAAGAAGGTTTTGGAGGTGGGAAACTGAGGCCCAGAGAGGCGAAAAGGCATCGAGTCTTTCCCTAAGGAAGGGCAAACATCTGGTTCCTGTTTGCATCTGTACGGGGACACGGGGAGGGTGGGAGAGTTTTTCCGTGGCTTTTCCTCCGCCCTCCAATCCCTGCTGTAAAATAAAATGTGTATATGTATGTATATGCGGGATGGAGGCAGGCAGAAAAGTCAAAAGTTGTGGATTTTTTTAAAAAACAAAACAAAATTGGGCCAAATTATTTAATACATTTTAAATTGTTTTTAATAGTTTTTGTGATATATGTTTGCTTTTATCATGGCTGTACACCGCCCTAAATCCTTCGGGAGAAGGGCGGTATAAAAAAAAATTAATAAAATAAATAATAAATAAATAAATAAACGGGCTTATTGTTTATCAGCCTACCCGGGAAAGGGGGAAATTCGGTTTGCTTTGAGACCAAGGCAGAACAGAACTGGGTTTAAGCAAGTTCTTACCAGTTCTGAAGAACTGGTAGCGGAAATTTTGAGTAGTTCGGAGAACAGGTAGTAAATATTCTGACTGGCCCCGGCCCCATCTATTCTCTGCCTCCCGAGTCCCAGCTGATTGGGAGGAAATGGGGATTTTGCAGTATCCTTCCCTTGGAGTGGGGTGGGAATGGAGATTTTACAGTATCCTTCCCCTGTCACGCCCACCAAGTTATGCCACGCCCACCAAGCTATGCCACGCCCACCAAGCCAAACTCACAGAACTGGTAGTAAAAAAATATTGAAACCCATCTCCCAGGGCCAGGCACATGCATTATTTTTATGCAAACATTTGCAAAAAGATAACAGCTAATCCAGACGAATATGAAATAAGGGATGAAAGAAAAACAAAGAAATCAAAGGATGAAAAAGGCAAGAAAAGGAAAAAAAAACAGCTGGAGAAAAATAGGATAGAAAGAAGAAAAATAGAAAACGAGTGGATTCTGATTCAGGAGTTACTTAATTTAATAACGTTATTGTCACTGTACATGTTTACACAGTATACCCATACAACGAATTTCACTTAACAGCCAAAGACCAGGTCCAACACACATAACAATCCCCAAACACACTCCCACCCACCACAATTCCTCACCCCTAAAACATCCACACAACAGACTAAATAATACTGTCCAACAGCTCACCGATGGTGGCCCTTTAGTTCATTGTTGAGTGCAATTATAGCTCTGGGATAAAAACTATTCAGAAAATGTGTGGTCCGAGTTTTAATTCTTCTGTATCTTCTGCCAGAAGGTCTAAAGGTTAAACTATCATTGTACCTAGCTACTTAACCTTCCTTCTCGTTCTCTCTTTTCCTTCATCCCTTCCTTCCTTTCCTTTCTCTTTGCCTTCTACTTCCCTCCCTCCTTTTCTGAGAAAGTGTGTTCCTGAATGGGTACGAAGTGCCAGGCATCAAAATCTTCAAAGTCCAAGCCGGCATCACCAAACTTTTATGCTTTAGGTAAGGCACACAAACCTTATCTGGTTCCTGAATTAAGCTGTTTGCATAAACCATCAGCTGTTGTTAACCTGTTTAAATAAGCTGTGCAAATAGGTGAACCACAGTGTTTGCAAACCAGATGGATGTACTCACAAAACACAGGTAAGCAGATCTTGGAGATTTCTTCTGAACCCAATCACACGAGGGGTGAAACCCAGCAGGTTCTGGAGAACCGATAGTGGAAATTTTGAGTAGTTCGGAGAACCGGCAAATACCACCTCTGGCTGGCCCCAGAGTGGGGTGGGAATGGAGGTTTTGCAGTATTGTTCCTCTGCCACACCCACCAAGCCACACCACACCACACCACGCCCACCAAGCCAAGCCCACAGAACCTGTAGTAAAAAAATATTTGGATTTCACCACTGAATCACTCCGTACGTTACGATTGGTTACTGTTAAAGTTTGGCTCACTTCTCTTTACTTACAGTAGTGGCCAGAATTGTGGAAATCTTTTGTTCTCACTATCAGGAAATTCCTCCTTAGTTCTAAGTTGCTTCTCTCCTTGATGAGTTTCCACCCGTTGCTTCTTCTCCTGCCCTTGGGTGCTTTGGAGAATAGCTTGACTCCCTCTTCTTTGGGGCAGCCCCCAAATACTGCAAGACTGCTATCATGTCACCCCTGGTCCTCCTTTTCACTAAACTAGACATGCCTAATTCCTTCATCATACAATTTAACCTCTAGACCCCTGATCCCCCTTTTTGCTTGCCTCTGCACAATTTTAAGGATCTCAACATCTGTTTTGTGTCCAGAACTGGAAGCATTGTGGACTCAACGATGCAGTAAAGTGCTATTATCACTTCTCGTAATTTTGAAACTGTCCCTCTGTTGTTGCAGCCCAGGACTGTGTTGGATTTATTGGCAGCTTGGATTAGAAGACCAAGTACTACCTATTCTATACCTGTGCATCTGGGTGGGTTGTTTTTCCCCCCCCACCTAAGTGTAAAAACCTTACTTTTCTCACCCGTGAATAGCATCCTGTGAGCGAGGGTCCAGTGTTCAAGCTCGCCAAAATCCTTCTTGATCCGGAGCCTATTTTCCAAGGTGTTAACAATTCCCACAACCTTGGTGTCTCATCTGCAAATCGGATGAGTTCCCCTGGTAGTTGCAGATTCAGTCAGCATTTTGTTCTATGTAGCATCAACTTTGTGAACTCTCCCCTTTCCACTGTGAATTCAAAATGGACAGTCATTAACATTTATGTGTGTGTGTGTGTGTGTGTGTAGACGATAGTTAGATGATAGGTAGATGGCTGGTAGGTAGGTAGGTAGATGATAGAGATAGATAGATAGATAGATAGATAGATAGATAGATAGATAGATAGATAGATAGATAGATAGATAGATAGATAGATAGATAATAGACAGAAGGACAGACAGATACCCTATTTCCCCGAAAATAAGACCCAACCGGAAAAATACACCCTAGAATGATTTTTCAGGATGCTCGTAATATAAACCCTACTCGCAAAATAGGTAGGTAGGTAGGTAGGTAGGTAGATAGATAGATAGATAGTTTTCTTATTTTTGTAGATTAATGTGTGTTCTTCTTTTTAAGCCAGGTTTTTCCTACATAACCGAGATTTTTTGGAACCACTACTGAGTGAAATCACAATTGTAAATCACAGAATGTAGTGAATTGTGATTTCACTCAGTAGTGGTTCCAAAAAATCTCGGTTATGTAGGAAAAACCTGGCTTAAAAAGAAGAACATAGATGATGATAAATAGATAGATAGATAGATAGATAGATAGATAGATAGATAGATAGATAGATAGATAGATAGATAGATAGATAGATAGATAGATAGATAGATGATAGATAGATAGATAGATACTGGTAGATATAAATGATAAATAGGTATAGATGATAGATAGATGATAGATGATAGATGATAGATGATAGATGATAGATGATAGATGATAGAGATAGATAGATGATAGATAGATAGATAGATAGATAGATAGATAGATAGATAGATAGATAGATATATCATAGAGACAAAGAGATAGAGAGATAGAGATATATAGAAATAGAGATATAGAGCAATGATAGAGAGATGATAGAGATAGATAACAGATGGATAGATAGGAGATAGATAGATAGATAGATAGATAGATAGATAGATAGATAGATAGATAGATAGATAGATATATCATAGAGACATAGAGATAGAGAGATATAAGATAAATAGAGATATAGAAATATAGATAGATAGATAGATAGATAGATAGATAGATAGATAGATAGATGATATATATATATCATAGAGAGAAATAGAGAGATAAGATAGAGATAGATAGAGATAGATATAGAAATAGAGATATAGATAGATCGATAGATAGATAGGATATAGCTAGATAGAAAGATAGATAGATGATAGATAGATAGATAGATAGATAGATAGATAGATAGATAGGATATAGCTAGATAGAAAGATAGATAGATAGATAGATAGATAGATAGATAGATAGATAGATAGGATATAGATAGATAGAAAGATAGATAGATAGAAAGAAAGATAGAAAGATAAATGGATGGATGGATGGATGGATGGATGGATGGATGGATGGATGCATATATAGATATAGATTTGGATGGATGGATGTAAAGTGCAACCTGTATCTGTTTCTTCTCAAACCTTTCCCTGTCACTATGCTCTCAGGCAGGGCCGCTGAGCCTCAGAAGTAGAGCCCACCCACCTTCCCTGGGTCCTTGAGGTCTGCCTCAATGGCCTGGTTAACCCAGGTTACGCGAGTCGTGAGAAACAGCCGCAGCATTGCAGGAAGAGAAGAGCCCCCCCCCCCTTCGTAATGATCTTCAACGGTTAACAAAAACCCCTCAACGGGGGAAGTCCTAGGACAACTGTGTTTAATTCTCTTTTTTTTCCCCTTCCCCTGCTTTTTTGGCTACGTTGCTCCCGCTTAATTGCTTCAGAGGGCTGGGGACGGTCGGCTTTCCAGGCCCCCATTCAGAGGAGGGGTAATAAGCGAGACCCCCCAGGAGCTGGAAGCCAAGAGCTCTCCGCGGCTTCCAGCTTTTCCTGTCGCAGAAAAAGACCCTTCCTCCACTCGGCCGGAATCCAGAAGAAGGGTGGGGAAGAAAGACCACCTTTGATACCAAGTTCCAAGCATCCCTTTTTCAGGGGTATTGGGGGGGGGGTTCCCAGGGTGGGATTTTGTCGAGCTCGGTGGTGTTCACAAAAGCAGGACTGCGGCCAAGGATTAGTGAACAAAATAGAAGGATTTGGGAAACGCGGGAGATACGTTGGCCGAGGAAATCAAGAAGTTGCAGGCATCAGAGGGTGGTCGGATTCGCACCCCGTGCTGAATATTCTTCCCTCCCTCTCTTCTTTGCCTTTCTTCTATCTTCCCTCTCTCCCTTCTCCTTCCTTCCTTTCTCTTTCTCCTCCCTTCCTTCTTCCTTCCTTCCTTCTTTCCCTCCTCTTTCTCCTTCCTTCCTTCCTTCCTTCCTTGTGGTTAAATTGCAGTATTGCAGGCTGACTCTGCCCATAGCCAGGAGTTCAATCCTGACCGGCTGTAAAGCACTGTGAAGCGGTATATAAGTCTAAGGGCTGTTGCTATTGCCCTTCCTTCCTTCCTTCCTTCCTTCCTTCCTTCCTTCCTTCCTTCCTTCCTTCCTTCCTTCCTTCCTTCCTTCCTCCCTTCCCTTCCCTTCCCTTCCCTTCCCTTCCCTTCCCTTCCCTTCCCTCTTTCCCCTTTCTCTTTTCTTTCCTTCTACACTTCCCTTTCTTTTCCTTCCTTCTTTCCTTCCCTCTTTCTTTTCCTTCCTTCCTTCTCTCTTTTTTCCTTCCTTCCTCCTTTCCCTTCCTTTCCTTTCTTTTCCTTTCCTTTCCTTTCCCTTCCCTCTTTCTTTTCCTCCCTCCCTCCCTCCCTCCCTTCTTTCCTTTCCTTTCCTTCCCTTCCCTTCCCTTCCCTTCCCTTAATTCTTTTTCTTTTCCTTCCTTCCTTCTTTCCTTCCCTCTTTCTCTTTCCCTTCCTCCCTCCCTCCCTCCCTTCTTTCCTTCCCTTCCCTTCATTCTTTTTCTTTTCCTTCCTTCCTTCTTTCCCTTCCCTATTTAGCAAACAGGGAAGTGATGCTGCTGGGTGAGGAAGGGAGCAAGGGATTGTGGGACTGGCTGGGAAACTGTCACAGAAAGTTGAACACCAAGGCCGTGTGTGACCTCAGCTTCTCAGAAGCAGCCACAGCTTCCCCAAATTGTATTCCTTTGAGGGTCATGGGTTCCGGATGTTGGGTGCCATTCTGTACGCTAACCCAGCTGAGGTTCCTTGATTCAAAAACGGTTGCCCCACAATGCGCTGAATTAAAGCGCACGACAACTAGACTTTTACTAGCATATCGGTATGTAGGAGAAACCTGTAGCTAGAATCGTAGGCAGTGGTGGGTTTCAAATTTTTTTTACTACCGGTTCTGTGGGTGTGACTTGGTGGGCGTGGCTTGGAGGGTGTGGCACTATAAAATCTCCATTCCCACCCCACTCCAGGGGAAGGATACTGTAAAATCTCCATTCCCTCCCCAATCCAGGGGAAGGTTACTGCAAAATCCCCATTTCCCCCCAATCAGCTGGGACGTGGGAGGCAGAGAATAGATGGGGGCGGGGCCAGTCAGAATTTTTACTACCGGTTCTCCGAACTACTCAAAATTTCCTCTACTGGTTCTCCAGAACTGGTCAGAACCTGCTGAAACCCACCTCTGATCATAGGGGAGCCGAATTCAATCAATGGGCCCTGAAACATGCCAAATCTTTCTTTCTTTCTTTCTTTCTTTCTTTCTTTCTTTCTTTCTTTCTTTCTTTCTTTCTTTCTTTCTTTCTTTCTTCTTCTTCTTCTTCTTCTTCTTCTTCTTCTTCTTCTTCTTCTTCTTCTTCTTCTTCTTCTTCTTCTTCTTCTTCTTCTTTTTAAAAAAATTGCATCAGGAGGTAGCCACTCAACAGGTACAGCAACACCCTGACCCCTTTTAGGGAGTCATACGGAGATGGAGAAGCTCTCTACCTGTTGAAGATCAGCCTTCCGCTGAGCCAGGGAGGGAGGCCAGGGACTGCCTCATCTAATGTGAGCGGTGGGGGTGGGGAGGTGGGGGAGGGCAGAGCCCGGGCGGGTGGGGAGGGGGCTGTCGTCTTCTCTCATCCAGCATATGGTCTCCTCTCTTCCATCTGGTCTTTATTAAAAGTCTCTGCAAAATGCACATTCCTGGGTTTAACCCTTGCCGTGCCAGGGATGGGCAAAAGCCCCTTCCTTCTCCATGTAATACAAATATCCCCCCCTTTTAAAAAATAAATAAATAATAATAATCCAGGAATAAAACCCCCTCCTTTGGCATCTTCTCATCTATCCCTCATTCTCCCCCACACTGCAGATCTGTGCCTCCCCACTCAAACCTGGGAGGGAGTCCAACAATAAATTAAAAAATTGGGGGGGGGAGGCAAAATTTGTGATCAAATGGGGTGTTTTGTTAAAAGGAGGGAGGGGAATGATGCGGGAATGCGAAGAATGGAAGCTATAGATGGGGGGGGGACGAATGACGTGCCCCCTACTTCTTAAAATCTTTTGAATTTGGGGGGAGGGGGACAGGATCAGTAGGATCTGGAAAATAAGCCCTACCTGCCCCCCCCACAACTCTCATGGCACCCCAAATAAATCTGGGTTCTTCTCCGTTGAGAGCCAGCCAATTTTTCCCACGGGATTTCCTGAGATCTTTTTCCAGCCCTCTCCTTCCCACCCTCCTGCAAAGGGTTAACAATTTTGGGGTTTAAAAAGGGGGGAGTTAGAAGCCCCCCACCCCACCCCACCCCCTGCCCCCCAACCCGCCAGCCCGAGGGGGCTGGATTGAGCCCGGCAGAGCCAGGAAACACCGAAATTTAAGACAATTGTGACTTTTTTTCTTTCTTTCTTTCTTTCTTTTTTTTCTTATAGAGAGGTGCAAACGCAGACCAGATGGTGAGCATAAATGGACTCAGAAAAGGGTTTCGTTTGCTAACCAGGATCAGAGACTCCTGCAAGCTGAAAACAGCCAGCATCCTGGCTGGGGGGGAGGTGGGGGGGAAGCAAGAAAATGTGTAGATTCGGGGCAGGAAAATTGCAGAAAATTCACATGTTGGGGCTGTTGAGGGACACATAAAATTTGATGCCCAGCTAGTCCTCGACTTAGGACCGCGAGGGAGCCCACAATTGTTGTTTGCTGAGCGAGGCATTCGTTAAGCGAGTTTTGTCCCCCCCCCTGCCCTTCTCGCCACCGTTGTTAAGTGAATCACGGCACTTGGGAAGTCACTAACACGGTTGTGAAGTGAAATCTGACTTCCCCATTGGTTTGGCTGGTGAGGAGGTCACAAAAGGGGAATCGTGTGATGCTGTGACGGTCATAAATGTGAGCCAGTTTGCCAAGCCTCTGAATTTTGATCATGTGATCATGGGGAGGCTATAATGGTCGTAAGTCTGAAAAACGGTCGTAAGTCATTGTTTTCAATGCTCTTGTAATTTCAAATGGTCAGTAAATGAACTGTCGTAAATCAAGGATTACCTGTATTCCTGAGTATCCAGCTCTAGAAAGCAGCTATAATTGGACACAAACTTCGTGTGGGTGGGTGAGAGAGAGAGAGAGAGAGAGGGAGGGAGGGAGGGAGAGTGAGAGAGAGAAAGGAAGAGGGAGAAAAGAGAGAGAGAGGGAAAGGGAAGAGAGAGTGACAGTGAGAGAGACAGAGAGAAAGAGAGAGACAGAGAGAGAGATAGAGAGAGAAAGAGATAGAGAAGGAGAGGGAGGAGGAGAGAGAAAGAGAAGGACAGAGACAGAAAGAGAGAGAGAAGGACAGAGAGTGTGTGAGAGACAAGGAGAAGGAGAGTGTGAGAGAGAAAGAGAAAGAGAGAGAAGGAGGAAAAGAGAGAGAAAGAGAAGGACTGAGACAGAGAGAGAAAGACACAGAGAGAGCCAGAGAGAAAGAGAATGAGAGTGTGTGAGTGTGAGAAAGAGAAAGAGAAAGAGAGAGAGAGAAAGAGAGAGAGAGAGAGAGAGAGAGAGAGAGAGAGAGAAAGAGAAAGAGAGAGAAGGAGGAAAAGAGAGATAAAGAGAAGGACTGAGACAGAGAGAGAAAGACACAGAGAGAGCCAGAGAGAAAGAGAATGAGAGTGTGAGTGTGAGAAAGAGAAAGAGAGAGAGAGAAAGAGAAAGAGAGAGAGAGAGAGAAAGAGAAAGAGAGAGAGAAAGAGAGAGGGAGAGGAAGAAAAAAGAAAGGACAGAGACAGAAAAAGATAGACAGAGAGAGAATGTGAGTGTGAGAGAAAGAGAGAGAGAGACAGAAAGAGAATGAGAGTATGAGAGAGAAAAAGAGAGAGAAAAAGAGAGGGAGAGGGAGAAAAAAGAGAGAAAGAGAAGAACAGACAGAAAGACACAGAGAGACAGAGAGAGACAGAGAAAAAGAGAATGAGAGTGTGTGAGAGAAAGAGAGAGGGAGACAGAGCAAGGAAGAAAAAAGAGAGGAAAAAAGAGAGAAAGAGAAGAACAGAGACACAGCAACTTCTGGGGCAACTTCTGAAGCTCCCCCTACTTACAAGTTATGGGGAAGCCTGGGGGTGGGGAGGTTGTACTCCCCCAGCCCCCCAGCCCTGATTTTGAAGGGAGGCAGGCGGGCCCTATAAACACAAGGAATAAGCAAACCACACCAAAACAAAAGCCGGACTCAAACCTCCTCCTTGACTGCCTTCCCAAGCAGAGGAAAGGAAGTTAGGTAGGTCAGCAGCTGGAAGTTTCTGGAAACATCAGCATCTTCTAATTAACTTAAAATTAAAGGCTTGGCAAAGAGAGACCCAGGCATTTTCGCTCTGCTTTTTTCCAATCCCCTCTGGGCCCGTATTCCTTTATTGCTCAAGCCACAAACTTTACACGATATCTTGCTATATCTCCTCTTTCCTGTCCCTTTTCAAGCTCTGGTTCCATTAACCTGTTATTAGTCTCCATGCTGTAAACCGGAGGCTAAAACATAGGATGCAGGAACTGGGCACGGCTGGTCTAGTGAAGAGAAGGACCAGGGGAGACAGGAGAGCATCTTCCAATATTTGAGGGGCTGCCCCAGAGAGGAGGAAGGGGGTCCAGCTATTCTCCAAAGCCCCTGAAGGCCAGAGAAGGAAGAATGGATGGAAACTGAGCAAGGAGAGATTCAACCTGGAAATAAGGAGGAATTTTCTGACAGGGAGAACCATCAACTCAAGTTGTCTTCGGAAGTTGTGGGAGCTCCAGAGGCTTTCTAGGAGCCTGGGGAGGGCGAAAACAGTCTTCCCCATCCCTTTCTATTTGCCGACTTCCGGCGGGCCAAAAATCAGCTGGCCAGCACGCGCATGCATGCTGGAGCTGAGCTAGGGATTGCTTGCGTGCCCACCAATATGGCTCGGCGTGCCACCACATGTTCGCCATCCTGGGTGTAGGGTCTCCCGCTTGGGTGGGAGCGGCGGGTGGAGTAGATGACCTCCGAGGTCCCTTCGAACTCTGTTAAACCCTTTGTCATGCAATCCTAGGGATTTGGGAGAATCAAGATCATACAAAGCGTTCGTTCTGTGTTATAATGCCTTGGTAAGGCCACAGCATATTTTAAAAAAGATAGAAAGAGTGCAGAGAAGGACAATAAAGGATACTAAAGGAAGGGGTTGGAAGCTAAGACGTACAATGAACGGTTTGTAGGATTTGGGTAGGGCTAGTTTAGAAAGAAGAAAGACTATGATAGCAGTCTTCCGATATTTGAGGGGGCTGCCCCAAAGAAGAGGGGGCGGGGGTGTCTACCTATTCTCCCAAGCACCAGAAAGCAGGATAATAAGGAATGGAAACTTAATCAAGGAGAAAACCAATTCAGAAACAAACCGAGAGATTTTCTGATAATTAGAAGAATTAACCCATGGAATGGCTTGCCACATGAAGTTATGGGTGCTTCACCACTGAAGCAACCGGACAGACAATTTCTTTTTTTTACTACCGGTTCTGTGGGCGTGGTGTGGCTTGGTGGGCGTGGCTTGGTGGGCATGGCAGGGGAAGGATACTGCAAAATCTCCCCTCCCACCCCACTCTGGGGCCAGCCAGAAGTGGTATTTGCCGGTTCTCCGAACTACTCAAAATTTCCACTACCGGTTCTCCAGAACCTGCTGGATTTTCACCCCTGCGATGTTCTAATATTTTACTCCGTTCTGGACAAACGACAGGATTTCTTCTGAAACTTTAGCTGCATCCTTTTCAGGCTGATTTTTGAAGCCTTCCTCTAGGTGGCTAGTCCTCATGATTCTCAGATTAAAAACCTCTCTATTTTATTTTATTTATTTATTTTTCTTCCTTTCTTTCCCAACCCCCGCCGGTGAGAATTGAAGCAAACATCGCCTTGCTAATTCCATTGGCACTGCCCTCTTTAAACCGGGGCGCGGCGGGGGGGGGGAGATCGTCATGCCTTGGGAAAGGATGACGGGGTGTCTGTGCACCATTTAACCATTTTGCGCTTTTCCAAAAAAAAAAGGCAGGGGTGAAAATTCACTTCCTTGTGAATTTAATAGCACAGGTCTCCTGTCTGAGTAGGGGGTTGGACTGGATGACCTCCAAGGTCAGTTTGAACTCTACTGTTACTGTTTGCCTGAGTCCTTAGTACCCTCTCCTCTCTCCCACCCAACCCAGGCACCCCCCCATTTGACATACTTCTCTCCCCTCCCACCCCCTACAGACAATTCTGGTTTGTTGTGACTTCCAGCCCGTTAGAAAATTAAGTCCTTTTATTTGACACGCAAAAGGCACCCACACAATATTCGGATTTTTCTTTTGTTGTTTGTTGCTTCGACTTTCCACCCCACCAAGGAGACCACATCAGCAGTCAGAGTCAATGAACCCCCACCCCCCAAACAGCAGATCTAGAGGATTCCTTCCCCCCCCCACTCCGTTTTTGCAACGGGGCAGCCCTCCCCGCCTTCTGAGCGACCCCCCCCCCAACCCAACTCCCGGGACTGTGCCAGCTTTGTCATCCCAGATGCCTGGGATGCCCCCAGGGAGCCCCTCCCTCTATTACCTCCACAAATTGAACCCGGAGTGGGGTGGGGTTGAAAAGTCTGCCAGCTTTAGCCCCCCACCCATCCCCGTATCGCAAGATCCCCCCTCCTCACATACACACTTAGCCATCGGAAGTCATCAAACAAAGTGTATTTACGGAGCTTGTATCCCACGAGAAATTTTTCTTTTTCAAAAAAAAAAGTTTTTAACAAGTTCGGAGTGGGAGAAATCACCCTGAGCGGCGTGGGATCCATCCGTGGTGTGTGACTCCAGATGAAAAAGAAGCTGGGGGCGGGGGGGAAACGGGGTGGAAATCCGGGTTCTTCCGAAGTCATGAGGACTAGAAACTTAAAACTCCCACCACCACCATCACCATCACCCCGGCCGTGGCACACAAATCCAACTCCTTTTTTTTTCCTCCCCTTCTTCTTTTCTTTTCCCGCTGTCAGGACAGCTGCTCCCCCAGATTTCCAGCGGCACCGGGATTTGGATAAAAGGCACCCCCAGATTTCCAGCGGCACCGGGGTCTCAAGCGAGGGGGGCTTCCAAGTTGCGATGGGAGGGGGCTTTTGCTGCGCCCTCACCCCCCAAAAAAGTCTCTTTACTCCAGCTATCAAGGTCTGAGTCGGTTTGGGGCTCAACCCGAGCTTGGGGTGGGGAAAATATGGGGGGGGGGTTTAAACCAGCCTCGGGCGTCCCTCCATGCTGGGTCTCTGCTGCATCCTGGCAGGCTGGCATCCCAGATGTGGCACAAAGGAGGAGGAGGGCCCTCTGTGGCATTTTGGTCCTTGTGCCCGCCTGGCATAAGGCCATCCGACGCCCCCCACCCCTTTCCCCGGTGCTGCGGCTCGTAGTTCAAACACTGGTCCGGCAAGTGGCCGGTTGGCAAGGCCGGGAGGAGGAGGAGGAGGAGGAGGATGGCGGGGCGGTTTTTTCCGTCGTGTTGATTACCCACCGGTAACACTGGGTGACTCTCCTGCTTTTGGCCTGAGCTCCGCAGCGGGTACAGTAAACGATGCCCAGAGCCAACATGATCACCAGGAAGATGGAAATGGGCACCAGTAATGTCACCAAGAGCCAGCGGTCATCCTTCCTCTGCCTTTCCTCCCCAGAAGCCGGGCTGGGGGGAGCAGAAGTGGGAAGGAGCGCCCTGACTCCCCCAACGACGGGGTCCACCTTCTCCTCCGTGGGACCCCCGGAGGGAGACGGAGGGATTGTTGGAGGATCCTCCGAGGTGGGAAGAAGGGTCCCCGTGACGTCCAGAGGCAGGGACCCAAAGACGGGCGTCGGAGGAGGAGGAGGAGGAGGAGGAGGATCGGAAGCCGCGGGGGTGGGATGGAGGACCTCGGGGTGCCCCGCCGAGGAGGAGAAACCGTGCTCCAACGGAGAAAGGCGCGAGTCCCAAGCGATGTCGAACTCGGGAGCCTCCGTGGCTGGCACCGGAGGGGGGAAAACCAACCGATCGGGCACCGACAGGAAAGAAGCGGCGGAATCGGACGAGGAGCCGGCCTCCCCGTCGCGGAAAAGCGAGAAGCGGACGGGCGGGATGCTGAGATCCTCGGCTTCCCTGGTGGTGAAGCGCACGGGGAAAGGATCCGGCCAGACCTCGGGCGGGGTGGCATCGGGGCCGTCCATGCCATCCACGGGATTGCAGCTGATGCCGTCGGCTTCCAGGTCGAACCCTTCGGTGCAGTAACACTCAAAGCCACCCACGTAGTTCACGCACATCTGTTGGCACACGCCGGGGATCTGGCACTCGTCGGTGTCCACGCACTGGCCGGGCTCCTCCTCGGCGGGGCTGAAGCCCAGGTGGCACCGGCAGAGGTAGGAGCCCTCGGTGTTCTCGCACTGATGCTCGCAGGGGGCGTCCACGCACTCGTCTAAGTCCTCGCACTGGTGCCCGTCGGATGCCAGCTCGTACCCGGCTGGGCACCGGCAGCGGTAGCCGTCGGTGCTCTCTTCCTCGGCCACGCAGTCGAACTGGCAGGGCCGGCGTCGGCAGGGGTCGTTGGCGGCGCAGGAGTGCCCGTCGGGGAGCAGGAGGTAGCCCGCGTGGCACTCGCAGGCGTAACCGGAGCCCTCGTCCAGGCACAGCTGCTGGCACCCGCCGTTGTCACCCTCGCACCAGCTGCCCGCCGAAGCCATGGATGATGCCGAGGCTGCTGAGCCCCCCGACGGCTCCCGACACAGCGGAGGGCTCTTGGACCAGCCCACGCGCCCGTCCTCCTTCTGCAAGCACAGCAGAGACAGCGAAGGCCCGCCGGGGCAGCCCACGGACGCCACGGTCCCGAAGGGCACGAAACGCGGAGGAGCCCCGACGGCAGGGGATGCCAGCTGCCCGAAAGGCGCGGCGTAGCTGATGCTGGCCCCTTCGCCTTCCTCTTCCAAGCCAGCGCACATCCCACGGAAGGCGAAGCGGCAGAGGTAGCCGTCCACGGGACCCGCGCAGGATCCTTCCAGCCACTGGAAATCCCGGTCGTCCAAACCCACGCACCGGGGAGCCGCGCAACCGGCTCCCCCGACGGCAACGCTGGCCCTGGCCCAGTTGCTGTAAGCCGTCTCTTGCTCGCCGGTCACCCAGCTGAAACCACGCAAGGGCCGCTGCGGGAAACACTGGCGCGGTTGGCGCTGCAGCCCGATCCAGAACAGACGGGGCGGACCGGGCTGGCGGCTCCCGGCGAGCAACTGGCTAACCTGAGCCGCCTCTTCGGCTCGTTTCAACGTGGCCAAGTTGCCCCCCAGCTCCCGGCAAGCCCGCCAGGCTTCTAAAAAGCTGCGCGGGTGGGTGTAAAGCGCGTAGCAGCCTTCAGGATCGCAACTGGCTTCAGGATCCGGCTGGCCAGGCAGAGGCAGCTGGAGGAGCAGCAGCCCCACCAAGCCGAGCGGCAGCCAAGAGGCCAGCATGGTTGTGTTGTTGCTGCGGTGGGCCTCCGGCGCTCTGACAGACCCACTGGGCCTTCACCCCCACTCTCAGTTCCTGGCCTTCTTTCCCCTCCCCGTCCGGGGGGAAGGAGGCGCTGGGCTTCTCCGATCCCCGCCTTCGGGCCTTCTAGGGCGCGGATTTGAACTCCTGCCACACAGGGAGGGAAGGGAGGGAGGGGAAAAGTGGAGTGGGGGGGAAGGAAAGGGGCAGCCAGCCTGCGGTGGAGGGAGGGGAAGGGAAAGGGAAAGCCAAAGCAGGCAGGCGGAGAGGGTCTGGGGACGTCGGGGAGGTGGGTGGGTAAGTGGGGAGTGAAAGCGTCTGCCTTGTGCCTTTTCTGGCCTAACCGCTAGACCGCACTGTCGCTGGGAGCATCCTTTAATTCCAGACCCTGCCAAAGGGATGCCAGGAGGAGAGCTAGTCAGTTTTGAACAGGAACATGGACTTCAAGTCCCAGAATTCCCCAGCTAGCTAGCAATGGGTGGACTTCAACTCCCAGAATTCCCCAGCCAGCATGCTTTAAAGTGGATGGAATAATAACGCAGAATAATGGAGTAGGAAGGGACCTTGGAGGTCATCTATTCCAACCCCCGGCTCACACAGGAGAGCTGGAAGTAGGGATTCGAAACCGTTGAACTTTCTGATCGGCAAGCTCAGCGTCTTAGCCACTGAACCACCTAGCTTTATGAGATTAAAGCGGGGGGGGGCAGGCTGAACTGAGCTTCTGAAACTGATGCTGAGGGGCAGCCCCAAAGAAGGGGGGGGGTTAGGGTTAGGGTTACCTTATTCTCCAAAGCACCAAAAGGCAGGACAAGCAACGGATGGAAACTCATCAAGGAGAGAAGCAACCTGGAAGTAAGGGGAAACATTTCTTGACAGGGAGAACAATTCACCGGTGGAACTGCTTGCCACCAGAAATTGTGGGTGCTCCGTCATGGAGGCTTTTAAGAAGAGATCGGACAGCCATTTGTCTGGAATGTTACAGGGTTTCCTGCCTAAGCAGGGGGCTGGACTAGAAGACCTCCGAGGCCCCTTCCGACTCCATTATTCTGTGTTCTGTGTGGAGTTTACTGTCCATCCACTTTAAAGCACTCTGACTGGGGAATTCTGGGAGTTGAAGTCCATCCACTTTAAAGGATGCTGGTTGGGGAATTCTGGGAGTTGAAGTCCATCCACTTTAAAGCACGCTGGCTGGGGAATTCTGGGAGTTGAAGTCCATCCACTTTAAAGCACGCTGGCTGGGGAATTCTGGGAGTTGAAGTCCATCCACTTTAAAGCATGCTGGCTGGGGAATTCTGGGAGCTGAAGTCCATCCACTTTAAAGGATGCTGACTGGGGAATTCTGGGAGCTGAAGTCCATCCACTTTAAAGCACGCTGGCTGGGGAATTCTGGGAGTTGAAGTCCATCCACTTTAAAGCAGGCTGACTGGGGAATTCTGGGAGTTGAAGTCCATCCACTTTAAAGCACGCTGACTGGGGAATTCTGGGAGTTGAAGTCCATCCACTTTAAAGGATGCTGGCTGGGGAATTCTGGGAGTTGAAGTCCATCCACTTTAAAGCACGCTGACTGGGGAATTCTGGGAGCTGAAGTCCATCCACTTTAAAGCACGCTGACTGGGGAATTCTGGGAGTTGAAGTCCATCCACTTTAAAGCACTCTGACTGGGGAATTCTGGGAGTTGAAGTCCATCCACTTTAAAGGATGCTGACTGGGGAATTCTGGGAGCTGAAGTCCATCCACTTTAAAGCACGCTGACTGGGGAATTCTGGGAGTTGAAGTCCATCCACTTTAAAGCATGCTGGCTGGGGAATTCTGGGAGCTGAAGTCCATCCACTTTAAAGGATGCTGACTGGGGAATTCTGGGAGCTGAAGTCCATCCACTTTAAAGCACGCTGGCTGGGGAATTCTGGGAGTTGAAGTCCATCCACTTTAAAGCAGGCTGACTGGGGAATTCTGGGAGTTGAAGTCCATCCACTTTAAAGCACGCTGACTGGGGAATTCTGGGAGTTGAAGTCCATCCACTTTAAAGCACGCTGACTGGGGAATTCTGGGAGTTGAAGTCCATCCACTTTAAAGGATGCTGACTGGGGAATTCTGGGAGTTGAAGTCCATCCACTTTAAAGCACGCTGACTAGGGAATTCTGGGAGTTGAAGTCCATCTACTTTAAAGGATGCTGACTGGGGAATTCTGGGAGTTGAAGTCCATCCACTTTAAAGGATGCTGGCTGGGGAATTCTGGGAGTTGAAGTCCATCCACTTTAAAGCACACTGACTGGGGAATTCTGGGAGTTGAAGTCCATCCACTTTAAAGGATGCTGACTGGGGAATTCTGGGAGTTGAAGTCCATCCACTTTAAAGCACGCTGACTAGGGAATTCTGGGAGTTGAAGTCCATCTACTTTAAAGGATGCTGACTGGGGAATTCTGGGAGTTGAAGTCCATCCACTTTAAAGGATGCTGGCTGGGGAATTCTGGGAGTTGAAGTCCATCCACTTTAAAGCACACTGACTGGGGAATTCTGGAGTTGAAGTCCATCCACTTTAAAGGATGCTGACTGGGGAATTCTGGGAGTTGAAGTCCATGTATCTTAAAGCACACTGGCTGGGGAATTCTGGGAGCTGAAGTCCACCCAACTTAAAGTTGTCAAGGTTTGAGAAACACTAAAAGGGAATTCTTGCAAACTTGGCACAAAGCCATGGTTGCATGCCATCCCAGCTAGAATTCCTCTGCTACAAGTTACCAGCCTCTGCCACTTCCCAAATTCCATCAGCTGGGCCTGGTATCTGGCTCGCGGCCTTAATATCTCATGTTCGTGCCATGTCTTAACATACATCGGGCTGGTGGCTCACACAATGACCAAAAACACTGGAGAAAGAAAAACCCATGCAATCCAGTCTGAAAGAGTGACCGATTCTTTTAACACACAAACACACAAACTTCACACATCCACACAGGCTGTGCTTTGCAGTTTGTTTTGGCACACTCTGAAGCCAGAAACCCCATTTGGCTCTGTCCGTGCATCCATTCCAATCCAACCCCAATCCGCGTAGGTAAAAGGAGGAAGTGTTTCTCGAACTCGGATTCGGAGACACGTATCCATGTATTTTTTTTGGCTGGAGGGGAAATTGGTTTGGGTCCCTGCCAAAAACAGAACTAGATTTTGGCTTGGATTTAAACCGTACCGCTCAGTCACCGAGGCCTTGCAAGCAGGATGGGTGGCCCAGCCTAAAGAGAGGGAGGAATTAAGCAGCAAAGCTTCTCCCATGCTAAAAGAATAAAACATCTTAATTTCAGGATAATTAATCCAGGATTAAACTGGGCTGGGAAACTGTCTTGATCTCCTGGAGCAAAACTCGTCGGAATGTCGGCTGTATTTGATGGCCAAGTTTTCCTAAACTTTTCTTCTCAGGACAAGATCATGCCTCCCCCCACCCCAATCCTGCTTAATTATTATTTTGTTTTAATAACAGAGTGACGGGTGCCAAGCAGGATAAGGCAAGTCGAGGAAAACATGGATAATGATTCTAAAAAATTGGAAGGGAATTTTCAAGCTTTAACTGGAGATGACGTAGAAAAACTGAAAATAGGGATGAAATCCAGCAGGTTCTGACAGATTCTGGCGAACCGGTAGCGGAAAATTTGAGTTGTTTGGAGGACCGGCAAATACCACTTCTGGCTGGCCCGAGAGTGGGGTGGGAATGGAGATTTTGGAATATCCTTCCCCCAGGAGTGGGGTGGGAATGAGGATTTTGCAGTATCTTTCCCCCGGAGTGGGGCGGGAATGGAGATTTTGTAGTATCCTTTCCCTGTCACGCCCGCCACGCCCACCAAGCCACGCCCACAAAACTGGTAGTAAAAAAATTTGGATTTCACCACTGACAGTGGTGCAGGAAAATGATTTTATTTTATTTTTTTACATCCTTGTAAAGTTGAGTTTTTTGCACTGCTTCCTGCCCAGATGTAGCTCGGCTACTGAATTTAACCACAGTCTGTAAAATCAGTTGAATGTGATCAGGTTGGAAGCCCAGGCCCTCAATTGCAAAGCGGAGAAACCAAGATTGAAATGAACCCAACATTGCTCGGTTAGGTTTTTTTTAAAAAAAGAGAATGACTAGGAGTGACTTGATAGCAGCCTCCCACATTTGAGGAGCTACCCCAAAGAAGAGGGAGGGCAATCGATTCTCCTGTTGTGGCCCCGTCCTCTGAGCCTATCCCTTTGGAGGAAGGCAGCTCTGAGCAGGAGGAAGAGGAGCCAGCCAGATCTCCCAGCCCTCCCCCTCTGGCACCGGCTCAGGTGCCAGCTGAAAGAGAGCCAAGTAGTGGGGAAACAGGTGTCTCAGATGAGAGTGAGGGAGAGACGTCATTCCTGGACGCACGCCAAAGAAGGCGAGAGAAAAGGGTACTGCAGCTGCGGCGTATGAGGAAATCCTGAGTCATTGGATTGGAGTCACAGGATCAATGACTCACTGGACCACACCCAGAAGCATATCTATATAAGACAGTACGGTGGGTCACGAAGTTCGTGACGAACAAAGCTAAACAAACGGAGCAACCTCGTAGTCTTGGAAGCTAGATGAACGGCAAAGCTACGTAGGTGATTTTCTTGTTTGTGTAAACCAATAAAGTCCTTGGCAGACGGTGTGCATATCGCTGCCAAGGTTGAGATAAGAACTGCGGAGTGTGCCAAGTGATTATTAACCCTCGGCTGGCTGTGTTTTTGTGGGTCTCTGAAGGGGGGGGACAGATCATCTCCAAAGCACTTGAAGGCAGGACAAGAAGCAATGGAGGGAAACTAATCCAGGAGAGAAGCAACTAGAAATTTCCTGACAGCGAGAACAATTAACCAATGGAACTACTTGCTACCAGAAGTTGTAGGTACTCCATCGCGGGACGCTTTTCAGAAGAGATGGGACAACCCTTGGTCTGAATTGGTATGAGGTCTCCTGCTTAAGCAGGGGGTTGGACTAGAAGACCTCCGAGGTCCCTTCCAAGCAGTCCTAAGATAACAGAATAACAGAATTGGAAGTTCAGCGTATTGTGCGAACCCAGCCTCCTTGGCTCTGCGACTTTGCACTTCGCCACACAATTCCTTAGTGCCTTTTGAGCATCCAAGAAATCAGAATAGAACTGAAAGGGACCTTGGAGGTCTTCTAGTCCAACCCCCCTGCTTAGGCAGGAAACCCTACACCCTTTCAGACAAATGGTTATCCAACATTTTCTTAAAAACCTCCAGGGATGGAGAAATCGGCAACTTCTGGTGGCAAGTTGTTCCACTGGCTAATTGTTGTCACTGTCAGGAAATTATCTCCTTAGTTCTAGGTTGCTTCTCTCCTTGCTTAGTTCCCTAATCTTAAATTTGGTGTTTGAAGCATTGTTTCTCTGATGATGGGTGCTCTCCATCACTGGAGTTTTTTTTAAAAAAGAAGAGTTTGGACAGCCATTTTGTCCAAGAATGGTTTCCTGCTTGAGCAGGGGGGGTTGGACCAGAAGACCTTCAAGGTCCCTTCCAACTTGGTTTTACACCGTTCATTTAAACTGTAGTGCCCGCTAGCCGAAACCAACCCCTTGGTTTTTCTGGGAGGTGCCTCCTCTAGCCTGCTATGTGAACCAAGCCAACTTTATAGGATCTGTCTCGAAGACGAGCAGAGGGTGGAAATTTGGGGGGCAAATTTTGGGGAAGGGGGCTTGTCGACTCATGGAGGAAATAAATGGAATTCCTTCGGCATGGGAAGACCTGCTGCTCCCTGCCCGTCTGGGTGCCGTTCAGATGTGCCGTTTCAGAGAGCACATTTGAGCTGGGTTCGAACCAATTTGTGGAAAAACTCGCCGTTGCCAGTTTCGCGACGGCTTCGTTCGATCTCCACCCAGCCATTTTTTCTTTGTTCGAGTGGCGTTGTGTATATTTTACACGCCCCAGAGCGAGCCCGTTTTTTTGCTGCTCCCTCCAGCTGGGCCTAGTTTATTCCTATTTATTTCTTTGTCAAACTTTGCAAAGCCGTCCAAGTTTTACAGCAGCGACGCTGGGCTTTGTATCATCTTTTTAAACAATAAAAAAGCTCCAGAGGCTGGATAGCTTTGAGAGAACAATAAATATGTACTCTCGACACCCTCCTATTTGTTTCCCAAAGGAGCACACTCGCCTCCCCCCACTCACCTTGGGGCCTGGGGGGGGGGAGAGCCAGGACTCCAAAGGACCAGTCTTCTGGAACAGCTGTTCCCCCCCTTCCTCTGAGGTTTGAGCAGGGTAGGGCCCGTTCAGATCTTAGAGAGCATGGCAGATGTTGGCATCGCAATAGGACACAGCTCTTGGATTCAGTCAATGGGACCTGAAACATGCCAAATCTTTCTTTCTTCCTTCCTGCTTCCTCTTCCTTCTTTCCTTCCTTCCCCTTTTTCTTCCTTCCTCTCTCTTTTCTTCCTTCCTTCTCGCTTTATCTTTCTCTTCCTTCCTTCCTTTTTCTTTCTTTCTCCTTTCTCCTTTTCCTTCTTTCCTTCCTACCTCTTCCCCCTCCTTCATTCCTTCCTTTCCCTTTCTTTTTCTTCCTTTCTTTCTTTCCCTTTCCTCTTCCTTCATTCCTGCTTCCTCTTCCTCCTCCTTCCTTCCTTTTCCTTTCTTCCTTCCTTTCCTTTCTTTCTCCTTCCTCCTTTTCCTTCCTTCCTTCCTTCCTTTCTTTCTTTCTTTCTTCCTTCCTTCCTTCCTTCCTTTCTTTCTTTCTTTCTTTCTTTCTTTCTTTCTTTCTTTCTTTCTTTCTTTCTTTCTTTCTTTCTTTCTCCTTCTTCCCTTTTTCTTCCTTCCTTCCTGTTCATTCATTCATTCATTCATTCATTCATTCATTCATTTATATCCCACCTTTATTATTTGGACAAATAACTCCAGGTAGGCAAACATATCCTCTTTTCCCCACAACAACAACCCTGTGAGGTGGACTAGGCTAGAACTCACCGTCTCCCGGTGATTGGCCCAAAGTCACCAAGCTAGCTTTCATGCCTAAGGCGGGACTAGAACTCACCGTCTCCTGGTGATTGGCTCAAAGTTACCCAGCCAGCTTTCATACCTAAGGCAGGACTTGAACTCACCACCTCCTGCTCACCCCCTCCCCACCTCCTCTCCTTCCAAACCAGACAGATTTAATCAGTTTCGTTCATTGCTACATCTGGAGCATGTTTTGACAGCCTGCCATTTTTAGGCTGCGCCTATCTTAAAGCTAAACAAAGCCGCTGGCTGTGAAATCAGCAAAGTGAGAATAAATTCTTTTGCAGGAGTTTAAAAAAAAAAGAACGAAAGTTTAAGGGACTTTAAAATGCGCTTTGAGTCACGTTTGGGGGGCTCGGTTGCAAGAATCTCCCTACGAGTTTCGGCTTGGCTTCTGGAGCGACGCATCTGGCAATCCTAGAATTGACTAGGCATGCAGAGGGGCCCTCCAGATGCTTTGGACTACAAAGCCCATAGGCCTCTAATGAGGGACGGGATTCGGAAGTCAAAAACATTGCCAAAGGGTTGCAGTTGGAGAAGTCCAAGGGAGATAACGAATTGGTTTCGCTTTCTTCCCATCTATTTGGGTCATAGGTTTGTCTCCGTCACTTTTAGCCCGTCGAAGTCACCGGACCAAGGCAGGAGGGGGACACGCTGGTGGGGGCCCCCACATTACCGGTATTTCAAGTGGTTTGCTTTAGAAGAGAATATTTGCAGCTCCGAGGGGGAGAAGGAGGAGGACTACGGGGTCCTCGGTGGCTTCCAAGCTTGGTGATTTTCTTAAGGGCGTTTCATGACCCAACTGGGTAACATCATCAACGCTCGAAGGGGAAGGGGTTTGAGGAGAGGAGGAGGGCTGTGATGTCACTGGTCCCCTCTTGAGTTCTCCTGCCTGAGCAGAGGGATTGAACTAGGAGAACCTCCAAGGCCCCTCGTGATTCTGTGTCTTAGGTTTTCTTGCAGGCAGTTTGTTAAATCATCGTCAATGTTGGAAACCCTCCCTCTTCCCTTCTAGCACTGATGTTGTTACTTTCTTTGGTAATGAAACGTCTGGAAGAAAACCTAGCGTGAAGCGCAGCAAGGACCCCACATTTTTTCCTCTTTCTTTCCTTCTTTCTTTCTTTTTCTCTTTCTTTCTTTCTTTCTTTTTCTCTTTCTTTCTTTTTTTCTTTCTTTCTTTCTTTTTCTCTTTCTTTCTCTCTTTCTTTCTTTCTTTTTCTCTTTCTTTTTCTCTTTCTTTTTTTCTTTCTTTTTTCTTTCTTTCTTTTTCTCTTTCTTTCTTTTCTTTCTTTCTTTTTTCTTTCTATTTCTGTCTTTCTCTTTTCCTCCCCCTGGCTCCTCCTCTTCCACCTCCTCCACTCAACAAACTCTACTCCCTTCTAGCACTGATGATATTATCTAGTTGGGTTATGAAACACCAGCAATTAAAACCACCAAGCTCAGAGACCACCAAAGACCCTACAGTTAATCTCTTGCAATGAGTTGATAGGATTGTCAATTCTTTTTTCTTTTCTTTTCCTTTCCTTTTCTTCTTTCTTTTCATTTCTTTTTCCTTTTTTCCTTTTCTTCTTTTTCCTCTTTTTCCTTTCTTTTTCCTTTCTTCTTTCTTTTTTCTCTCTCTCTCTCTGACTCTCCCTTTCCCTATCTCCTCCTCTTCCTCCTCCTCCACAAACCCTCCTCCCTTCTTCTAGCACTGATGACATTACTTAGTTGGGTTATGAAACATCAGCAATTAAAACCACCAAGCTCGGAGATCACCAAAGAGATACAGAGAGAGGGAGACAGAGAGATACAGAGAGAGGGGGAGACAGAGATACAGAGAGAGAGGGAGAGAGGGAGACATAGAGAAATACAGAGAGGGGGGAGAGGGAGACATAAATAGAAAGGGGGGAGATGGAGACATAGAGAGATACAGAGAAAGGGGGAGAGGGAGACATAGATACAGAGAGAGGGGGAGAGAGGGAGACAGAGAGATACAAAGAGAGGGGAGAGAGGGAGACATAGAGAAATACAGAGAGGGGGGAGAGGGAGACATAAATAGAAAGGGGGGAGATGGAGACATAGAGAGATACAGAGAAAGGGGGAGAGGGAGACATAGAAAGATACAGAGAGAGGGGGAGAGAAAGACATAGAGAGATACAGAGAAAGGGGAAGGGAGAGAGAGACATAGAGAGATACAGAGAGAGGGGGAGAGAGGGAGACATAGAGAGATACAGAGAGAGGGGGAGAGAGGGAGACATAGATACAGAGAGAGGGGGAGAGAGGGAGAGATAGAGAGATACAGAGAGAGGAGGAGAGAGGGAGACATAGAGAGATACAGAGAGAGGGGGAGAGAGGGAGACATAGATACAGAGAGAGGGGGAGAGAGGGAGACAGAGAGATACAAAGAGAGGGGAGAGAGGGAGACATAGAGAAATACAGAGAGGGGGGAGAGGGAGACATAAATAGAAAGGGGGGAGATGGAGACATAGAGAGATACAGAGAAAGGGGGAGAGGGAGACATAGAAAGATACAGAGAGAGGGGGAGAGAAAGACATAGAGAGATACAGAGAAAGGGGAAGGGAGAGAGAGACATAGAGAGATACAGAGAGAGGGGGAGAGAGGGAGACATAGAGAGATACAGAGAGAGGGGGAGAGAGGGAGACATAGATACAGAGAGAGGGGGAGAGAGGGAGAGATAGAGAGATACAGAGAGAGGAGGAGAGAGGGAGACATAGAGAGATACAGAGAGAGGGGGAGAGAGGGAGACATAGATACAGAGAGAGGGGGAGAGAGGGAGACAGAGAGATACAAAGAGAGGGGAGAGAGGGAGACAGAAATAGAGAGAGAGGGGGAGAGAGGGAGACATCAATAGAGAGGGGGGAGATGGAGACATAGAGAGATACAGAGAAAGGGGGAGAGGGAGACATAGATACAGAGAGAGGGGGAGAGAGAGAGACATAGAGAGATACAGAGAAAGGGGAAGGGAGAGAGAGACATAGAGAGATACAGAGAGAGGGGGAGAGAGGGAGACATAGAGAGATACAGAGAGAGGGGGAGAGAGGGAGACATAGATACAGAGAGAGGGGGAGAGAGGGAGAGATAGAGAGATACAGAGAGAGGAGGAGAGAGGGAGACATAGAGAGATACAGAGAGAGGGGGAGAGAGGGAGACATAGATACAGAGAGAGGGGGAGAGAGGGAGACAGAGAGATACAAAGAGAGGGGAGAGAGGGAGACAGAAATAGAGAGAGAGGGGGAGAGAGGGAGACATCAATAGAGAGGGGGGAGATGGAGACATAGAGAGATACAGAGAAAGGGGGAGAGGGAGACATAGATACAGAGAGAGGGGGAGAGAGAGAGACATAGAGAGATACAGAGAAAGGGGAAGGGAGAGAGAGACATAGAGAGATACAGAGAGAGGGGGAGAGAGGGAGACATAGAGAGATACAGAGAGAGGGGGAGAGAGGGAGACATAGATACAGAGAGAGGGGGAGAGAGGGAGAGATAGAGAGATACAGAGAGAGGAGGAGAGAGGGAGACATAGAGAGATACAGAGAGAGGGGGAGAGAGGGAGACATAGATACAGAGAGAGGGGAGAGAGGGAGACAGAGAGATACAAAGAGAGGGGAGAGAGGGAGACAGAGAAATAGAGAGAGAGGGGGAGAGAGGGAGACATCAATAGAGAGGGGGGAGATGGAGACATAGAGAGATACAGAGAAAGGGGGAGAGGGAGACATAGATACAGAGAGAGGGGGAGAGAGAGAGACATAGAGAGATACAGAGAAAGGGGGAGGGAGAGAGAGACATAGAGAGATACAGAGAGAGGGGGAGAGAGGGAGACATAGAGAGATACAGAGAGTGGGGGGAGAGGGGGGGCGAGGGGGAGAGATGTCAAAAGGATTTTGTGATTCCCGGTGTTTTTTAACAACTGGTTCTCTGCCCTAATGACCGGCTGGGTAGGCATGGCGGGGCGGGGGGTTCATGTGACTGGTGGAAGTGAGTGACATCGAGTTGGCCACGCCCACCCAGGTTTTGTGGCTCCCGGTGTTTTCTTTTCTGTGGGAAACGGGTCCCAATGGCTCTTTGAATGTTTAAGGTTGCAGAGTGCAGACCCCCGGTTTGGGGGAAAGGCATCAAAATCGCAGCTCATTAATTTCATCCAGGGGAAGATCTCTCTCTCTCTCTCTCTCTCTCTCTCTCTCTCCCCCTCCCTCCCTCCCTCTCTCTCTCCCTCCCTCCCTCCCTCCCTCTCTCTCTCTGTGTTTTCTTCTCCATTTCTGGGGTCTGGCCACAAAAACTGCAGCAGGAGGTTTCCTTCCCTTTTGACGTGGCTGATCAGGTTTTGCCGCTCGCACCCAGGAGCATATTTTGAACAGCTCCTATTTATTTATTTATATATATATATATATCTCATAATATCATCCTAATAAGGCAGCCTCCTGCACCTTTGGGACAGGGTGGGATGGAGAAGGAAAGAAACAGTTTGTCCTTTCAGATTTGTGGCTTCAAGTCGGGGCAAAGATCCGGCAAAAGCTTCATCTCGGCGTATGTAGCGTGTGCGGGAACATCCATGAATAAGCAGAAAAGCATCGTACAAGTCCCTTAGCGGCCAGCCAAAACGATGAGGTTATATCATTTTTTTTTTTAAAGTCCTGGAACGGGAGAAACACATAAAGTTTGTCTCTATTTTTTCGTCCTCTTGGAGCTTCGGATTTCACAGAACGCCGGACGGAGGAGGCTGTGACCTTCCTGACCTCTTTTCCCCAACCCCCTACCACCACCCCTCCGGCTGTTTTCCAGCATCCCGAAATCAGGTTTAAAGTTTCACAAAGTTTGGGAGTTTTCCCATCTGCCCAAGATGGAGAGAATAGAATCGAATAGAATTCTTTATTGGCCAAGCGTGATTGGACGCACAAGGAATTTGTCTTTGGTGCATAGGCTCTCGGTATACATAAAAGACACATTCGTCAAGAATCATAAAGTACAACGCTGAATGATAGTCATAGGGTACAAATAAGCAATCCATCAGGAAACAAGTCAATATAAATTTGGAGTCGGGTGGGAATGAAGATTTTGCAGTATCCTTCCCCTGGAGCGGGGTGGGAATGGAGTTTTTGCAATATCCTTCTCCTGCCATGCCCAACGAGCCACGCCACGCCCACTGAGCCACGCCCACAGAACCAGTAGAAAAAAAAAAAGTTGGATTTCACCACTGATCTAACTTCCCCGTTGACTTGGCTTGTTGCAAAAACCGTCATAAATATGAACTTGTGGCCAAGCCTCTGAATTTTGATCACGTTGACCGTAAGGATAGCTGTAACAGTGCCGTCGTAACCTTGCACGGTCACTAAAGGGACCGTTGTAAATCGAGGACTACCTGGGGAGACTGTGGAAAGAGTTGCAGAGAAGAGCAACTAGGATGATTAAAGGGGCTGGAGACTAAAACATACAAAGAACGGTTGCAGGAATTGGGTTTGTCTCGTTTAATAAAAAAGAAAAACCAGGGGGGGACATGATAGCAGTCTTAAAAAATTTGAGGGGCTGCCCCAAAGAAGAGGGGGGTCCACTTATTCTCCAAAGCACCTGAAGGTAGGAGAAGAAGCAACGGATGGAAACTAATCAAGGAGAGAAGCAACTTAGAACTAAGGAGAAATATCCTGAGAGTGAGAACAATTAATCAGCGGAACAACTTGCCACCAGAAGTTGTGAATGCTCCAACACTGGAAGTTTTTAAGAAAAGGTTGGATAACCGTTTGACCGAAGTGGCGTAGGGTTTCCTGCCTAAGCAGGGGGTTGGACTAGATGATCTCCAAGGTCCCTTCCAATTCTGTTATTCTCTTCACTTTGCAGGCAGCAGATTTTTCGTTTGCAATCCGGCTCGGTTCTCACAACACACTGATCCAACACAAGTCCTGAAATTTATTTTAGGGACTTCACCCCATTTCCCACAACTTGCTAACACTGAGCAAATCCCTTGAGTTAGCTGAGTGACTAGATTGTGGCCTTGTGCTGAACAAAGGGCTGGACTGGATGAGCTCAAAGGACCCACCCCCTCCCTCCCAATTCTGGTAGAAATAGTTTGGTGTAGGGGTTAACACACCAGCTAGAAAGTGAGAGACGGTGAGTTCTAGTCCCAGTTTAGGCATGAAAGCCGGCTGGGTGAATTTGGGCCAATCACCAGGAGACTGGGAGTTCTAGTCCCACCATAGACATGAAAGCTAGCTAGGTGACTTTGGGCCAATCACCAGGAGACTGGGAGTTCTAGTCCCACCATAGACATGAAAGCTAGCTAGGTGACTCAGGGCCAATCACCAGGAGACTGGGAGTTCTAGTCCCACCATAGACATGAAAGCCAGCTAGGTGACTCAGGGCCAATTACCAGGAGACTGGGAGTTCTAATCCCACTTTATGCAAGAGAACTAGTTGGGTGACTCAGGGCCAATCACCAGGAGACTGGGAGTTCTAGTCCCACCATAGACATGAAAGCCAGCTAGGTGACTCAGGGCCAATCACCAGGAGACTGGGAGTTCTAGTCCCACCATAGACATGAAAGCCAGCTAGGTGACTCAGGGCCAATCACCAGGAGACTGGGAGTTCTAGTCCCACCATAGACATGAAAGCCGGCTGGGTGACTTTGGGCCAATCATCAGGAGACTGGGAGTTCTAGTCCCACCATAGACATGAAAGCCAGCTAGGTGACTCAGGGCCAATCACCAGGAGACGGTGAGTTCTAGTCCTGCCTTAGGCAAGAAAGCCAACTCATTTACTTTGGGACAGTCCCTCTCTTTCAGCCAAACACACCTCGCAAGACTGTTGTTGTGAGGGAAAAGAAGAGAAGCATATCGGATAAGTTCGCTAACTTGAACGATTTGTAAAAAAAAAAATTAATAAAAGGCAGGATACAAATAAATAAATAAATTCTCAGCCCGGCCTTGGACAGCAGGAAAAAAAACCCCTGTAAAATGACTACGGCAACATATGGAATCCGAGATGCGCTGAGAGAAGGCCTCGCGCATCCGTGCAAGGTAGCACGCACGCACGGTAGTTAATGCTAAATTTTTCACTTCTCTGTTATTTTTTTTTTTTTTGCAAATTCCGGGGGAAGTGAGACTTTTACACACTGTTCCAGTGGAAAGTGGAAGCCGATTCTTCCCCTTAGAAAAATAAACATGCTTAAGTCCTTTGGGATTGTCAGGACCGAGAGTTGCACGCTCAAACATATTATGGACGTTTCCCAGTTCCACCCCTGGAAGAAAAAAAAACTGTGGCAAAGCCAGAAGGTTACAGTATGCATTGAATGAGCCTGCTGAAATTCCCAGAGGGGTTTTGAGAAACGCCCCCATTTCTTCCCCAAACCCCCATTTTTTTCCCCCCAACCATTCAAGAGTTATTGCTGGAAATTACAGCAATGGATTTCTTTATTTTTAAAAGGGGGGGATTTAACGCGCCCCCTGGTGGCCCAGGAGACAAATGACACCTCACTTTATTTTTGACCTATTTTATTTTGGGGTATTTTTAAGTTAGGGGGCTTAAAAATAGGACAGGAAATCAAGGGAAAACCTTGGGAGGCTTTCTTATTTTTTTTTCTTAATTATTGATTCGCTCCCGTGACCCCGCAACGGTCATAAATACGAGTGAGTTTGCCAAGCATCTTAATTTTGATCACGTGACTGTAGGGAATGCTGCAACGGTCGTTAAGTGTGAAAAAATGGTCCTAAGTCACTTTATTTTTGTGGCCAAGAGGTACCCAGAGGCAAAAGGCGGAAGCAAAAGGAAAACTTTTCCTGTTTCGGTTTGGTTTGGGTTTTTTTTAGCCACGATAATAGAACTTCCATCTGCAGGAGAAGTCTACCTGTAAATGCAATTGCGAGGTGGTTTTTTTAGCCACGATAATAGAACTTCCATCTGCAGGAGAAGTCTACCTGTAAATGCACTCGCGAGGTGCACCAAGGCGCCTGCCATTAAATTTGGCACCAAGGAGAAGGCCGTCCCATGACGCATGCAAAGGATAATTAAACGGCAGCAACGCGATACAGAAAAATTCGAATTTTTTTGCTCAAATTCCATAGCCCTCACAGAGGTCATGGATGCCCAATGTTTTGGTCCCACAAATGGTGTTTTCTTTCTCTTCCGGGTTAAGTGAAATGTAGGCTGGCGTTACGCTTTGTGCTAAGCTCCGAGTTTTAATCACGGATCGCTGAAGCATCGCCGGGGGTTCTACTACCACCTCTTAAGCCATCAATCTTGGTTTATGAGTGGCAAAGTATGGGTCCGCACCACACCATGCAAGCCTGCCACCGGTAAAACGCAAGCTGCAATCCCTTCCAACTCCGTTCATCTAATCTGATACACGCAGACAATAAATTAATAATAATCAGGAAGCATAAAAGTAATAAGGCAGATGTTGTGGTTTGAGGCTTTGACACCCTCAAACAGCATCTGTCTATCCCAGATGGCTGGGAAGGACTCCATAGGTAGCCAACATTGCCAAATCTCATTTAAACATCTGGCTGACTTGGCAACAGATTATTGGCATAGTAAGTACAGATATTCCTTAACTTAAAAATCATGTGTTTAGCCACTGTTCGAGCTTATAGGGCTACTAGAAAAAAAAAAGGATTTACGACCAGTCCTCGCCCTTATGACCATTGCAGGCTCAAATTTGGGTGTTTGGCAAACCGACAAGAACGGGCAGTCCTCGATTTATGACCACAATTGAGCCCGACATCGCTGTTGTTCAGTGAGACATTTGTTAAGGGAGCTTTGTCCCTTTTTTTGCCACACTGGAATCCGGCTTCCCCAGTGACTCCACTGGTTGCAAAAAGGGAATACATATTTTGTGTACCCGGAAAGCAGTGATGAAATTCAGATTTTTTTTACTACCGGTTCTGTGGGTATGGCTTGGTGGGCGTGGTGTGGCTTGGTGGGCGTGGTTTGGCAGGCATGGCAGGGGAAGGATACTGCAAAACCCCCATTCCCTCCCCACTCCAGGGGAAGGATACTGCAAAGTCCTCATTCCCTCCCCACTCCAGGATACTGCAAAATCCCCATTCCCTCCCCACTCCAGGGGAAGGATACTGCAAAATCCCCATTCCCTCCCCACTCCAGGGGAAGGATACTGCAAAATACCCATTCTCTCCCCACTCCAGGGGAAGGATACTGCAAAATCCTCATTCCCTCCCCACTCCAGGGGAAGGATACTGCAAAATACCCATTCTCTCCCCACTCCAGGGGAAGGATACTGCAAAATCCTCATTCCCTCCCCACTCCAGGATACTGCAAAATCCCCATTCCCTCCCCACTCCAGGGGAAGGATACCGTAAAATCCCCATTCCCTCCCCACTCCAGGGGAAGGATACTGCAAAATACCCATTCTCTCCCCACTCCAGGGGAAGGATACTGCAAAATCCTCATTCCCTCCCCACTCCAGGGGAAGGATACTGCAAAATACCCATTCTCTCCCCACTCCAGGGGAAGGATACTGCAAAATCCTCATTCCCTCCCCACTCCAGGATACTGCAAAATCCACATTCCCTCCCCACTCCAGGGGAAGGATACTGCAAAATCCTCATTCCCTCCCCACTCCAGGATACTGCAAAATCCACATTCCCTCCTCACTCCAGGGGAAGGATACTGCAAAATCCCCATTCCCTCCCCAATCCAGGGAAAGGATACTGCAACATCCCCATTCCCTCCCCATTCCAGATTTTTGAGGTTTGATGGCTAATAACCCCACTTTTTTGGGGGTGGAGTTTCAAGAGAATCCTATTCCACTGCTGGAATGGCCTGGGAATAGCCCAGACCTTCACCCAATTGGAAATCTACGGAGCCGACTAAAGAAACTTTGTTAGTCAGAAACGACCCAGCAATAAAACCCAGTTAATAGAAGCCATCATTCAATCTTGGTTTCACATGATTAACAGCTGCAGAACTCAAAGACTTGGTTCCCTCCATGGGAAGACGTTGTAAGGCCATCATTCATGCTAAGGATTATTTTTTAAGGATTATTAAGGATAATTAAGGATTAACTGACATGGGGATCATTTTTGTATATCTCGTTTTTTTCTATGGTGATCATTTTTGTCTATTCATGTTTCCCTTTTCTCCTTTATACCGTAGCTGCTCTTCTAATAGCAAAGCCTTCCTAAAAGTTATTGCATTACATTCTGGATTAAATTATCTTTCCATCGATATATCATTTAATGGTACTACTCCCCTAATAATTAGTGTTATTAGCTAGTTTTTGAAAATACACTTTTCCCAGAAGGTTGCAAGAATCCTGGCCACGACTGTATGCGTCTAAGAAATACAAGAATCATCAAAGCAATATCTGTGTGGGTGGCTGGGTGAGTTTCTATCCTGAAATTTATTGTTTCAAATGGCAATAAATAATGATAACCTTTGTAGGAACTGATCCTTATCTAAGCTATTTGACCTGGAACGAAATGAGCTCATCCCACAAGAAATACGATTCCGCCTTGTTTTCCTTGGTCAGTTCATCACGGGGACAACTAAGCTATTCCCTTTTAGCTGCCATTATTAAATCATTATACAGATAGTCCTCGACTTATGACGACAGTCAGGACCAGAATTTCCATTGCTAAGCAAGCCGGTTGTTCAGGAAGTCGGACCCCATTTGCTACTCTTTTTACCAGGGAATTTTTAAAAGTGAATTGCCAAAGTCCGTTAAGTGAGTCGCACGGTCGTTAAGCAAATTCAGCTTCCCCCATTGGCGGAAGCTGGCTGGGGAGGTCGCAAATAGTGATCACATGACACACACACACACACACGGGACGTTGCCACCATCGAGGTAGTCCTTGACTTACAACAGTTCATTTAATGACCGTTCAAAGATACAACGGCCCTGAAAGAAAAGGAACTTATGACCGTTTTTCACATTTATGACCGCTGCAGCATCCCCACAGTCACATGATCAAAATTCCAACCATTTTAAAGCAGGCTGGCTGGGGAATTCTGGGAGTTGAAGCCCACACTTGTTTCTCACTCACGGCAAGTCTAACATGGATGGGCTTCAACTCCCAGAATCCCCTAGCCAGTCTCCTTTAAGATGGCTGGACTTCGACTCCCAGAATCCCCCAGCCAGCATGCTTTAAGATGGATGGACTTCAACTCCCAGAATCCCCCAGCCAGCATGTTTTAAGATGGGTGGACTTTGACTCCTAGAATCCCCCAGCCAGCATGCTTTAAGATGGATGGACTTCAACTCCCAGAATCCCCCAGCCAGTCTCCTTTAAGATGGCTGGACTTCGACTCCCAGAATCCCCCAGCCAGTCTCCTTTAAGATGGGTGGACTTCGACTCCCAGAATCCCCCAGCCAGTCTCCTTTAAGATGCCTGGACTTCGACTCTCAGAATCCCCCAGCCAGTCTCCTTTAAGATGGGTGGACTTCGACTCCCAGAATTCCCCAGCCATCATGCTTGAAGATGGGTGGACTTCGACTCCCAGAATTCCCCAGCCAGCATGCTTTAAGATGGGTGGACTTCGACTCCCAGAATCCCCCAGGTAGCCAAGTGAAGGTTCAGAAACCGCCCTATACTAACCAAACCCACAGGATTTAAACAACCCAGCTAGCCTAACCAAGCACCGGATTGCTGTTAAACAGCATTGCCATGGTTTGCCTTAACCTGGTTAAGCACACTATGCAAACTCTTCCTTTAGAAACAACCGGAGGCGGTGAAGAACAGAAGGAGCCCGGGGGAATTGTGCGATCCCATCTCTTTCCTGCTGATACGAGAACTGCTCGATCAGCTTTGTACGGGTAGAAAAACAAAAATAATTCTCAGCTTTGCCAAGCCGGCTGGATATCCTTGACAAACGGTGTCGCCGCTTGTTCTGTTTGCGATCACACAACCTTCCTTCATCAAGGCGTTGCCGCTATTTGTAGCAGAACAGGAAAACTGCCCGCTTAATTTTCTCCCCATTTATTATTGTTTTTTAAAAAATTAATTGATAACATGTTAAGCTGCCCAGAGTCACCTTGTAGGGAAGATGGACAACTTAAAAAATGGAATAAATCATTATCATCTTTTAACAACCCCATAATCCCTTGTGGAGTGGAGTCTGGGCAACTGAATGGAGCTGAGTGCTTACCGGCCGGATACCCTTCCTGTTGCCAATACGGAGTTTTCTTCAGCAGATACATTCTCATTGTGCCCAGAGAGAGAGAAATATCTGCCTCTACCTAGGATTGAACTCACAGCCCCCCGACTGTGAGGCGCAGAGCTCCGCCTCTAAGCCACCGCACCACTCTTTTTTTAAAAAAATGGAATAAATAAATCAATAAAAATGATTCTCTAAAATTGGCCAGGGCTGCCTGACCTGAAAGAAAGAAAGATTTGGCATGTTTCAGGTCCCATTGACTGAATTTGGCTCCCCTACGATCAGAGATCGGTTTCAGCAGGTTCTGACCAGTTCTGGCGAACTGGTAGCGGAAATTTTGAGTAGTTTGGAGAACCGGTAGTAAAAATTCTAACTGGCCCCGCCCCCATCTATTCTCTGCCTCCTAAGTCCCAGCTGATCGGGAGGAAATGGGGATTTTGCAGTATCCTTCCCCTGCCATGCCCACCAAGCCATGCCCACCAAGCCACAGCCACAGAACCTGTAGTAAAAAAATGTTGAAACCCACCACTGCTGAGGACAGTTGTGGAAAACTCAACCATAATCAGAGGAAGCGAGAAAGCGAGTGAAGCACAACCGGAATCAAACTCTTTGATTGATTTCACACAATTCAGATGGATCCTTGAGTTGGTGACGTTGAGATTCTGTTGTATCCAGAGGTGGGATTCAAATAATTTCCCTACCAGTTCGCCCAGCACCGAAAATGTGAGCTCACACGCTTCACTCACACTCACCCTTTTCCTGCGTGAGCATGGCCGTCCCTGCGTGTGCTTTGTTCACATGTGCTGCTTGCACGCATGCACACGGCTTGAAAACATGGCTAAATAGGACGGCGTAGCACCGGGGCAGGTAAGATTGCCTACCCGCAGGTCGCTACTCCCGGTTTGCTCGATACAACGTCTGGTTGTATCCAATTTTTGGCAATTCTCTGGGCCACGTCTGTCGCACGCTTCTTATCTTACGCTGTTCCTTTGAGTTGTTCTTTTTTCTGGCTGGTGTCAACTTTGATGGCGTCTAACCCCTCTGTTCTTTGGGTTTTCTTTGACTACTAACTCTTCCAGGGGTGGGTTCTACTTACCTTTACTACCGGTTCGCAACGGGACCGCACACACGCACACCTCTGCACATGCGAAAAGTTTCCTGATGATGTCCAGGTCAGTGGCCAGAGCCTCCCACCGGTTTTACTACCGGTTCTTACGAACTGGTGCGAACCTGGGTCAACCCACCAGTGAACTCTTCCAAGCATCCAGGAAGTTCTCACCTTGAGTCCAAAATTTCTATGGCTAACCACGACAGTTATGAAGTGAATTTTGCCCCGTGTTACGACTTTTCTTGCCGTCGTCATTAAGTTTGAATCGCGGCAGTTGTTAAACACGGTTGTTAAGGGAAATCTGGGTTCCCCATTGACTTTGTACTTGTTGAAAGGCCGCGAAAGAGGAGGAGGGGGTCACGCGACCCTGAGATCATGGCAAGCGTCATAAATAGGAGTCAGCGGCCAAGCATCATTTTTTTGTTTAGTGCCGTGCAGTAACTTTGGCCGTTGTATGCCGAGGACGGCCTGCACGCTTTCTGTGAAAAGTGAAATAAATTCCGCGATTTCGCATGATGGCTGGCGACGATCTCGTTCCCACCATCCCATAATAGGGCGAACTCGACACACACCAATTTGGTTTATAAGTCTGCTGCCTTCCGTGATTAGATGACAGAGAAGGAGTCTTGATTTAAGTCGATTCAAAAAAAAAAAGCAGATTTAGTGGTTTTTGTCGCTATTTTGCATATCCCGCAGAGGGCAGCAGTACACAATTTTTGGGGCAATGAAGTGATGACCTCACTTCCTTCCTCTAACTAAAAATTGCACATAATTCCTACATTTTTCAGACCGGAGAACTCCAGCGTGCTTCCACCTTCCTGCTAGACATCTCTTCTATAAATATATTTTGCATCCAAAAGCTACAGATATCTCGGGTCTCCCTTCGGCGAGGGGGAAAACTCTGTGCATGCTCTGGTGCACCCTCTAAACATTTTTTTTTCCTTTTTAAGGTGCATCCCTGGGGTTTCTCCACGGGCCCAATGCAAAGCGTGAGTCATTTGAGAAAAATTGAGCCACAGAGAATAGAATCTGGCATGCATCACCAAGAGAGAAACCAATTTAGGTTGTGAAGGCTTTAACCACGAGCTTCGGACAAGGAGCGGGGAAAGGAAGTGGATTCTTTCAACACATGCTCAGGAACTGAATTTACTCTTGAGCCGGACCAGATGCCCTAAAATGGAGATTTGATTTAGGTGAAAGCCGATACACCCGCTTTCTCATGAGTTTAGCAAAGGGTTTAGCGTGGGAACGACACACGATGCCTGTCCGTTATAACAGAATAACAAGAGTTAGAAGGGACCTCGGAGGTCTTCTAGGCCAAGCAGAGACCCTACACCAGGGATCTGCAACTTTAAACACTCGAAGAGCCATTTGGACCCGTTTCCCACAGAAAAGGAAACTCCGGGAGCCACAAAAACCTTCCCGTGCCTGACTATTTCTCGAGCAGCCACAAAACTAGCATATGTAGTTGAATTAAACGTTTTGTTTTCTTCTGAAACTTTTCTTTTCTTGGATTTATCCATGGTTGGCCTACCGGGGGGTTGAAAAGCTCAATAAATCGCGTGCTGGCGGGTGTCACACATTGGTGATTGTGATGCATATTTTGAGTGATAGGGAGCCGCAGCAGAGGGATGACAGAGCCACATGCGGCTCCAGACCCCTGCCCTACACCATTCCAGACAAATGGACCACTCACGATTTCTGGTGGCAAGCTGTCCCACTAGCTAATTGTTCCCACTGTCGGGAAATTTCTCCTTAGTTCTAAGTTGCTTCTCTCCTTGATTAGTTTCCACCCATGGCTTCTTGTCCTGCCTTCAGATGGAGGATTTGATCCCCTCTTCTCTGTGACAGCCCTTCAAATATTGGAAGACATGTCACCCCTAAATCTTTCCTTTGTTAGGCTAAGATTAGATTCGAGATAAGGCAGCTCTAGTAAATGGGTTGAACTTAACACATGCCGTGGGAACTGGGTATCGAAGTGGGAAAAGACAGGAGGAATCTGGGTTTTTTCCCCCCAAGAAATCAGCCAGAAAATAATCACGTTATTGAAGCAGTTGTTCTGCCTACAGTAATGTATCAGTTCCTTTTTTAAAAACATATTTTTATTGTTTACATATAAACATATATATTGAATACAGGGTGATTGTCCCGGCATTTCACTTGCCATAAAAACCAAAATGAAAACACACAATAACATATATACTATTTAAACAATGCTGGTGTTGTACAGTCATTTTTGACCATCATATTCATTCTAATATGATACATACCGTAGATTTTCCCGAAAATAAGACCCTTATATTTTTTTTTGAACCCCAAAATAAGCGCTTGGCCTTATTTTCGGGGAGGTCTTATTATTTTGGGGCGCGTGGGGCTAAATGTATTTCAACCTCCACCTCGTGCTTCTAACCATTGGTAGAATCTGTTCCGCATATCAGAATATACAGAGGGGAAAAAAATCACTTCCTGGTTAAAAGCAGGAAGTAATGACACCTGGGCGGAGTGGGCGGAGCCTCGCACCGCCATCGCTACCAGTTCTCCGAACCACCTGCCACAATTGCTACCGGATCGCCCGATCCGGTCTGAACCGGGAGCATTTCACCCCTGGACTCGTATCTTCCTTATTATCTCCTCTTCTGATGGGCAGTGTTTTCACTCTGTGTGAAATTGGGAAATTGGAAGAATGGGGATACACCATTCTTGCCGCAGTCAGGATGTGTAATTTTAGTATAAGTATAATTTTATTTCTATACCGCCCTTCTCCCGAAGGACTCGGGGTGGTGCACAGCCACGTCAAAAAACACATAATATACAAATATCATAATTTAAATTGAAAATTATTAAAACTAAACTGTTTCAATTTCGGCCAAATGAATTAAAAACCCAAATTAAAATCCCAATTTTTAGGTATATATTAGGTATATATTGTCCCTTTATCATAGCCGTCGGATCTAATGCCTAATAGAAATAATTCTGGCTTGTACGCTATCCGTTGTCTAACCACAGATGAATTTGTATCCGTTGTCTAACCACAGATGAATTTGTATCCAACATTTCCTTGTTTTTTTAACAGGTCCACCACATGTGATGCTATGTGCCTGGTATTTGTTTACATTTTCAACATTTTGGGGACATACTGCTTAACATTTTAACCAATCTTGCTGGGACAGGGGGGAGATTTATATGTACATATTTATATGTTATCTCTCTCTCTCTCTCTCTCATCTATCTATCTATCTATCTATCTATCTATCTATCTATCTATCTATCTATCTATCTATCTATCTATCTATCTATCTATCATCTATCTATCTATCTATCTATCTATCTATCTATCTATCTCATCTATCTATCTATCTATCTATCTATCTATCTATCTATCATCTATCTATCTATCTATCTATCTATCATCTATCTATCTATCTATCTATCTATCTATCTATCTATCTATCTATCTATCTATCTATCTATCTATCATCTATCAATCATCTATCTATCTATCTATCTATCTATCTATCTATCTATCTATCTATCTATCTATCTATCTATCTATCTATCTATCTATCATCTATCTGTTCCTTTTTCTTTCCAGGAAAGTTTTCATTTCTAAATTCACTATAGGGCAGTATGTTGATTCAGCTTGTCTATTTATCAAAGCTGTTTCCCTAGCCAGTTTATTGAACAAACCATGGTTGGCCAGGTCTATTTCTTATGCCCAGCCCAAACTCACATCACCCCCATGAAGGATTTTGTGCAACGCATAAATATTCTTATCTTCCTTTTAAAGTCAGTTTGCGCTATCTGAAATAATATAATTCGCTTGTTTTCAGTTGAATTTTGAATAACACCGGCTATGGTGCTCTTAACTTCTTCCCATCGAACACACACAGGGTTTCACAATTTGTAACAGTCTATAATGAAATAACTAAGCTATCATTGCTCAGCGCTTCCAAACGTCCAAGAGTCGTTATTTAAATGGGATCATTTTCCCGTAGGAAGGATTCCACCTCGTTAAAGGCAACTATCCTTCAGGACTACACCAAAGGACTGGTGAATTTCTAAGGCCTACCTCGCAGGATGGTTGGGAGGATAGAGCGGAGGCGAACGAGAACATTTTGGAATAGTTTTAGTGTTACGAGCGTGAAGGGGGCAGGCCCAGAGACATTTGGGGAGGAGGACTATGGGGTCCTTGGTGGTCTCTGAACTTTCCTTGCAGATGTTTCACGACCAAACTAAAAAGGAGGAGTTTGCTTATTGGAGCACTGATGATGTTACCTAGATTGGTCGTGAAACGTCTGAAAGATGTCCACATGAGGCTTGAGAGGTGGGATTTCTTTCTGCAGGGATTTGTGGGTGGTTTCATTCCAAGAGCATCATCATGATGGCCAGACCTGGCTTCTCGTCTGCCTGGTGCCTTGGCTTGCCGTACCAGCCAGGGGGAACAGCCGGGCTGCGCCAAGGTGATTCAGCTCCAGGGTGCCCGAGGCGCCGTGAATGATTGCAGGGCCCCACCCAGACAGGACTTTGGTCTCACCTGGTGGGGCTGCAGGAACCGGATTACGCCGCACCCAAGGAGCCGAAAGCAGATAGTTCTGAGCTTTTGACGGCATTCCCAGAAATAAACTGAGATTATTTCATTGGAACCAAGAGTGCTAATGAGGGCCCGTCCCTGGGAGACTGTGCCGTTGAGTCACGACGCCAGGCTTAAGGAACCCACCTTTCGCAAATAGGAAGGGTGACTTCTTTGCAACGTTAGAACGGCCCGGTCTCCTTTATAGTCCTCGACTCACGGCCGTCTGCTTTTACAGGCCTTACGACCGCAATCGGAGCCCGTTTTTGTGGCTAAGCAAGACAGGTTTGAGTTGTGCGCCCCCCCACATTTCGCCAACCTTTCTTGCCACTTAAACGGTGTTAAGTTAGTAAATGCGGTTGGTTAAGTTTAATCTGGCTTCCCCATTGACTGTCACAAAAGGGGATCCGGGGATGTTGCCACGGTCATAAATACGAGTCGGTGGCCAAGCGTCTGAATTTCGATCACATGATCAGGGTCGAGTAACTTTCAAGAGCCCCTAAATTAATCACCGTTGACTGTCAAGCCTTGGGTGAACCATGATCATCTCATAAGCTGGCTTAGAAGCCATTTTATACCTTCTACAAAACTGCACCCAATCTGAGTTTCCTCACAACAAATTTTAAAAAAACAACCACCACTTTTTCCTGAAATTTAGAATCTGCATGGTTGAGAGAAGGAAGTGAGACTTGTATTCAGCCTGCATGGAAATCCGAGAGAAAATCTAGGTTAGCTATTGCTGGAGATTTGCTCCCAACCCTGAAGGCAACCTGGTTAGATATTAAACTATGTTCAAAGAAGCTTTTAAATTGAATTTGCCCCTGCCTGCCTGAAACTTAAAAGCGTGGTTTCTCAACCATGAAGATGGGTGGACTTCAAACTCCCGGTGGGGCGGGGCGGGGGGGGGAGGGGGAGGGGGAATTCTGGGAGTTGAAGTCCATACGTGCAAAGTTGAGAACTTTTAAGATTTAAGAGGAAAAATCCGCTCTAAAAACAGTTGGGATGCTTTTTCCTCAAATTTTATTTAGAAGGCCAAATCGTTCGCTTGCTTCAATCAAACACGTGGGTTAACCAAATGTAGGATTTAAAGAGGAGGAGAAAGAACCCACTGGTGTGGTGTGTGGGGTGTGGGTGTAACGCTAACCTTAAAATGCACAAATTTTCAAAATTGAATTGTTTAGTTTCGGGGGGGGGGCGGGGAGGAGGAGGGGGGTTTCCAGAACTGGGAGATAAAACCCTAGAGATTGGGGAGGAAAAAGGAAATTTTGTGTAGGTCCCTGCTCACACAGAAGTTTCATGATCCAACGAGGTAACATCCTCAGTGCAAAAAAAAGGGGGGGCACTTGCAGCCAACCCAACTCCCTTCCAGCGCTGATGATGTTCCCTAGTTGGGTCCTGAAATGCCTGCAAGAAAACTGAGCTCAGAGACCATCAAGAACCAATATTCTTCCTCCTCCTTGCACAACCCTCTCCCCTTCTCGCATTGATGACGTTCCCTAGATGGGTCACGAAACGTCTACAAGGAAAAATCACCAAGCTCAGAGAGCCCCAAGGACGCCACCCTTCAACCCTGAGCTACAAGTTATTCCCTCCGGTCGACCAAGAGATTAACCCACCCAGGAATTTCGACGTCAGCCTCTTTCCTCCCCCCCTCCCCCAAAAGCCCGAGCCGATAAAACCAGGCGAGGAGGCAAAGTTAGAATTTTTTTTTTTTTATTACTGAATTCAGGTTCTTGGTGGTGCTGCTTCCATAGAGTTTGTTAATTCCACCCCCAACGTAGAGTTGGGTGCAACTGTTTTTTTTTTCCACAATATTTGTACACGGTACTACAGACAAAGCACAGAGCTACTATGGCAGTAGTTAAGGGGAGGGAGAGTTAAAGAGGAAGGGGAGAGGAAGTTGATCACAGGGAGGAGGCCCGGGGGAACGCAGTTGCCATTCCATACTTTCTCGTGGGGGGGAAAAAAAACACACGCACGTACAGACCCATTTTTTTTAAAAAAACACACACCCTTTTTCTTTTTGTACACATTGGAAAACAGACTTAATTCTGGAAATTCAGGTCCCCGTCGATTCCCAACCGTTGGCTGCTTACCGCCGCCACCCCCTAACCCTCGAGAGGAAGAGGAGGAGAACTGGAAGAAGCAGGTGGACCAAAGAAAACCAAGGAAGAGGCTCCTTTAGGAATGTCAACTCAAGGGTTTGAAAGGTTGGGGGGGGGAGGAAGAGAGAGAAAGAGGGGGAAGGAAGGAGGGAGGGAAAGGAGCTGGAGAGGAGTAGAGGAGGGGGAAAAAAGAAGAAATAAGCTGTAGCACGTTTGGCAAATTTGAACAGCAGGCTGCAAGCCAGCTGCAGAGACAGGAGGAGAGAGAGAGAGAGAAAAAAAAGAGAGAGAGAGAGAGAGCACCAGGCCAGGGAAGATGAGAAGGCAGAAAAAAATAATTGGAATGGAACCGAGAAAAGGAAGGAACCCCCCCACAACCCCACCCCCAACAGTAGCATTGGGCCATTAACATGGAAGCTCCAGAGTCACTGGCACGACAGGGGACCCGGGAAAAGGGAGGAGGGGGGGGTCTCACACGGGCTTGCCCTCCAAGCTGATGACACAGCTGCCTCCCAGCTTTTCCGCTAGACTCTGGCGGTCTTTAATGTCTTCTAGGCCGTTTGCTTGCCATTCGTGCTTGATCCCTGTGAGGGAGAGAGAGAGAAAGGAGGGGTGAGATTTGAGGTGGGGGGGGGGGGAATATGGCCTCACCTAAGGCTGAGTCTTCAGATCTGTTGGATTCATACTGCTGGAAAGGGAGTCTGATCCTAGGTAGAGGCAGGTATTTCTCTCTCAGGGCACAATTGAGAATCGATCTGCCGAACAAAACTCCTCATCGGTGACAGGAAGGGCATCTGGCCAGTAAACACTCAGCTCCATTCAGTTGCCCAGACTCGACCCCGTAAAGGGATTATGGGGTCATTAGATGATGAAACAGCTAGAAGGGACCGTGGAGGTCTTTTAGTCAACACCCCCCCCCCCCGCAGAATACCAGGGATGGGCAATTTATTTTCCCAAGGATAAGAAACTGGGACTATGACAGAGAGGCCGCGTGAGAAACTGCGACTACAGCACAGAACCACACCGATAGGGCTGAGAAGATGTGTAGGCATGGACGGTGCAAATATACTAAATTATAAATAACCATTTGCAGTGTCCTTCATAATAAAAGCAATCCACGCAGACCAGATAGGGATAGCCATACAGCTGCATGTAGCCTGGGATCATAAAAATGTCTTTAAAAAAAAAACAAAAACTAAAAGTACTTTTATTAAAAACTAAAACTACAGGTAGCCAAACTTACGAATAGTTCATCGAGTGACCGCTCAAAGTTAAAACGGCAGTTTAAAAAAGCGAGCAATGACCATTTAAAAAAAAAATACTTATGTCCGTCGTAGCATCCCCATGATCAAAATAGATGCTTGGCATCTGACTCATACTTATGACAGTTGCAGTGTCCTGGGGTCACGTGATCTCCTTTTACCAGTTTCTGACAAGCAGAGTCAATAAGGAAGCCGGATTCATTTAACAACTGAGTTGCTAACTTAACACTGGCAGTGATTCACTTAACACCTGGGGCAAGAAGAGGCCGGGAAAAGGAGGCCAAATTCATTTAAGAAATGTCCCACTTAGCAACAGAAGCGTTGGGCTCAATTATGGTCCTTGCAAGTTAAAGGGCTGGATTTGAGTTGTAAAATACCCAGATGTGCCTTGTACCATTATCTCCAATCCCTCATTGGCTGTTGACCCCTTCCCTCTGCTCCCCATAGCAGAGCCCAGAGAACAGAATTCTGGCTGCAGTGCTGAAAAACCAAAATATTTTGCAGCGCCCCCTTTTCCTATCAAGTCACACACCCCGGATATTTCCACTGGGAGATTAAGCTGCTGGGAAAAAGGGGAGGCAGATGTACCCCAGAATCCTCAACTGGAATTGGAGGAGCCAATTGTAACTCATTTCCAACTTTTTAAATCCCCAGCATTTCCTTGATGCTGGAAAAAGCCTTGGGGCCCTCATTGACAATTGTAAATAAATACACGCCAGTGTGCCAAGCACCTGAATTGTGTGATCGCACGACGGAGGGGATGAGGCAATAGGACTAACACTGCGGACGGTCGCTAAGTGAATGGTTATAAGTCAAGGCAGTAGAAGTTCAACATGGGGCGGGGAAGAAAGTTAAGACGACTGGATTGACTTGGGACGCTAAAAGATCCCTGAAGTTTTAAGACGCCCGATTCAGAATCAGGTCACAATATCCCAGAGCCTTTTCTAAAACTAGGGGGTTTAAAAGTCCAGAGGAATCAGTCCAAATTGGGATATTATAATGACGGAGTCCCCCCAAATGTACATCCCTGAAGTGAAACATTTGTTAAGCGAGCTTCTCTGCCCCGTTTTATTTTGTTGTTAAGGGAATGGTTGCATTTGTTAATAACCAACGGTCGTTAAGTGAACCTGGCTTCCCTGAAGGTCATAAATGGAGATTGCGTGACCCTGGGATAAAATATGACTCCGTTGCCAAGGGTCCGAATTCTGATCAGGTGACTTAAGCAGAGGTTGCAAATGTTAAAGAGTGAAAAACAGCCCAGATAGAGTCGGGTTTTTTTCCCCCGTGTTGTTGCAACTTCGAATGGTCATTAAACGAACTGTCGTTAAGTCAGGGACTGTGTTTCAATTCAACTCGCTTCCGGTTTCTAACTGCAGGCGTTGGGCCTTCCTCCAGCCAATGGGGAGCTGAGAAAGAGAACTTTCACACGCTGGGCATCCATCAAGTAAGATGCTGACATCTCCAGGGAAGAGATCGATTTGAGGGCAAGGCACGGCTACGGGCATTCAGCTGGGTCACCTGTCATCCCTGAGCCCCAATGGGCAGCCAGCCAGAACCTTGGTGGTACAAGCCCTGCCTCTACCTGTGCCCACACCTGCCGGCTCTCACCTGGAAATTTCTTCTTGAGGGCATCCTTGGAGCTGGCGTAGATCATCTTGCTCTTCAAAGGAGCACTCTCGGGCGCCCTGCAGGGAGAGACAAATGCTTTCACACACCGGGTATGTTACTGGCCTCCTGCCCACCACCATTTCCCTGCAAGTTGCCATTTTATTTTCACTTATTAAGCGTTTTATGCTTCCTGTATCTCCCTAGGAGGCAACTCTAGCTCCTATGTTGATGCTATGGAAGGAGCAGGGTTTTCAAAAGGAAGAAAATGTGGAAAATGTTAAATCCCCCAAATAGCAATAGCAATAAAGACTTATATGCCACTTCATAGTACTTTACAGCTCTCTCTAAGCAGTTTACAAAGTCAGCCTCTTGCTCCCAACAATCCGGGTCCTGATTTTAGCTACCTCAGAAAGACAGAAGGTGGAGTCAAGCTTGAACCGATCAGGATCAAACTCCTGGCAGTGGGCAGTTTGCTTGCCAATACTGCATTTTAACCGGAGGGAGGGAGGGAAGGAAAGGCAATAGCACGACTTATATACCGCTTCAGTGGGTTTTACAGCCCTCTCTAAGCAGCTTACAGAGTCAGCCTCTTGCCCCCAGCAATCCGAGTCCTCATTTTACCAATCTTGGAAGGACGGAAGGCTGAGTCAACCTCAAGCCGGTGAGGATCAAACTGCTGGCAGTCAGCAGAATTAGCCTGCAATGCTGCACTCTAACCACTGTGCCACCATGGCTCAAATGGGGGCATTCTCAGGAGGAGCACTGCACATGAACTCTACATCACCCACTAACTAATAACTCAGCATGAACCTTGCTGCGTGGGAGATGTTAACAAGGGGAGCCAAGAAGCTTCCCCACCTTCAGACCGGGCCTCATACCTGCCGTCAAGAGGTGCATCTTTAAAATTAAATCGCTTATGGGAAGACTGGAGGACAGCCGGATGTTGGGGCCTCTTTTTAGGGAGGCCCCAACCGAGATGGAGAAGCTGCAAGCCAGCCCAGCCCCAGACACCCCCTGTCTCTAGGTCCTCAATTATACAGATCATCCCAAGTTAATTATTGTTTTCTCGCCCCAGTTTAACACACTGGGAGTGAAGCAGCTGTCTAGAAGTCTATTCCCCAGGTACGGAGGTTGGGAGGGAGAGAAGATCAGGCAGGATATGGGGCTGTCTTCCTACGATGCTTTAATTTTAAAGATGGGGAGGAGAGCTCTATCATACACACACACACACACACAGAGCGCTCTTTGTACCAATCTGGGAGGGGCCAGTTGTGGCCGTATCCCACCTTACATGCCGATGGAGGAAAATCACCTCCTTAATGGCACACAGCCAAGCAGCTTTGGTTTAGGAAGGATGAAGCCGCCAATTCAGACAAGAGGCTGGTGATAAGGCGCCAGTCCTCACCCCCCAGGAAGAGGGCAGCCTAGGCAACTCAGAATAACAGAGTAACAGAGCTGGAAGGAACCTTGGAGGTCTTCTAGTCCAACTCATGCCTCTGAAAGCAGACTTGGTTTAATGACCATGAGAAAAGCTCCCGAAATAGGGCAGGCAGAAGTTTGCCTGCGCAGAATATTCAGCCTTCAGTCACTGAGAAAAGGGTATTTGAAAAGGGGGGGGGGGGTTATGGCCACACAGGAAGGAAGGAAGGAAAGAAGGGAGGAAGAGGGAGAAAAGGAGGTCAAAGAGCAAGGGTGGGAGGGAGGAGAAAGCAAAGAAGAAAGGAAGGAGGGAGGAAGCGGGGGTAGGAGAAAGAGAGCAAGGAAGGAAAGGAGGAGGAAGGGAGGAGGAAGAGAGTGAGGAAGAAGAGGAGGGAGGAGGAGGGAAGGGAGCCTCACCAGAAGAGGAAGACCAGATCTTCCTTTTTGCTCTCCTTGGTTTCGTAGGTGGCGTCATAGAGGGCGTAGCGGCAGTCGCTGGGGGGCAGCATGGCGACGAAGTGCAGGTAGGGGTCATCGACGGTGTCTCCCAGGTCGCCCACCAGGATCTCCTTGCCGGCCTCCAGGATGATCTTCTTCTTGTCCTCGCTCAGGCAGAAGATGACGGCCTTCTTGCGCTTCTTCTGCTCCTCCTGGGGGGCGTGTTTGCGCACCTTCATGTCGTTGAACACCTGGATGACTTTGTCACAGACGGTGACCCCAGAGGCCTGGTCAGGGGGGATCAAGAGGAGAAACGCTCAGCAATGGCCCCCCAATGAGGGTGCCACAGCACAGGAAGCCCTCGAACTGCAACCACAATTGAACCCAAAATGTACGCTGCTATGGGCGGTGTCTATTAAGTGAGCTTTGCCCCATTTACAACTTTCCTTGCCACAACAGTTAAGTGAATCACTGCAGGTGTTAAAATTAGTCATTGGATCCAGCTCCCCCCCCCCAACTTTGCTTGTCAGGTCGCAAAAGGGGATCACGTGACCTCAGGACATTGCAATGGTCATAAATGCGAATCAGGTGTCAAGCATCCCAATGTAAATCACAGGACCCTGCTCACTAATCACATGTCAGTGTGAAGAAAACGGTCCGAAGTCATTTTTTCCAGTGGGGTCACTAAACAAACTGTTGTAAATCGAGAACAACCAGTACTGAATGCACCAGTGCTGCTTCTCAATCTGGGCAATGGGTGGACTTCAACTCCCAGAATTCCCCTGCTAGGTAGCCCTCGACTTATAATCGTTCATTTAGTGACTGTTTAAGTTACAACGGCACTGGAAAAAGTGACTTATCAGTTTTCTGCTGCCCGCTGCAGCATCCCCACAGCCATAGGATCAAAACTGACATGTATATATGATGGCTGGGGCATCAGGGGTGGGGGGGGGGGGCGTGGGGGTGTGTGTCACCTGATCACCGTTTGCGCCCTTCCCAAGCGGTTTCTGACAAGCAATGGGGGAAGCCGGGTTCCCTTAAACACCTGCAGTGATTCACTTCACCACCATGGCAGAAAAAGCTGATAAAATCAGACGTGACCAGCTTAATGACCGTGTTTTAACAATGGAAATTCTAGCCTTGTGTTCCCAAGTCGATGTCCCCTGTACAAGATTACGACAGGTAAGGAAGGCGTGGGAAATTCCAGGCACATGCTAAGTGTATCAGTCACCGTTTGTTAAATCAGGTTTGCCCATCACGAGGTTCACATCATATGATAAACTAGAAAGCACAGCTAACTAACTAGTAGCCAGGATGCTCTTCAAATGCTCTTCCCTGTTTTTACACAATATTCCAATATTTGGGGGGGGGGGGGGGGGGTTTGCCACAGAGAAGAGGGGGTCAACCTATTCTGCAAAGCACCTGAAGTCAGAACAAGAAGCAACGGATGGAAACCGAGGCAGAGAAGCAACTTAAGACGAAGGAAACATTTCCTGACAAGTGAGAACAATCAGGTTTGTCTCCAGAAGTTGTGAAGGTGCTCCATCGCTGGAGGTTTTTACGAAAAGACTGGGCAGCCATTTCTCCAGAATGGTGTAAAGGGGTTGGACTAGAAGACCTCCGAGGTCCCTTCCGATTCTGTTATACCAAGACAAGGAATGGATTGCCCACAAAAGACTGCACCGCCCCCATCTCTGCAACTTCCTTCCCACCGAGTGCAAACTCTGGCTGCGGAAAAGGGAACTGATTGACTGATCAAAATCTCTTTGTAGAAGACCCATTTTCAGGATAGCCAAGTTCGCACAACGTTGTTAGGGCTGGACTAACGTGGGATCGGATTATTTGTGTTTCAGGGCAGGAGGCCAGCCAATTGTGGCAACCAAGAAGCCAGAATAGGGTTTGTGTGTTTTCAGCATTATATGTCACGGCAGCTCTCCACCCCAGGGGTCATGAAATCGTGATTACAGAGGCCAGGGAAAGTTTGAAGAGTCTGTTGGGAAAAACCAAGCAGGATGAAAGGGACACCTTCCTCCAGCTGGCTGCATCAAGCTTTTCATTAAAAACAAGCCTTTCAGAAGGATGCCGGCCGAAGAGGAAGCTCCCACCCGCGCGAGACGAGCCAACCGGAGGCAAACTCAGCTCCGACCAAAGGCAGGAGAGCTAGGCGTGGCACCAGCCCAGAGAGAGAAAAGAAGGGAACACCAAGGACTGCCTTCGGCAATCCCCTCTTCCAGATTTTGCTGGGAGGAATCGTAGTTTACCATCATAGCTTACTGGGGAGGGGGAAAAAAGTACAGTACAGGCTGAAAAGAGCAGGTGGCCCGAAGCTGCCAGATGGTGCTTGGGCTGCAGAAAGGGAAGTGGCGCCCTGCCGCAGAGAGAAGAGGGGGGGGGAGGCTGGCGGAATGGGTGGCTGCAAAGAGAAATGTTCGAGATGGAGGAAAAGAATTCAGGATTGCAGAGTTTGAAAAGGGGATTTTGCCGACCGTAGAATTATATGGGTTGGAAGGGACTTTGGAGGAGGTCTTCTAGTCCAACCCCTTACTCAACCCAGAAGCAAGGGGAGATGAAAAGAGGCAGCAGCACTGAAAGGCCAGAGCGGAAAATTGGGGGGGGGGGGCAGGGGAGAAAGGGAGCGAGGTGAAGGTATAGAATGAGGTGGGGGGGGGGGAATGAGGGCTGCCAGCACTAAATTTAGGAGGGTGGGGGCTTCCTGAAACAATAGTACAGGTACATGGTAATTCCATACTCTTTGTTCTCCTAAATACACTCACACACACAGAGGGCTATTCTGTATTTTTTGTCTCTTTCCATATATGGACCTTGGAACGTGAGAACTGGGGAGGGACTCCCACTCACACAGCAGGAGGGCTCCCTCAATGGTGACCCGGCCTACGGTTCCCATTATCCCCTGACCAGAAAGGAGTACCCATCCCTCTCTGATTGTGGCAGCCCATGTTCCTCTCCGGGCTCCATTGTACCGTGCACACAGCCCTTTAGAGATGCAGGCGTGCCAAAGACACACAAGGGCCATCCTTTCTCAGCCATGTGCGGCCGGGGATAATGAGCCCCTTGTCTTCCAGCCATCTTGGGAAGGCCAATGAATCCCAGGGATGGGAGTGATCAAATGAGCACAGCACTTTCGGGGTGTGTGTGTGTGTGTTGTGTGAATGCACCCCCAAAAGCTGGCTAGTGAATGCACCAGATCGCCCAAAAGCTGGCTAGCAACAAAACCATGCAAAGAGAAAGAGAAAGAAAGAAAGAGAGAGAGAGAGAAAGAGAGAAATGTGGGAGGGGGGAGTAGTAGACCCCTTCCTCCCCATTTGAAAAGACCAAGGGGATGGAAATGAAGACATTAAGAGAGTACATTAAGGAGTTCCTAATTTGGGGGGAGGGAGGCCCAAAAAAGAAAAGAAAAAGGTAAAAAGAGGGTAATTTTGGGCCAGGAAATGAAATTGAGCAGGAAATTCAGTGGGGGTGGGGCATTCAGGTTTAGGGGGGAGCCGCCCCCCCCTCAAAGGAAAATGGGAAAAATGAGGATAAGGAAAGGAAGATGGGGCGAGGGGGTTGCATTTTTTGGCTTCTCATCCATTGCTAAGAAGGCATTACAGGGAGCTTAGGGGTGGGGGAGAGAAGGAATAATTCCTTCTAAGGTGGGGGTGGCTCAGAGGAAGTCATGGGGCTGCTTCATGTCTCCTTACAATTTGGAGGGAGGGGAAGAAGACCTCCCCCACCCCAAATTGGGAAACAGGGTGGGAGATGATGATTTGGGGGGGGGGCACGAAGGCTATGGGGTTACTCCTATAGCCCCCCTTGATTTACAGGAGGGAGGAAGAAGGGAGACCCCCCCCTACCTCCCAGAAACTGGGAGAAATCATCAATGGGGGAGGAGGAGAATGAATCATTCTTTCTAATATTTGGGGCACAGAGGATACTTCATGTCCTCTCATACTTGGGGGGGCGAAACCCCCCCCAAAAAAATTGGGAGAAAAAAAGACACGAGGAAGAAGGGGTGGGGGCACAGAGGATACTTCATGCCCCCTATTTGGGGGGGGGGGAGCTGGAGACCCCCAAAAAAAATTCAGAGAAAAAAGGCACAATTTCATGTCCCTTCATATTTGGGGGGGGAGGAGACCCCCAAAAATTCAGAGGAAAAAAGACACTGAGGAAGAGGATTGGGGGGGGCACAGAGGATATTTCATATCCCCCTCATACTTGGGGGGGGTTGGAGACCCCCCAAAAAAATTCATAGAAAAAAGGCAGAGGATACTCCACGTCCCCTCATATTTGGGGGGGGAGACCCCTCCCCCAAATAATTGAAAAAAAAGGGGGTGGGAAAAGGTACTGAGGAAAAAGATAGGGGGAAAAGAGACCCTTCAGCCCCCTGACTTGCAGGGTGAGGGGGGGAGAAAGAAAGAAAGGAGACCCCCCCCCACAGAAATTGTGAGAAGCAGCTCTAGGGGGAGTTTTGTGTGTGAAAGGAGAGAAAAAAAGGGAATATAAAGGGAATATTGGGGGGGGTCTTGAGGGGGGAAAAAAGCCCACCCCGAGAATGAAATACCTCAGGGAAGCCAAAATAGGGACTCCTCCCCCCCACCTCACGGGGGGGGGTGTTTAGAAGGCCTCCCCCCTCCCTCTCCCGCCGCCTCCCTGAGGAAGCCCCCACAAAATGGCGGCCGGGAGACAAGATGGCGGCCTAACGTGAGGGGGGGCGTGATGTGTGAGGAGAGTTGTGGGGGGGGCGGCGAACCGGCGGGTCTTACCATGGCGCCGGGCGGTTGAGGCGGCGAAGAGAAAGAAGAAGAGGCGGCGGTGCTTTTCGGCGGTCCGGAGCTGAGGCGGCAGAGGCGCGGCTTGGTGGCCTCGTCAGGCTCCGCGGCGGCTTCGACTGGCGCTGCGCGACTGGCGAGGCCCGAAAGGAACTGCGGCCCCGCCCCGCCTTGGCCCTTCCGCTTTAAGGCACCGCCCGAGGAGGAGCCGCTTCCGGTCCGGCGGCGCGGAGCCTGTCGGGAAAGCGAGTCCAATCATCCCCCCCCCCCGCGCGCATCGCCGCCGTCTTTCTCTTTCTTGTTGAATGGAGTTTTGGGCGGGGCGAAAAAGCAGAGGGTGGGGGGGGGCTCGTTGCCATAGGAACGGGAAGCCATTTTCCCCGGGCCTCCTCATTTCCTTCATACCAGCCATTTAAAAAAAATAGGCGAATTATTATTATTATTATTATTTTTAAATCAATGATTCTATATGAATCCCGTCGGGGATACCTTAAAAACAAAATATGTCTTTTTTTTTTTTTTGCCCCCTCGCCTGCCTCCTCGTGGGCGCTGGAAAAGGCTCATGGGAAGTCCCGGGGTTACATGGGAAATGTAGTTTTTTTTTAATTAAAAGCACTGAAAAGGGAGGAAGAAGAGAAACTAGGGGAGAAAGTGAATTAATGATTTGCTTTTTTTAATTTTTTAATTTTTTTTTTAGGGGCGGGGAAGATGTCACTCGAGGCTTATTTTTTGAAATTAAAGGCTTTCCGGATTATCTGCTGGTTTAATTCCCAAATCTTCATGCAAGAGGCAGGGCTAAGCTTTGTGCAAAACATTTTAACATTCCTTGCTAAATAATGCAAATAATCTGATGCAAAATCCCACTGTACAGAATCTTAATGGAGAAAAGGGGGGTGGGGGAGGAATCTTGTAATTTTTCTCCCAGATCTGTGTTCACCTTTTTTCTCCCAACTTGATTTTTGCAGCTCAAGAGGACAAACTTTTTCTTTCGAAATTATCCGACGCCTTATTTTTTAAAAAAGCCATGGGAAAAACATTTATCATGGAAGAATGATCTTTTATTTAGGAATTAAGAACACACACAAAAAGTGGGAGAGGCAGTTTCAAAAATCATGAAACTTGTTTTTTTTTAAACTGGGTTGAGCTGCAGAGTGCAGGGGGTTTTTTTTACCTAAGAAAGAGAAAAGTTGCTGATTCTTTTTTTTATTTTTACCTGAAAATCATTTCCGTAATGATTTGAGCCTAAGCAATGTCTTCTCTGCTCCAAAAAAACGCAAGAGCCTTTTTGAAAATTTATTTTTAAATGTCAAAAGGAAGTAGGCTTTTATTGATTGGCTGATTGATTATATTTCCAACAGCAACCTCAGGAGAGCAAAACAGCACACGTAGCAATTTTTAATCGCTACCACAACTCTCACTGCAGCAAGAGACGGAAAAACCAGCTTTTGCACTGACCCACCGTTGCTTCAAAAAGAAAGCACTAAGCTAATGCTTAATCCAAATTAAAATTGTTTTCTAGGTTGCCTTGAAGCTTAAATGAAGAAAACAGGCTGGGTTGGCAGAGTGGGGGAAAAAAAAACTTAATCAAGATAACCCTAACCAAAAGCATGATTTACAAAAATGTGTTTCATAGTTCTATAGCAGTGAACACAGATGATTTGTCTTACTGGATAGCTGGTCCTTGACATAGGACCACAATTGAGCCCAAAATTTCTGTCGTCCAGTGAGACATTTGTTAAGTGAAATTTCCCCCCTTTTACAACCGTTCTTGCCACAGTTGTTAAGTGAATCATTGCAGTCGTTAAATCAGTCACCCGGTTGTTAAGTGAATCTGGCTCCCTCGTTGATTGTGCTGTTCAGAAGGTCACAAAAAAGGGATGGCGTGACTTTGGGGCACAGCAACGGTCATAAGTATGAGCCAATTGCCAAGCGTCTGAATTTGGATCCCGTGTCCCTGGGGATGCTGGAAAGGTTCGTAACTGTGAAAAACAGTCATAAGTCACCCTTTTTTAATGCCGTTGTAACTGGTCACTAAATGAACTCTTGCCACACAAGGAGGGGGAGGAGCAAAGCGGGAACAGTGACTGAGCCTACTCGAATTCATCATAAATTAGAAAAATAAATAAAAATGAAAGGTAAATAAATGCTAAACTGGGCTACAGGACACAGCAGGTTCCTCCAGATTTCCTAGAGATGAGCTCAATGGGTGAAAAGCCAAAATTGCCCCAATGACAAGGGTTGATCAGAATCCAGTAGAGGCAACCAAACCAGCTCTCCGATGCCGCGGAGGAGGAGAAAGTTTGAAAAGTATAGCGAGAAAGGCCGTAGTTTTGCAGTTATAAACCCTTTTGCAAAATCCCCACGGCCTGCTAAGAGAATTTTAAAAAAAACGAACAGAGAAAGAAATAGAATTACTAGATTTTAACATGCTCACAAAGTCTCGTTTCCCTAATGCTGGCTTTTTCCCAATCATAGAATAGGAAGACAGAATACAAAAGAGTTGCAAGGGACTCTTTCCAGGGAAGAGTTGGTAGGTCATCTAGTCCAACCCTCCTTGAAGCAGGAGACCCTACACCATTTCTGACGTCCAGTCTCTTCTCGAAAGCTTCCAGGGATGAAGCTTCCACAACTTCCGAAGCAACTTCTCTTCCATGGGTTGATTGCTCTCATTGTCAGGAAATCCCTCCTTATTTCCTGGTTGAATCTCTCCTTGATGGTTTCCATCCATTATTCCTTGTCTGGCCTTGGAAAATATCTTGACCCCTTCCTCCTCTCTGGGGCAGTCCCTCAAATATTGGAAGATGCTCTCCTGTCTCCCCTGGTCCTTCTCTTCCCTAGACTAGCCAGGCCCAGTTCCTGCAATCGTTCTTCATATTTTATTATGGAAAAAGAAAAGAGAGAAAGAGAGAGGGAGGGAGGGAGGGAGGGAGAGAGGTGGGGGAGACTCGTAAATTATATGCCCTTTTTAGGGAGGGAAAAAAAAAATCTGGTCTGCCAGCAGGAAAACTGCCCAGCTTAAAAAGAGCGTGAAGCAGAAACAAGCATACCCTAAATATTTTGACTGGGCTCTGCCCGAATTCACAAAAACCCTGCTTAACATCAATCCAGCTGCTGCATCGTTTTCTCTTGGGGTTTCCTTAGGTTACCTCTTCTTTTTCTCCTTTTGATGCTCCACCACTCTTTGAACAAAAGAGGGGAGGGGGGGCATTAAAGAGGGGGCTTGGACCAAGATTATGGCCCTGCTTAGCCTGGTTTTAAGGCTCAGCCACTGGAGCGGGGCTAAAACCTTGCAACAGCTCCAATCTTGGGAACTTTTTCAAGATGTTATGCAAAGTCTTGGTTCCTTGATGGGTCAGGAAGTGGGGTAATTCAGGAACCGAGTTAAGGTATTGGAGACTTGCTGTGCAATCATTTATTTCCTAAGCTATGGCCTCTGCCCGGGGCTTCCCACTATGTTTTATTCCTTCTTCTCTTCTCTTCTCTTCTCTTCTCTTCTCTTCTCTTCTCTTCTCTTCTCTTCTCTTCTCTTCTTTCTTCTGTCCTTTTCTTCCCTCCTCCTGTCTTTTTCCTTCCCTTCCTCCTTCCTGTCCTTTTCCCTTCTCTTCCTCCTTCCTGTCCTTTTCCCTTCCCTTCCTTTCCTCCTGTCTTTTTCCCTTCCCTTCCTTTCCTCCTGTCTTTTTCCCTTCCCTTCCTCCTGTCTTTTTCCCTTCCTCCTTCCTATCCTTTTCCCTTCCCTTCCACCTGTCTTTTTCCCTTCCTCTTTCCTCTCTTTTTCCCTTCCCTTCCTCCTGTCTTTTTCCCTTCCCTTCTTCCTATCCTTTTCCCTTCCCTTCCTTCTTCTTATCCTTTTCCCTTCCCTTCCTCCTGTCTTTTTCTATTCCTCCTTTCCTTTTCCCTTCCCTTCTTCCTCTCCTTGTTTTCCCCTTTCCTTCCTCCTGTCTTTTTCCCTTCCTCTTTCCTGTCTTTTTCCCTTCCCTTCCTCCTCTCCTTTTCCCTTCCCTTCCCTTCTTCCTCTCCTTTTTTCCCCTTCCCTTCCCTCATTTCATTCAACCTGCTCCTTATTCTCCCCTCCCTTCCCCCAACACTTCCTTTGTTTCAGCCTTCTATATTTTCATGGGGAAGGGGCAGCATTTAGAGGTCGGGGTATTTTTTGTTGTTGTTGTTACAGGCAAACAATTTGCAGCTCCATAGGAGAACAAGAAAATCAACCTCCTTTTCCCTATCTTTTCCCTCCTTGCCCACTTCCCCAAGGCTAAAGCACAAAGAAGAGAAGGTTGCATCCTCCAATTAATTTTTAATTTGCTGCTACACAAAGAAAAGAAGGGAGGGGGCCAGAGCGGGTGGAAGGAAGCCCCAATCCCCTTCCCCTTTCTTAACCATCACTGCAGTTTTCCCAAATAAGGAGACTTCCCAAAGGAGAGATTAGCATCCTTGTTTCTTCCCAGGTTGGTGAAATGCTCACGGAATCCGAACACAGAATAGAAATCAAATACTGTATATTGTTTTGGTTTTTTTTAAAAAAAAAACACAGAATTTTTACTGACGGTCCAAGCAGAGGCAGGAGAAATGGTAACGCTGAGGGGTGAAATCCAGCAGTTTTTGACAGGTTCTGGAGAACTGGTAGCGGGGAGGGAATGGGGATTTTGCAATACCCTTCCTCTGGAGTGGGGAGGGAATGGAGATTTTGCAGTATCCTTCCCCCAGGAGTGGAGAGGGAATGGAGATTTTGCAGTATCCTTCCCTGGGAGTGGGGAGGGAATGGAGATTTTGCAGTATCCTTCCCCTGGAGTGGGATGGGAATGGAGATTTTGCAGTATCCTTTCCCTGGAGTGGGGAGGGAATGGAGATTTTGCAGTATCCTTTCCGTGGAGTGGGGAGGGAATGGAGATTTTGCAGTATCCTTCCCTGGGAGTGGGGAGGGAATGGAGATATTGCAGTATCCTTCCCCCTGGAGTGGGGAGGGAATGGAGATATTGCAGTGTCCTCCTCCTGTCACGCCCACCAAGCCACGCCCACAGAACCTGTAGTAAACAAAAATCGGATTTCACCACTGGTACCGCTTAACACTGTGAAGGCCAGGTGTGGAATGCTACACCCAGTTCTGGTCATCACCAGGATAGAAAAAAAAGATGTTGAGACTCTGGAGAGAGTGCAGAGAAGAGCAACAAGGACGATTAGGGGAGGCTGGAGGCTAAAATATGCAAAGAATGTGGGATCTTTGATGCTCTCTGAGCTTGCTTGCTTGTTTTCTTGCCCTCATAATGTTACCTAAAAAGGTAAAGATTCCCATTGCACATATGTGCTAGTCGTTCCCGACTCTAGGGGGCGCTGCTCATCTCTGTTTCAAAGCCGAAGAGCCAGCGCTGTCCGAAGACGTCTCCGTGGTCATGTGGCCGGCATGACTCAACGCCAAAGGTGCACAGAACGCTGTTCCCTTCCCACCTATTTTTCTACTTGCATTTTTTTTTAACCTGCTTTCGAACTGCTAGGTTGGCAGAAGCTGGGACAAGTCATGGGAGCTCACCCCGTTACGCGGCAGCACTAGGGATTCGAACCGCCGAACTGCCGGACCTTTCGATCGACAAGCTCAGCCCCTGAGCCACCGAGTCTCTGACGTTACCGAGTTAGGATAATAAAAATGTCTGCAAGAAAACAAGCCAGCATCCAGGATCCCTCATTTTAGCTACAAATATTCTCCTTTATTGGTACGTAGGAAGAACGGCTGCCGGAACTGGGTATGACTAGTCTAACAAAGAGAAGGGTTAAGGAGTGACATGATAGTCGTCTTCCAATATTTGAGGGGCTGCCACAGTGAAGAGGGGGACAACCCACTCTCCAAATTACCCGAGGGCATGACAAGAAGTAACGGGTGGGAACTAATCAAGGACGAAAATTATTTATTTATTTATTGGTTCGATTTATATGCTGCCCTTCTCCGGAGACTCAGGGCGGCTTACAATGCATTAAGCAATAGCCTTCATACTTTTGTATATACCTGCATAGTAGGGCTTTCGGGCCCCCCCAAGCGCTGTTCTTTTTTTATACAAAGTCAGCTTATTGCCCCCCACAATCCAGGTCCTCATTTTACCTACCTCGGAAGGATTGGAAGGCTGAGTCCACCTTGAGCCCTGGTGAGATTCGAACTCGCAGTCATTGCAGGCAGCTGGTGCTACTTAACAGCACTTTAGTCGGCTGCGCCACCCAGGCTCTAATCATCCACAATTAACCAACCAAAATTAATCAGTGGAATATCAGCCTTCAGATGGGAGCTACATCACTTGAGATGTTCTAGATGATTAGATGACCCATATATAAGGTCCCTTACCAATTCTCCTCTCCCTGCCCTCCCAAACTCCACTCTCTTCTAGCACTGATGATGGACCCCGGTTGGGTCATTAAATGTCTGTAAGACATTTGCCATTGCGTGCCAAAAGCGGGGGGAGCACGGTGGAGCCACCTGCACGTGTGCCCATATCCATAATTCATATCCATAATTCTATATCCATAATTCTTCCATAATCTGCCCCCCCCCTGCTTTTGGTACGTGATGGCACGATGGGCCCGGTAGGCCCATTTTTTGCTCTCCCCAGGCTCCAGAGCCTTTCTAGGAGCCTGGGAAGGGCAAAAATGGCTTTCCCCACCCCTCCAGAGCCCCTTTCAGAGGCCAGAAACAGTGTGCTTCCTGACTTCTGGTGGGTCCGAAAATCAGCTGGCTGGTGCACGCATAAGTGTTGGAGCTGAGCTTGCGTGCCCACCGATATGGCTCCGTGTGGGCACCTGTGCCAAAGGTTCGCCATCCCGGGCATAGGGTCTCCTTCTTGAGTTGGGGGTTGGATTAGAGGACCTTCAAAGCCCCTTCCAGCCCTTAGGAAGCCCTGCCAAGCGAGACGGTGAACGTTGCGCTTCATTTGATGACCTTTCTTGCCATTCGGTCGTTCAGTGAATCACACGGTCGTTAAACGAATCTGCTTCCCCGTTGAGTCTGCTGGTCGGAAAGTCGCCCAAGGGGGAAAATCACACACGACCCCCGCGATACTGCCGCCGTCACAAATAGGAGCCCGTGAATTTTGACCACGGGGATGCTTGCGACGGTCGTAAGCGTGAAAAAAACCGGTCGCCAAGTCACTTTTTTCACGTTGTCGCTTCGGAGGGTCACTAAACGAACTGTTGTAAGTCGAGGACTAGCTGTACGAAGTTCCTTATTTGTCACTGATGGCTGTTTGGGTCCCCCCCCCCTTGCCCCGTTAGCAACACGACCCAACCGTCATCTGAAGTTGCCCCCATGCGCAAACCTTGGGCCTGTGGGGTGAAGCCAGCCCATCTCGTGGGCCGATGAATCGCCTCATTGTGCGTCCGCGAGCACAAAACGGAGGCGTCTCACAAAAGCTGCCTTTTGTGCAAGAAAAGGGTTTTTTTTTTTTTGCCGCGAGATGCCGAAGGAACTTTTTAAGGTCTGCCTCCATTCATTCCTTTATCGTCACCCCCATCGGGCAGGCCCGAGAAGCTATTTCTCGGTGAGAGACCTTGGGGCTTGTTCAGTTTTTCCTTCCCGAAAAAGACCGCTAAAAATAAAAATAGAACAGACGCCACACCAGCAAAAGGAGCGGAAAAAAAAAAGAAAGAAAGAAACGCCCATCGCTTTTCAGTTAATAGTACGCTGGGTTTCCTGGTGGTGCTGGATTCTTTTGCACAGATCTCCTCCACCGGCTCGCTCTCTCTTTACTGCAAAAAATATAAGTTTTCCCACATTCCTGCTCAGCCATAAAGGGCATCTCTTTTGGAAGTTTCCAGCCCCCTCCTGCAAAAATGGAACTTGGGTTTCCATTCTTGCAGAAAAGCAAGATATCTTGGAGTTGTGAGTCTCAAGCATCACACACACACAAAAGACAGCTCACACCCCAGGCTGTCTCATCTATCCTCCACCTTCCACCCCTGTTCCTAACTCCCTAAATTGTGGACTCTCCATCACTGGAGAGCTTGAGCAGGGGGCTGGATTGGAAGACCTCCCAAGGTCCCTTCCGGCTCTCTTTTCTGATTCCTTGGATGCTTCAAAAAGCCCGAAGGAATCGTGCGGCCAAATTGCAAAGCAAAGGAGGCTGCGTTCACACATGACGCTGACCTCGTAACTTTCCCGGATCGGGTTCAAATGGGCTTGTTAAACCCAGCCGGCCTGATTTCTATTCCTGCAACCCCTCCGCACTCTTCCCTCAATGCAGTTGTGCAGAAGCACTGATGGACAGAAGTGTGTGGAAGGTGGGAGAGAGAGAGAGAGGGAGAGAGGGAGGGAGGGAGAGGGAAAAAAAGAGAAAGAGAGAGGGAGAAAAAGAGAGGAGGGAGAGAAAGAGACAGAATGAGAAAGAGTGAAAGAGACAAAAAGAGAGAGAGAAAGAGGCAGAAAGAGAGGGGGAAGAAAGAGAGAAGGAAAAAGAAAGAGACAAAAAGAGAGAGAGAGAAAGAGAGAGGGAGAAAGAGAGAAGAAAGAGACAAAGAGAGAGTGAAAGAGGCAGAAAGAGAGGGGGAGAAAGAGAGAAGAAGAAAGAGACAAAAAGAGAGAGTGAAAGAGGCAGAAAGAGAGGGGGAGAAAGAGAGAAGGAGAAAGAAAGAGACAAAAAGAGAGAGAGAGAGAAAGAGAGGGAGAAAGAGAAGAAGAAAGAGACAAAAAGAGCGAAAGGGGCAGAAAGAGAGAGGGAGAAAGAAAGAGACAAAAAGAGAACGGGAGACAGAGACAGAAAGAGAGAGAAAGAAAAAGAGACAGAAAGAAAAAAAGAGAGAGAGACAGAGAGAGAAATAGAGACAGAGAGAGAGAGAGTAAGAGAGAGACAGAAAGGGAGAAGGAGAGGAGAAAGAAAGAGACAGAAAGAAAAGGAGACAGAGAAAGAGGGAAAAAGTGAGAAAGAGAAAGGGAGACAGAGAAAGAGGGAAAAGAAAGAGGGAGAAAGAGAAGGAGAAAGAGACAGAAAGAGAAAGGGAGGCAGAGGAAGAGGAAGAGGGAAAAGAAAGAGAGACAAAGAGAGAAAGAGGGAGAGGGAGAAAGAGAGAAAGAGAAAAAGAGAAAAAAGAGAAAGAGACAGAAAGAGAAAGAGAAAGAGCGAGCCAGAGAGAGATGATGGAAAGAGGGCGCTTGTGCAACGGGCACGCTGCTGCTTGTGCAACCCGGACAGCGGGCAGGCGAAGGGGGGGGAACCCTCAGCCCAGCCGGGGCCAAGGCGGCTGAAGCGCCGGGCGAGCGCAGGAGCAGAAAACAAAGCGGGGCCGCCTTCCTTTCCGCGAGGCTGCGAAGCGAGTCCAAATAAGGTGTGATCGAGCCCCGTCAGCGCCTCCTTTCCCGCAGCCCGATTTGCCCTTATATGGGCATTTGAAGCGAGGGCGCGGAGGAGGCGCAGCGCCTGGCACACGGGCGCCCTCCGGCCGCCTCGCCCGGGTACCGCAGTCAGGAGGGCGGGCATCGCACGGGGCGGATAGGGCTGCAAAAGGAAGGGTGGATGGAGAGAGGGAGGCAGGGAGGGATGGATGGATGGAGAGAGAGAAAAATGAATGGAAGGAGGGAGGGATGGATGGATGGAGAGAGGAAAGGATGGATGGAGAGAGAAATGGATCAAGAAAAGGAGGGAGGGAGTGGGAGGGAGAGTGGATGGGTGAATAGAGGGAGGGAGGGATGCAGAGAGGAATGGATGGATGGAGAGAGGGAGGGAGAGAGAGAGATGGAGGGATGAAGGGATAGATGGATGGATGGTAGGAGGGAGGGAGGGAGAAAAGGAGGGAGAGATGGTGAGGTGGAGGAAGGGATGGATGGAGAGAAAAATGGATTGAGAAAAGGAGGGAGAGGGATGGAGGGATGGAGAGATTGGATGGGTGAATGGAGGGAGGGATGCAGAGAGGAATGGATGGATGGAGAGAGGGAAGGAGAGAGATGGAGGGATGAAGGGATGGATGGTGGGAGGGAGGGAGAAAAGGGAGAAATGATGAGGTGGAGGGAGGGATGGAGGGAGAGATGGATGGATGGACAGAGGGATGGAGAGAGGGATAAAGGGAAGGAGAAATGGATGGAGAGAGGGATGGATGGAGAGAAAGATGAAGGAATGGAGATACGGAGGGAGGGAGGAAGAGATGAATAGAAGGAGAGAGGGAGGGATAGATAGATGGATGAATGGCAGCTTTAAGAGGGCAGGACCTCAAATCCCAGAACTCTCCAGTCGGTACACTTGAAGATGGCTGGACTTTGATTCCCAGAATTCCCTAGCCGTGCTTTAAGATGGGTGGAATTCAACTGCTTTAATGACGGCCTGATTCAGTTAACAACTGCTGGGAACCGAGGCACAAAAGGTTGTAAAATGGAGCACAACTTACTTAAGAAGTAACACCTTGCAAAAGATTACCTCACATCCCCCAGGACACCAGAGGGGGGCGGTGTTTCCCATGCTTGAGCAGGGGGATGGACTAGAAGATCTCCAAGGTCCCTTCCAACTCATGTTATTCTGTTATTCTGATCCACCAACCACAGGCCACAAAACCTCTGAATGCTAATAATCATTGATCCTGAATTTAAAAAAAGAAATAAGGGTGTTTTTTTAAAAAAGACAGAAGTGTGCATTTTTCCCCCTCAGAGAGATCAGATTGGGGGCAAAGGTTGTGAATTTTGGCCACCTCGATGGGGAAAGCATTTTTGACGGGAAATCAAGTGTGTTCGCCTACCGTAATATTATTAAATGAGAAATAGACGGAGTCGCTGGGCAGGTTTACCAGGAGAAGAAAAAGCTGCAGGGGAATGACAGCTGTCCGTAACTATCTGAAGGGCGGCCGTGTCAAAAGATGGGGCGGATCTGTTCAGGCCTGTCCCAGAAACCAGGAGAAGAAAGCAGTTTTAATTACAAGGAAGGTGATTTGAGTGAGACGTCCAGAATAACTGCTTCAGGGGTAGAGCTGGTAGAGCTGTTCTCCGGTGGAACTGCCTGCCTCAAGAGACGGTGGGTCTACCTTGAATGGAGAGCTCAGAGTCGGCAAATAAATTTGATAAAGAAACAAAAAGAGAGAGAGAGAGAGAGAGAGAGAGAGAGAGATATGAAGGCTGCTAAATTTATGGCCATTTTTCGCCCTGTTGCGCCCTCCCCGTGGCCACGGGATCAAAATTCGTATTTATGACGAATTTTCCAAACTGCTCAAATTTTCCACTACCGGTTCTCCAGAACCTGTCAGAACCTGCTGGATTTCACCCCTGCCCTATATGGAAGCAAACATCCCATGCCAGGAGACCGTGATAAATCTGATTTCTGGCAACACCCTCCAACCAAACTTTTAAACTTTTAGTCACTGCCCAAGGTGATGAAAACAAAACAAGGCAGATTAAAATCGAACGGGGCAAGAAGGCCAAATATGGGGAAATTTTACTAACGTTGGGCGAGGCTGTGAAAGAGTTAAAAGCATAATTGCTGGAAGGGAGAAAAAAAAAACTGGGGTGCCCCTCCTTTTCTTGGGCCAGTAAACAGGGGGCTTAGTTTTCTGAATGGTTAATAATCCAGGCTGGCTTTAAATGCCAGCTTTTTTCTCCCAAAGTACAAATTGGTAGAGCTTAAGATACTAAATCAGATCAAAGGCCGGTTGAGTCTAACATGCTGTATTTGGTAAATAGCGGTAGAACTAGTTTAAAAAACTGGTTAAAGCATAACTAATCTGTAGCACGAAAGCCGGAAAGTCCGTAGAGAAGCAGATAGATTTATTCCGGTAAAAATGCTTGGAATAATATTTCTTATTTTGTGGTTTCTTCAGTGAAAAGGATCTTTTTAGCAGGTGATGGAGAAAAAAAGAGACCTCTCTCTACTGAAAAGCAGGGTCTAAATAGATTTACTATTATTATGAAGAGGAACAAACGTCTACGCTTTTAACCAGGGTAAGAAGCTTAGCCGGAGACCAAGCCCCCCCCCGCCCCCCCTCAAAGACTGCTGATTCCATCAAACAGTTACTGCTGGTCCAGAATATGGCTAACTGTGCACATAGGCACCAGTATTTTGAAAATACAATGGGCAATATTCAACGCAGAGGTATTGGCATTTGTGGGTCGGGTTTTAGATTTTGACAGTGTTTTGCTCTCTAAACTAGTTTAGTTTCTGAACGTTTCGGTACCAGATTACGTAAAACAAATTCCTTGGTGTGTCCAATCCACTTGGCCAATAATTCTATTCTATTCTATTCTATTCTATTCTATTCTATTCTATTCTATTCTATTCTATTCTATTCTATTCTATTCTATTCTATTCTATTCTATTCTATTCTATTCTATTCTATTCTATTCTATTCCATTCCATTCCATTCCATTCCATTCCATTCCATTCCAAATCCTATTCTATTGTATTCTATTCTATTGTATTCTATTCTATTGTATTCTATTCTATTGTATTCTAATTCCATTCCATTCCATTCCATTCCATTCTTCTAGTTCTAATCCTATTCTATTCCTTATTCTATTATATTCATTCTATTCTATTCGTTCTATTTATTCTATTCTCTATTCTATTTTCTAATTCTATTCTATTCTATTCATTCTATTCTAATTCTATTCTATTTTATTTTCAACTTCTATATTCTGTTCTATTCTATTCTATTCTATTCTATTCTATTCTATTCTATTCTATTCTAATTCTATTTTCTACTTCTCTATTCTATTCTATTCTATTCTATTCTATTCTATTCTATTCTATTCTATTCTATTCTATTCTATTCCTATTCCTATTCCTTATTCTATTATATTTGTTCTATTTTCTAATTCAATTCAATTCAATTCCATTCCATTTCAGTCTTTCTATTCCTAATCCTATTCTATTCCTTATTCTATTCTATTTGTTCTATTCTATTTTCTAATTCTACTCTACTCTACTCTACTCTACTCTACTCTAATTCTGTTCCCTAGAAATCTTAAAACAGTTGCCCATCGTAAATATTGTACATCCCTCTAGGCTAGTATTTTTTTAACCTTGACAACTTTAAGGACTTCAACTCCCAGAATTCCCCAGCCAACATGCCTTAAAAGTGTGAGCCGACTCCTAAAATTCCCATGCTGGCTTGGGAATTCTGGGAGTCAAAATCCATTCATCTTAAAAGTTGCAGAGGTTTGAGAAACGGTGATGGAAGAGCCTGAAATAATTACCAACTGTTTCCCAGAATGTCCTGCTGTAATGTGATTATGCTGGCTTGGGAATTCTAGGAATTGAAGTGTATATAACATCCTAAAGATTGAAAAACACTGATTTTAAAATATTCCAGGTAAGACTGGAGAGGAAAGTTAAAGAGGGATTTATAATGCTTTTATTATATTGTTTGCTTTATATACAGATGGGCCAAGCCCAATAAAATACTGAATTTTGAAGTATATTCTCTGCAAAAAAGCAATTTGGAACATTGCAGAAATCAGTAAGGACCTCTCTATATTTTCTATCTCTATGGCTTCCTCTGAAGAGTAACTACAATCGAACTGCGCCTGCGCCGCTGCTTCAACGGACAGCCGCTCTGCCCGCCTGCAACTCTTTGGTGCAAAAAAACTCGATGATTTCCCGTTTTTAAAAGAACGAGAGCGCGAAAAGAAAAGAAAGCGGGGCGAAAAAAGCCGGCGGCGGCCTTCGAAAAATGCCGAAACCGCCGCAGGAAGGTCCGAATCCTTTATTTACGCGATGGTTGGAGGAATGGCGCGACCAGGCCGCGGAGAACGGACGCCTCAAGAGCCAACGCGCCTATGAACGCGTAAGCCCCTCCCACCGCGGCAAGCCCCTCCCACCGCGGCAAGCCCCGCCTCCAATGAATCTTTCTCTTGGGACAGATTTCCTATTAAGGCTGCAGAATAATAAGCAAAGCTTTTCATATAGCAGTAATTGGAATAATAATTAGGAAAATAAATAATGATAATAAAAATGCAATAATTAGCACAGCTTTTGGTACAAGGTCCTTTACAGTAGTTGTTAGTATAGCAATCAATGTAATTATGCAGGAATTAGCATCTCTTAGCACAATTCGCTTAATAAGAGCAGAATTTAGAGTGTAATCGAGACTCAGCGTAACTATTTGTGTTTTAATTAGCACATTAATTAGATTGGTACTGCGAATTGGTCATCGTGGTTATATTAATACCGTTTAAGCCAATTATTAATAATGTGTTGATGTTCATTATTCATAATAATGGCAGGGCTAATATAACAATAGTGATACAAAGAGTGCTTATGAGTCATGAAATTAAAAACGTATTAAGTGGTGTAGGGTTTACTACCTAAGCAGGGGTTTGGACTAGAAGACCTCCAAGGTCCCTTCCAACTATTCTATCTTCTCTTCTCTTATTCTATTCTATTCTAGTCTAGTCTAGTCTATTCCTATTTCTATTATTTCTATTTCTATTCTGTTCCACTCTACTCTACTCTACTCTACTTTACTCTGCTCTACTCTACTATACTCCACTCCACTCCACTCCACTCCACCTCATTGATAATTTAAGGAACAACTCTACTCTACTCTACTCTACTCTACTCTATTCTATTCCATTCCACCTCATTGATAGTTTAAGGAACTACTCTACTCTACTCTACTCTACTCCCCCTCATTGATAGTTTAAGGAACTACTGTACTCCACTCCATTCCATTCCACCTCTTTGATAGTTTAAGGAACTACTCTACTCTATTCTACTCTACTCTACTCTACTCTACTCTACTCTACTCTACTCTACTCTACTCTACTCTACTCTACTCTACTCTACTCTACTCTATTCCATTCCAACTCATTGATAGTTTAAGGAACTACTCTACTCTACTCTATTCCATTCCAACTCATTGATAGTTTAAGGAACTACTCTACTCTACTCTACTCTACTCTACTCTACTCTACTCTACTCTACTCTACTCTACTCTACTCTACTCTACTCCAGTCCAACTCATTGATAGTTTAAGGAACTACTGTACTCCAGTCCACTCCACTCCACTCCACTCCACTCCACTCCACTCCACTCCACTCCACTCCACTCCACTCCACTCCACTCCACTCCACTCCACTCCACTCCATTCCATTCCATTCCATTCCACTCCATTCCATTCCACCTCATTGATAGCTTAAGGAAGCCAGCTGCTTCGATGCACTAACCAGGAACAATTTTAGTGATCCTTAACTGATCACAATTATCTAGAAAGTTTCTCTCTCTCTCTCTTTGTCATGCGCAGGCCCTGAGCTCCCTCCGCAAGTACCCCCTCCCTCTGCGCAGTGGCCGCGAGGCTCGGATCCTTATGTATTTCGGGGAGAAGATCTGCCGTCAGCTGGATGAACAGCTGGAGAGATACCGCAGCAGCCAGGACGGTACAGTGCCGGCCGGTATGGAAGGAGAGAGGCCTGTGATCCCTACAGGTAGTTCTCAATTTACGACCGTTGGCTTAGCGACCATTCGCTAGGACCTCCACGCCAGGCTACTTATGACCCAGATTCAGACAGGAGGGTCCCGTGGCCGTGTTCATCGGATTGCATTCGGGGCAGGGATGAGTTCTATTTACTACTGGTTTGCAGAGAGAGCGCTTCTGCACATGCACATGTGCAGATCATTCATGATGACGTCCGTGTGTGTGGGTGGAGCCTCCCGACGCTTTTACTACCAGTTCGCAGGAACCGGACTGAACCGGGAACAACCCACCACCGATTCGGCAACCAACCATGTTTATAGCTGTCTGCAGCCTTGCTTGATCGCGATGAGTGGATTTTGTCAGCTTTAATTTTGACTTTCTGGCAAAAAAAAACCCCACCCACCCAAATACCCACTATGAAGAACGGCTTCGCTTTATGACTGTTGCAAAAAACAACCCTTGTAAAATCAGGATGACGGGGATGCGCTTAATGACCAGGAGGACAACTTAGTCCGTAATTCTGGGCTCAGTGACAGTTTAAGGTGAACCTTATTAAGAATCAATGACATACTTGTGAAATATTATTTGAAGGAGTACAGGTAGTCCTCGACTTACAATGCTTCGCTTAGTGACCGTTCGAAGTTACGACGACACTGAAAAAAGGGACTTGCGAGCGTTTTCACACCTACGACCGTTGCAATATCCCCATGGTCAGGTGATCAAAATTTAAATACTTGGCAACTGACTCGTATATATGACGGTCACAGTGTCCCAGGATTACGTGATCCCCTTTTGCGGCCTTCTGACAAGCCAAGTCCATGGGAAAGCCAGATTCACTTAACAACCGAGAAAGGCTGAAAAAATGCGGCAAAGCTCACTTAACCAATGCCTCCTTTAGCGACAGAATCTTTGGGCTCAATTGTGGTCATAAAGTTGAGGACTACCTAAATTACCGTATTTTTCAGACTATAAGGTGCAGTTTTTTTGTCTCCCAAAAAGGGGTGAAAATGTCTGTGCGTCTTATAGACCAAATATTGGCAAAGCTCCGCCTACCCGCCAGCTTTTTTTTTGACCCGTTTTCAGGGCTTTTTTGGCCTCTTTTCGATTTTCAAGGCTTTTTCCGGCCTATTTTCAGTGCTTTTTTTGGCCCATTTTTTTGGCTTTTTTCAGTCCTTTTCCAGGGCTTTTTTTGACTTGTTTTTGGGGCTATTTTTGGCCAGTTTTCAAGATTTTTTTAGCCCCTTTTTTGGGAAAAAACGGGCTGAAAAAAGCCTTGAAAACGGGCTGAAAAAAGCCTTGAAAACAGGCTGGAAAAAGCCTTGAAAACAGGCCAAAAAAAGCCTTGAAAACGGGCCGAAAAAAGGCTGGAAAAGGCCCGAAAAAAGGGAGGCCAAAACCTTTTTTATTATTGTTTTCCTCCTCTAAATTTAGCTGCATCTTATAGTCTGAAAAATATGGTAGTTTGCGTCCTTTTTTAATCTTCCTTTTAAAAAGCTTGAATAAAAAGGATACACCTCAAAGCTCAGAAGCTCAGTTGAAAGAGTTTTTTCTGTCAGTTTCAAGGCTTTTTTTTTTTTGCCCGTTTTTCAGGCATTCCAGGTGGGCCAATCCCAACGTCTCCTTGCAAAAGTTGTGAAGATGTTGACGATCCAACCGACAGCGATAGGCCGGTGCGACAACCTGCTCTGTCGTCTCTAGAGCCAGCCCAACGTCAAGAGCAACACTCAAAGGTGAGAACATCGGTATGGATAACGTTCATCCGACGGATGCCCTAATTAAATCATGAGCCTCGAGCCAAACTTCAAAAGAAATCCAGTTATTTATTAGGAGCTTCATGTCTGCACGTTCTCAAGTGAAGCCAACTCTAACCCCCACGTAATGGATGGAAGAATGGATGTATGGAAGGATGGATCGATGGATCGATGAATGGATGGAGGGATGGATGGATGAATGGATGGATGGAAGAAAGGATGGAAGCATGGATGGATGGATGGATGGATGGATGGATGGATGGATGAATGGATGGATGAATGGAGGGAGTTTTTCAAAACCCCAAGAAGTTGTTTCAAAGGTTCCATCCTGAGAGAAGCCCCAATCTAGGGTTAAATTTGCCTTAGGACTATGTTTATTCCCCTTTGATTTATTTTAATTAATTTTATTTCTTAAAGTTCTATGCCACCCAACTCTCCTAAGTGACTCGGGGTGGTTTTATCATAACGTAATACATAAAAACCTTGCAAGCCCAGTTCAAACCAGAATGAAGAACAAGGTCCCAATGTAACGTCAAAAGTGAGAAAATCAAAGTTTAAAAATTCCGAAGGCTAAAATTGGCAGTGGGGGTTTGAGGGTAGGGATTTCAAGATTCAAGATTGCAGCGATGGAGTGCCCACAGCTTCCAGTGGCAAACAGTTCCACTGGTTAATTGTTCTCACCGTCAGCAAATTTCTCCTTAGTCCTAGGTTGTTTCTAAATAGATATTTAACATTAAAACTCTGAAATGTGGTTTCTGTTTTCCTTTTAGGTTTTCTTACTGCTTTTTTAAAAATTGTTTTAATTGTTTGAACCTGCAAAAATGAAGCGTTTTAATATGCGTGTGTGACCAGCCGTACGCCAAATAAATAAATAAATAAATCTAAGTAGATAGATGGACAAAAGTGCCAACTGCAGTTTAAACATCTGGCTGTGGGAGAAATAACAATGATAACAACTCCCACCAACTATCCAAAAAGACACGCCTGATTATTATTTTTTTTCATTTGCAGAAAAAGCAGAGCGTTCCACGGCATCGGGCCCGGGGTTATATGCCAACTCGGCGATCTCCAGCGTACGCCGTACTGTTGGCACTCTATCACAACGTCGCGGTAAGATACATCCGATGCCAACCCCGTCCCTCTGCAGAAACATTTTAGGCCTTCCATCCGCTGGTTGCAAACTAGATCTACTTAAGAGAGAGTTCTCGACTTGCAACCGTTTTGTTTTAGCGACCGTTTAGAAAATTAGAAAGGCTCTGGAAAAAAAGGGACCGAGAACCAGTGCTCCGTTGCAGCATTCCCACGGTTGCATGATCAGAATTGGGGTGCTGGCAGATTTGGGTGGAACGGTAGGGGAATGGAGCCTGAGTAGCGTAGGGGGCTAATGCCTCCTACTAAAGTCAGCAATTAACATCCAGCTGCCAGTAATTCTGTGAGTTCAATCCTAGCCAGGCTCAAGGTCGACTCAGCCTTCCATCCTTTCTAAGGTGGGTCAAATGAGGACCCAGTTTGTGGGGGCCATAAGCTGACTTTGTATAAAATATACAAAAGGATGAAGGCTATTGCTTAACGCATTGTAAGCAGCCCTGAGTCTCCGGAGAAGGGCGGCATATAAATCAAATTTAAAAAAAAATGAGTGGCACCATTTTTGAAGACTTTTGAAAACCGGAGAATAATTGCGCGCCGGCTGTGAGCTTGAGAAGTTGAAAGGAGAAGAATTTACACTCGAACGCAGAAACAAGGAAGCGGCGCTGGAGGTTGTGTGCTGAATGTTTGTTTTTTTGGGGATTTCTTTCTTAGAAAGCCGAGTCCCGGGGCTATCTGAGCAAACCAGAACTGCAGAAAGCTGCACAGCCTCTCTGCGATAAATCCTTTTTTCTGGTAAGCTGATCCTCTCCCTGCTTGTTATTGCACCAAACAATTTAATTGATTGAAGTGCGTGTGTGTACTTTCTTTGTGTGGTGTGTGTATTTTCAAGTCAGTTTTTGTCTCCTGGCGGCTGCCTGGATTAGTTAGTCTTTGTAATTTTCTTGGCAAGGTTTTTTTGGTTTGCCGTTGCCTCCTTTCTAGGGCAGAGAGAGAGAAACCGGCTCAAAATCATCTGGTTGGCTTTGTGCCTAAGGCCGAACTAGAACTCACCATCTTGATGTGATTGGCCCAAAATCACCCAATGGGCTTTCAGACCTAATGCAGGACTAGAACTCACCGTCTCCTGGTGATTGGCCCAAAGCCATCCAGTCAGTTTTCATGCCTAAGGCAGGACTAGAACTCACCGTCTCCTGGTGATTGGCCCAAAGCCATCCAGTCAGTTTTCATGTATAAGGCAGGACTAGAACTCACCGTCTCCTGGTGATTGGCCCAAAGCCACCCAGTCAGTTTTCATGCCTAAGGCAGGACTAGAACTCACCGTCTCCTGGTGATTGGCCCAAAGCCATCCAGTCAGTTTTCATGCCTAAGGCAGGACTAGAACTCACCGTCTCCTGGTGATTGGCCCAAAGCCATCCAGTCAGTTTTCATGCCTAAGGCAGGACTAGAACTCACCGTCTCCTGGTGATTGGCCCAAAGCCATCCAGTCAGTTTTCATGCCTAAGGCAGGACTAGAACTCACCGTCTCCTGGTGATTGGCCCAAAGCCACCCAGTCAGTTTTCATGCCTAAGGCAGGACTAGAACTCACCGTCTCCTGGTGATTGGCCCAAAGCCATCCAGTCAGTTTTCATGCCTAAGGCAGGACTAGAACTCACCGTCTCCTGGTGATTGGCCCAAAGCCATCCAGTCAGTTTTCATGCCTAAGGCAGGACTAGAACTCACCGTCTCCTGGTGATTGGCCCAAAGCCACCCAGTCAGTTTTCATGCCTAAGGCAGGACTAGAACTCACCGTCTCCTGGTGATTGGCCCAAAGCCATCCAGTCAGTTTTCATGCCTAAGGCAGGACTAGAACTCACCGTCTCCTGGTGATTGGCCCAAAGCCATCCAGTCAGTTTTCATGTATAAGGCAGGACTAGAACTCACCGTCTCCTGGTGATTGGCCCAAAGCCACCCAGTCAGTTTTCATGCCTAAGGCAGGATTAGAACTCACCGTCTCCTGGTGATTGGCCCACCCAGCTTTCATGCCTAAGGTGGAACTAGAACTCACCATCTCCCAGTTTCTAACCTGATGCCTTAACCACTAGACCAAACTGACTTGACTGATGGCAGGAATAACATTATTGTATGATATTGTATTAATAATTTTATTGCTATTTAGGCTAGCCATTGTCCTGCTGATTCCTCCATTGCAGGCTGATCCTGGAAGTAAGAGCACCGCCTGGTCTGCTGTTAGCACTCTGATTCGCAAGGAGCTAGTCCTCAAGACCAACATTCCGGCGAGGTTGATTATGTTGTACTAAAGAGTTGGGAGGGGAGGAGAATCTACCTGCACTCAATCGGTCTTCTTGAACTTGGAGAGAGGGTCTGGTTTAATAGAGTTAAAAGCAGTTGTCGACCATCTATGCTTATATGTCCAAGAGAGAATGGGGAGATGAATGGAGGATGGATGGATGGATGGAAGGAAGGAAGGAAGGAAAGAAGGAAAGAAAGAAGGATGGATGGATGGATGGATGGAAGGATGGAAGAATGGATGGATGGATGGATGGATGGATGGATGGATGGAAGGAAGGAAGGAAAGAAGGAAAGAAAGAAGGATGGATGGATGGAAGGATGGATGAATGGAGGATGGATGGATGGAAGGAAGGAAGGAAAGAAGGAAAGAAAGAAGGATGGATGGATGGATGGATGGATGGATGGAAGGATGGAAGAATGGATGGATGGATGGAAGGAAGGAAGGAAAGAAGGAAAGAAGGAAAGAAAGAAGGATGGATGGATGGAAGGATGGATGGAAGGATGGAAGAATGGATGGATGGATGGATGGATGGATGGATGGATGGATGGATGGATGGATGGAAGGAAGGAAGGAAGGAAAGAAAGAAGGATGGATGGATGGATGGATGGAAGGATGGAAGAATGGATGGATGGATGGAAGGAAGGAAGGAAGGAAAGAAGGAAAGAAAGAAGGATGGATGGATGAAAGGATGGATGGATGGATGGATGGAAGGAAGGAAGGAAAGAAAGAAGGATGGATGGATGGAAGGATGGAAGGATGGATGGATGGATGGGTGATGGATGGAAGGAAGGAAGGAAAGAAGGAAAGAAAGAAGGATGGATGGATGGATGGAAGGATGGATGGATGGATGGAAGGAAGGAAGGAAGCAAAGATGGATGGATGGATGGATGGATGGAAGGATGGAAGAAAGAATAGATGGATGGATGGATGGATGGATGGATGGAAGAAAGGATGAATGGAAGGATGAATGGATGGATGGATTGATGAATGGATGGAAGGATGGAGGGATGGATGGATGGATGGATGGATGGATGGATGGAAAGATGGATGGATGAATGGATGGATCGATGGAGGGAGTTTTTCAAAACCCCAAGAAGTTGTTTCAAAGGTTCCATCCTGAGAGAAGCCCCAATCTAGGGTTAAATTTGCCTTAAGACTATGTTTATTCCCCCTTGATTTATTTTAATTAATTTTATTTCTTAAAGTTCTGTGCCACCCAACTCTCCTAAGTGACTCGGGGTGGTTTTATCGTAACGTAATACATAAAAACCTTGCAAGTCCAGTTCAAACCAGAATGAAGAACAAGGTCCCTATGTACACGTCAAAAGTGAGAAAATCAAAGTTTAAAAATTCCGAAGGCTAAAATTGGCAGTGGGGGTTTGAGAGTAGGGATTTCAAGAGAACTGCCCCCTCCCCCCAAAAAAACCTATTTTGACTTGCAACCTTTTCCCCACCAGATATTCTCTGACCGAAGCAGGGCTAAATGTAGCCCGAGAGCTGAGGGCCTCCGAAGAGCTGAAGGAAAACAATTCCAGCCCCCCAAAAGCCACAGCCCCCCAAATTGGAGAAACCATTGTGCTTTTGGAGGAAAACGACGGAAGCTCATTGGGCTCAGAAAACACAGAAAGCAACTCCCCCGGCAAATACAGGTTAATCCTCCGCTTACGACTTACCACTTGGAACCGGAATTTCCATGGCAAAAAATGTCCATATTACGATCGTTAAAAAATGCCATTCCAAAAATTTCCATGGTCAAAAAAATAAACCCCGGTCCATAACCAAACCACGGGTTCGCTTTAACGTCCGTGGCGTTCGCTTGCGTTGTGGCTATTGGCCCGCTCCCTTAGCCTATTTAAGGAAGAACGACGACTGAGGCAATTTGCAGGGAACAACCTCGTTCACTCACCTTCGTGTCTTGATCTTCGTTCTCTTATCTGTTTCCTGCAAATTGCTTCTGGGCTTTCTGCCAACCATAGTAAGATTACGATTATTTATTCTTTGGATTCTTGTTAAGAAAGTTAATTCACAGCCTTTGTTTGAAAAAGATTGATTTAATTTAGTAAACTAAAGTTTGTACCGACTTTGCGTGTGCTATGTTCTTTGGGGTCCGTAGCTGGGGCAGAACGACGGGAGATTCACTTCACCGCGGTAGCGATTTTGCTTAAAAACGACTACAAAAATGGCCGTAACAGTGACACGGTGACCCATTTTACAGTCGTCACAACTGAACGGCCCTAGTGGGCAAGCTTCTATTGCGGTCGTAAGTCAAGGAGTACAATACTTCACTTACGACTTACAACTGGAACCCTAATTTCCACGGCAGACAATTTCCATATTATGGTCGTTAAAAATGCCATTCCAAAAATTTCCACGGTTTATCGGCCCAAAAAACCCCACTCCAGAACCAAACCACGGGTTCGCTTTAACGTCTGTGGCGTTCGCTTAACGACGGCAGATTCACTTCACCGCGGTAGCGATTTTGCTTAAAAACGACTACAAAAAAAAAAAAGGCCGTCATAATGGGTCAGCGGCGCGGTGACCCATTTGACGGGCCTCACGGCGGACAGGCTTCAATTGTGGTCGTAAGATGAGGACTCCTTAAAATTTCACCTGGCCCAGCTATCACATCTCTGTTGGGGTTTTTTTTTGTCATTCTAGATCAAGCTGCGAAGGGCCGAACTCGGGGCTGTCGACACCCCAGTTTATTCTGCAACCTGGACATTTTGAGGTGATTCTTTGCGTGGATTTCACCGAGACCACAGGGTAAGCCACCATGATGCTAAAATCACATCCTATGGGGGTTTTAGGAACTGGGCCTGGCTAGTCTAGTTTAGTGAAGGACCAGGGGAGACAGGAGAGCATCTTCCAATATTTGAGGGGCTGCCCCAGAGAGGAGGAAGGGAGTCCAGCTATTTTCCAAAGCACCCGAAGGCCAGACAAGGAAGAATGGATGGAAACTGACCAAGGAAATAAGGAGGAATTTTCTGATAGTGAGAACCATCAACCCATGGAAGAGAAGTTGCCTTTGGAGGTTGTGGGAGCTTCATCCCTGGAGGCTTTTAAGAAGAGACTGGATTGGCATCTGTCAGAAAAGCGCTTTTTCCCCCTCTCGCTTTCAGCGTCCCCTCGTCCCGTAAACAGGAGCTGGTACGCGAACTTCAACGTCACCACGTCCCGTTTAGCATCCGGAAGCTCCACGTCGGTGATTTCCTCTGGGTGGCCAGAGAGAGGGGTCCCCGTGTGGCAGGTGGGTGAGAGAATTCCTGGCCGGGGGGGATAGTAGTGGACCTAAACGTTTATTCCTGAGTGGAGAACGCCACGCTCTTGCTTCCCTTCAGTATAAAATCTTGTTCTAATCTCCTTTTTTTCAGAGGAGCTGCCGCCAACCCCGGTTCGTGAGCTGGTTTTAGACTACGTGGTGGAACGGAAACGGATGCCAGATTTATGTGGTAGCATCATTGACGGTCGCTTTCGGGAACAAAAGGTAAGGTAAAGATACCCTCGCACATATGTGCTAGTCATTCCCACCTCTAGGGGGCAGTGCTCATCTCCGTTTCAAAGCCAAAGAGCCAGCACTGTCCGAAGACGTCTCTGTGGTCATGTGGCCGGCATGACTCAACGCCAAAGGCTCACAGAACGCCGTTCCCTTCCCACCAAAGGTGGTCCCTATTTTCCTACTTGCATTTTTTAACGTGCTTTCGAACTGCTAGGTTGGCAGGAACTGGGACGAGTCACGGGAGCTCAACCCGTTATGCGGCACTAGAGATTCGAACCGCTGAACTGCCGGCCTTTCGATCGACAAGCTCAGTGCCTTAGCTCCTGAGCCACCGCGTCCTCCTAATTCCGGATTTGATAGAATCAGGAAGGAATTTTAAATTTGACGTAGAAATCAGTTCCTTCGCTATCGTTTAAGGCGTGGATTTGCATCCCACACCAAATGCGTTTTGCTCGGTTTTATCGAAAAATGAGATTTCCAGTACAGGTATTCCTGGATGTACGATCACAACTGAACCCAAAATTTATGTTGTTAAGTGAGACACTTATTAAGTGAAGTTTGCCTCCTTTTACAACTTTTCTTGCCTCTGTTGTTAAGTGAATCACTGCAGTTGATAAGCGAGTAACCCGGTTATTAAGTAAATCTGGCTTCCCCATGGACTTTGCCTGTCAGAAGGTCGCAAAAGGGGATCATGCGACCCCTGTGGACGCTACAACCGTCATAACTATGAGTCAGTTGTCAAGCATCCAAATGTGTGAAAGTCACTTGCCAATTCGCAAAGCATCCCTGGCCTGCTCTCGAGTTGCCATAGGCCAGTGGGGATGGGAAACAGGCGAAATGGTACAGCAGCCAAAGACAGATGCACATTCCATGCTTATCTCTCTCAAGGCTGTCTCCCAGAGTTACCTACAGCAAGCAGAGGGGAGTGACTTGGGGCGTAAATTACGTAGGGTCAGAGCTGGCTTCACTTGGGAACGTGCCCGACATGACGCTCCTAATAAATAACTGGGTTTCTTTTGAAGCTTGGCTCAAGGCTCATGATTTAATTAGGGCATCCGGAACCCTGTCATCGCTTTTTGCAGTGTCGTCGTAACTTTGAATGATCACTAAACGAACCGTTGTAAGTCAAGGACTACCAGTTCAGTTTATTGCAGTGATTCGCTTAACAACCAGGCAAAAAAAGATCGTTGAAGCAGGCATGATGACTTTTCTTAACATCTCTTAGCAATAGATCTTGCAGTTCCAGGTGAGGTTGAGAAGGGTTACCTGTTCGCCTTCCATTCATGATTTAATCTCTGGTTCCTAACCATCTATCCACCTCTCCCTCCTTCCTTTGTCATGTCTCAAATCCAGTTCCGCCTGCGGCAGTGCGGTCTTTCCCACCCCATCTACCTGGTAGAAGACGCGAATTCCGCGCAACATCTCAGCCTTCCCGAAAAGACTCTGCAACAAGCCATTATCAATACTCAGGTGAGGCTCACCTGCAAAGGTCAATCCTTGTGTCTCAAACTCCGGCAGCAACAAAGACAATTAGGGGACTGGAGGCTAAATCGTATGAAGCAAGGTGGCAGGATTTGGGTATGTCTAATCCAGGGGTCTGCAACCTTAAATACTCAAAAGAGCCATTTGGACCCATTTCCCACAGAAAAGAAAACATAGGGAGCCACAAAATCTGGGTGGGCAGGGCCAGCTTGATATCACTCACTTCTACCAGTCACATGACCCTCACCTAGCCACGCCTACCCAGCAGGTCATTAGGGCAGATAACCAGTTGTTAAAAAACACCGGGAAGCACAAAATCCTTTTGACATCTCTCTCCCTCCCTCCACATCTCTCTCTCTCTCTTTCCCCCCTTTCTATGTCTCCCTCTCTCCCCCTCTCTCTGTATCTATATCTCCCTCTCTCCCCCTCTCTCTGTATCTCTCTATGCCTCCCTCTCTCCCACTCTCTCTGTATCTATGTCTCCCTCTCTCCCCCTCTCTGTATCTCTCTATGTCTCCCTCTCTCCCCCTCTCTCTGTATCTATGTCTCCCTCCCTCTTCCTCTCTCTGTATCTATGTCTCCCACTCTCTCTGTATCTCTGTGTCTCCCTCTCTCCCCCTCTCTCTGTATCTACATCTCTCTCTCTCCCCCTCTCTCTGTATCTCTGTGTCTCCCTCTCTCCCCCTCTCTCTATCTATGTCTCCCTCTCTCCCCCCTCTCTGTATCTCTCTATGCATCCCTCCCTCTCTCCCCCTCTCTCTGTATCTGTCTCCCTCTCTCCCCCTCTCTATCTCTCTGTCTCCCTCTCTCCCCCTATCTCTGTATCTCTGTCTCTCCCTCCCTCCCCCTTTCTCTGTATCTCTCTATGTCTCCCTCTCTCCCCCTCTCTCTGTATCTCTCTCTCTCTCCCTTCCCTCCCTCTCTCCCTCTCTGTATCTCTCTATGTTTCTCTCTGTGTATCTCTCTGTGTATCTCTCTGTCTCTGCCCCGGCCGCTTCTCCATCCCGTCGTCACCCTTACCTTCTCAGGCCAGGCGAGGAATGACTGGGAGGGGAGAGTGAAGGGCGGGGCCAGCCAATGGTGATATCACCTGACAGGAAGTCATAGCAGAGGGCCCAAAGAGCCACATGCGGCTCCAGAGCCACAGATCGCTGACTCCTGGTCTAGCTGATTCTGGGGGAATCAGCTGGGGCGCGCGAACTTGGGTACCTTTTTTAAAAACTTTTTAAAAGCATTTTTTACTACCAGTTCGTGCGAATAGGTAGTAAAAAATGCTTCAAAAAAGTTTTTCAAAAAAGTTTCCAACGATCACAGCCGTGCCGCGCGATCATCGGAACCTTTTTTTAAAAAAACTTTTTCAAAGCCATTTTTTTTTTAAACTACCTATTCACTCGAATGCGTAGTAAAAAAAAATGCTTAAAAAGTGAAAAGAAAAGTTCCGACGATCAGCTGAGCGATGCGCGATCGTCGGAACTTTTTTAAAAAAACTTTTAAAAGCATTTTTAACTACCAGTTCCGGAGAACCGGTCGTAAAAAAATGCTTAAAAAGTTTTTTTTTTTTAAAAGTTCCCACGATCGCCTGTCGCTCAGCTGATCGTCGGATTTTTTTTTTAACATTTTTTTTTACTACCGGTTTGAGCGAATCGGCCCGGACTGGTAGCATTTCACCCCTGAATCAAGGAGAGAAGCAACCTAGAACTGAGGAGAAATTTCCTGACAGGGAGAACAGTTAACCAACGGAACGGCTTGCCACCAGAAGTTGTGAGTGTTCCCCTACTGGAGGTTTTCAAGAAGAGATTGGACAACCATTAGGATCTCCTGCCTAAGCAGGGGGTTGGACTAGATGACCTCCAAGGGTCTTCTGACCCTATATCTGGCCCAGATTTTGCTTCTTCTTTTAACTTGTTCCTTTTAGCTGCATTCGTTGTCTCTCCGAAGAGGTTTTGAGGGACATCACTTGGAGTTGCCCGTGTCAATCATCTTTATTTCCCTCAGGTGATCGATGGCTTCTTTGTCAAACGTACCGGTGACATTCGGGAATCAGCTGCATATCTAACCATCATGACCCGTCATTTGACCAGACAGTACGGGGTAAGTTTGGAGCAAGATGGACTCCTTGACCCTCATGAGGACTAGCCTCTTACTTTTTTTTTTTTTACCTCAGCATTAAGACTTGTAACTTTGGGTGTGAAACCTTCCAGTTTTAAGTCACTTTTTTTCCTCCGGTGACGTCGTAACTTCACAACGGACACTAAATAGAACTGTTGTAAGTCAAGGACAATTGCCTAGTTTTGGATCAGATGCAGTGCTCTTCAGCCGAGCCTATTTCTACGGATTTTTTGTACAAAAATGAGGGAAAAATAAAAATGAGGGTTTATATTAAGGGTCTATATTATATTATATTATAATCAATTTAATTTAATATATATCTATATTAAATTAAATTGATTAAAAGAATATTTTAAAATATGAGATCATTTTAACAGAGCCCTAACCCTATACTAATCTTCTTCTCTCGTCCTCTCAATTATCAATTGCTTTTGATACAAATGCAAATTCATAGAAGGCAAGGGAAGTGAATCAATTTTGTTTTGTATAAATCAATATTCCTCAACCTCCACCGCTTTAAGACCAACACATTTTAAGCTTTTCAATTCCTAGAATTCCCAACGAGCAGGCTTTAAGACAGGTGGACTTCAACTCCCAGAATTCCCCTGAGGGGAGGGGATAAGTCGTACAGTAAGGCAAGGACCGACTGTAAGCCTTCCGTAAGTCAAGGACGGCCGTAAGTAAAGACATAGAGTAACGGTGGAGGAAAAAACGAGTTTAAAGATAGGAGTTTCTCTCTAAGAATTATTATTTTTTTTTCCTGTTTTTCCCCTGTAGGACAAAATGCTTTTGAGCTGTACCAAGCAAGAACTGGAGGACGAGCGCCCCCTGCAGGTCAGGGAGGGTACCTGCAGGCTCCTGACATTTGCTGAGTTTAACGAAGGAGCCATTAAGAATAAGGTGAGAATATTTGCATCCTTTGAGTGAAAATCCAGGTCCTCCAGGAGGAAAACATCTGCTTTCCATGTGGAACATTCCAGATTAAACAGGAAAAAAAAATCCAGATAGTCCTCGACATACGTCCCAACTGGCCCAAGTAGGTTTCATCAGACGCAATCCGTTCGAAAACCAACAGACTTTATTAGAACCGCTGAGAATTAACTCATTCTCAGCGTAGTCTGAACTAATTCCAAACAAATTCTTCATGGCACAATCCTTCAGCCTTATCACCAACCTTGGTCTAATTAGGCCACCTGCCAAAGGCCTTTCTTGGCCAAAGTTCAGAAGCAGAAGACGCCGACGAGAAAGAAATGCAGCAAGACAAGAAGCAAATCTATCAACGTTGTTTTCCCACGAAGAGCCCAAGAGCCGTTGCTGGTCTTTTCATCTCCTGGCCTTACTGCTGAGTCGTCCTTTTTGCTTTAGCTGCTCTTGCCTTCTGGCAGCTCTTCTCATGCATGCACTAGGAGCAGGCTCCTCCTGTTCCTTTGCCTCTCTGCTGTCAGCCTCTGGAGCAGGGGTGAAATGCTCCCGGTTCGGACCGGATCGCCCGATCCGGTAGCGATGGCGGTGGGTGGTTCGGAGAATCAGTAGCAAAATTCCCTGCCCCCCCCCCCCCCACATGCCCTGCTGAGTCGCACGATCATCAGAGCCTGGTTTTTTTTACTTTTAAAAGCATTTTTTTCTGCAAACTCTTCAGCCGAAGAGGCTGTAGGAAAAAAAAATGCCTTTAAAAGCCTCTGATGATCCCAGCTGAGTTGCCTGATCGTCAGAGGCTTCTAAAAGCATTTTTTTCTGCAACCTCTTAAGGTTCGCCATCATGGCCCTAAAGAATTTTTGTGTCTGAAAAGGATGGGTTTATTACACATCGCCAACTTCCTAGCTTCCTACAAATCCTGACTGTGATTCGCTTGCAAACCACGTCTTGCAGAGCATTGTGGTTTGTTAGCCCAGGAATCTACAAGTCAAAACAAACAAGTTAGGTTAGAATCTGGCCCTATGAATAGCAAAACTTGCAAATAGCAAAACCCAATTCTCTGCTTGCTTTTCCAATTTGCGCTAAGTGCAAACCTAGTGAGTAACGGAACCCAGTCAGAATTTTTTTTTCAGCTTTTCCAGGGTGCTTAACGTTTATTTTTAATTTTGTTTTCATTCGTTCGGTCAGGTCTAGTGGGCTGACTTGAGCCCTTGCACTGTTTTCTTCGGAAGGGTTTTTAAAATTTGGTTTGTCATTGCCTCCTTCCTAGGGCTGAGAGAGTGTGGCTGGCTCGAAGCCGGTCCGAGGCAGGATTTGAATTGAGGGTCTCCCGATTTCTACATGAATTTTTAGTCCAGATATTTAACCGAAAAACCAGGGAAGAAGATTCCCTCTCGTTGAACCCGGTCGCGAGCTGCGTTCACATAATCGGCAAACCCGCTTCTTTTAAGCCCCGTTCCCTCTTCCGTTTCCCCAGGCACAGACGGTGTATGAAGTCTTCGCAAGGCAACTGATGCAGGTCAGCGGCCTCAGCGGTGAAAAGGCGGCTGCCATTTTGGAAAAATACAAAACGCCCACGAGGTATGAAGATGGGGAAGAGGGCCTGGGGGTGGTTAGTTCTGTTAACCTGGATTTTGCATAATGTGAGAACTAACTAATATCTGTAGTTTTCCCTGCGCTGCAGGGAACAGCAAAAATAGCTCGGCTGTGTATTTTTTTTTCTCAGATTCTGTTCTTTACCTCTCCAGGGTTAAAATTTGGCTGATGATAAAAAAATCAGTTTATGATGGTGACCTTAGATTGATGTTTTTCAAGCTTTACAACTTTAAAATGGGTGGACTTCAATTCCCAGAATTCCCCAGCCAGAATGCTTTAAGATGGGTGGACTTCCACTCCCAGAATTCCCCAGCCAGCATGGTTTAAGATGGGTGGACTTCCACTCCCAGAATTCCCCAGCCAGCATGCTTTAAGATGGGTGGACTTCCACTCCCAGAATCCCCCAGCCAGCATGCTTTAAAATGGGTGGACTTCCACTCCCAGAATCCCCCAGCCAGCATGCTTTAAAATGGGTGGACTTCAATTCCCAGAATTCCCCAGCCAGCATGCTTTAAGATGGGTGGACTTCCACTCCCAGAATCCCCCAGCCAGCATGCTGTAAGATGGGTGGACTGTATTAGCAATAACATTCTGTATTGTTGCTTTATTTAAATGGATGTTGAGCACACCTTATGAGTGGAGCTCTGGCCTCACAATCAGGCCTTTCTGAGCACACTGAGAATTTATCTGCTGAACAAAACTCCGCTCTGGCTTCAGGAAAGGCATCCGGCCAGTAAAACACTCTGCTAGCTCCATTCAGTCACCCAGACTCCACCCCACAAGGGATTATGGGGTCGTTAAAAGATGATGATGTTGAGATCACCATAGAGATCTTCAAGCTGCCCAGGCTGAGAAACATCGTCTTAGAGGCTGGTTGCTGGCGGAACAGACCATACTGTAATCTGGTTTAAAGCAGCATCCTTCATGGTGAAGTGAAAGATTCACACGTACAATATAACATGGAGGGATTTTTTTTCCCTTGGCGTGTCAACGGTGGGGGGCTGATGACCTTCCCTGGTGTTCCTTCTTCATTCTCAGCTTGATGGGGGCTTACGCCGAGTGTCCGGATGCAGAAAGCCAGGAGCATCTTCTGAGTACCATCAAGTGTGGCCAGCTGCAGAGGTGAGGGCCAGAGCTGGTGGTCTTTCCTCTCTTCTCCCCCTCCTCCTCCTTTATACAAGCTCCCTCTAAATATGGGTAGTCCACGACTTAACAACCAGCGGTGGGATTCAAATAAATTAACAACCGGTCCTCTGCCCTAATGACTGGCTGGGTGGGCGTGGCCATGGTGGGCGTGGCCAGGGGGTGTGACAGGCAGCACTCGGCCTCCTGCACCACCCCGGGAGCAAAAACGGGCTGCGGGGGGTGCTTCCCCCCTCCGCCCCCCCCACCCCGTTTTGGGCCTAGTAGGCTCCCTGCAGCCTCCTGGGAGCAAAAACGGGCTGTGGAGGGTCCGTTTTCAACCCCCCCCCCCAGGCTTCACGTGCCCCCTGCACTTACCTGGGATCCAAAATGGATCCAGGGGGGGCCTCCTGGGAGGGGTGGGGTGAGGCCAGCCGGTCGTCAGAACTACCGGTTCAACAATTCGGCCGATTCTCCCGAACCGGCTGAATCCCACTTTTGCTTAGGACCACAATGGAAGCTTAAATTTATGTTGCTTATGTGACAAACTTAACGTTTGTTAAGTGAGTTTTTTTGGCCTCGTTTCACGACCTTTCTTGCCACAGTGAACCACCGCCGTTGTCAAGTTAGGGACACGGCCGTTAAACAAATCTGGCTCCCCTCACCGGCTGTCAGAAGGCCGCCAAAGGGGATCACATGACCCCGGGAAGCTCCAACCGTCATAGATATGAGTCTTTGATCACATAACCCCAGGGGGCCCACAACGGTCGTAAGTGTGAAAAACGGTCGTAGGTCCCTTTTTTCCCAGTGCCGTTGTGACTTTGAACGGTCGCTGAGCGAACTGTCGTAAGCCGAGGACTCCCTGAACTAAGCAAGGGGTATATTAAGTGAGCCGTGCCTGATTTTTACAACTTTTTTGGGTTTTTTTGCTCCGGTGGTTAAGCAAATCACTGCGGTTATGATGCGAATCACATGGCCGTTAAAAGAGAATCCAGTTTTCCTCCGTTGACTTTGCTCGTTGGGAAGGTAGATAATCCGTCATAAATCAGTTGCCAAGCCTCCCAATGTTGATCGCGGGACTTCAGGTTTTCTGCCAAACCAACCCTCGCCTGTGGTTTGCTGAACGACTTCCGCGTTGGCTTAACGACCGCTGCAACAAACGGCGTCATAAAATTGGGTCGCGTACGTGACTGACCCCTTGGTGCAACCCTCATGACTTAACGACCGCGATGCGTAAACTCCCATCGTGGTCATAAGTCAAGGACTACCTGTTCAGGGGAACAACTTGCCTCCAGAAGTTGTGAATGCTCCAACACTGGAAGATTTTAAGAAGAGGTTGGATAAGCATTTGTCTGAAGTGGTGTAGGGTTTCCTGCCTAAACAGGGGGTTGGACTAGATGACCTCCAAGGTCCCTTCCAACTCTGTTATTTTACTGTTAAAGAGAGATGCACCTTGTAGATTGGACGGATTAATGAATAAACGAATGAATGATCCTGGGAATTTGCTTTTTAAAACCATCCCTGCCTCTTATTTTTTTCCCCTTGTTTTTCCTACAGAAATTTGGGTCCTTCTCTCAGCAAGACCTTGGCTCAATTGTACTGCACCCCTGGGCCGCTGCCTTGAACATCCAGAGGTTGTGAGAAGTTGTGCATTGGCTGTGTGTGTCAGTGTGTGTTTGTGTGTGTGAGAGAGAGATACAATAATGACGTTTACTGTGCTGTCGATGAAGAGGAAGATTCTCAAGGAGAGGAGCGTGCATCAAATCACGTAGGCGAGGGGGTTTTTTCCCCAACTTGCACTTCCTTGCACAACCCGGGGAGGGTTTTTGTCATCTCTGCCTACACTCAAACAAACACAAACACACACACACACACACACACGTATACACTTTCCCCAGAAAAGGGTTTGGACAAATGCTCTCGTTGTGTGTTCCCTTCAGAGCCCAATCCTGCCTAACTCTGTCCTGTTTGACAGAAAAGAACCTAAAAAATATACTACCTCAACATGCTAATAAAATCCTAATTGTCCTCATACTCCAATAAAGTTTCTAGTAGTTTTTTTAACAAGGATTATTACTTTTCTTCCTTCCACCCTCCCACCCTCCCCCACTTTCCTTCCTTCCTTTCTCCCTCCCTCTCTCTTCCTTCCCAGTCTTCCTTCCTTCATCCCTCCCTCTCTTCCCATGTCTCCTTCCTCCTTTCTCTCCCTTCCTCTCTCCCTTCCCAGTCTTCCTCCCTCCCTCCCTCCTTTCCTTCCTATATCTTCCTTCCTCCCTCCCTCCCCAAAATTTCTCCTTCCTCCTTCCTCTCCTCTCTTCATTCCCAGTCTTCCTCCCTTCCCACAATGTCTCCTTCTTCCTTCTTTCCCTCCCTTCCTCTCTCCCTCTTTTCTCTCCCTTCCCACAATATCTTCCTTCCCTTCCTCTCTTCCTTCCCAATCTCCCTCCCTCCCTTTCCTTCCCATATCTTCCTTCCTTCCTCCCTTCCCATGTCTCCTTCCTCCTTTCTCTCCCTTCATCCTCCTTCCCAGTCTTCCTCCCTCCCTTCCTTTCCTTCCCACAATATCTTCTTCCTTCCTTCCTCCCTTCTCATGTCTCCTTCCTCCTTTCTCTCCCTTCCTCTCTTCCTTCCCACAATATCTTCCTTCTTTCCCTCCCTCCCTCTCTTCCTTCCCAGTCTTCCTACCCCCTCCTTTCCTTCCCTCAATATCTTCCTTCCTTCCCTCCCTTCCTCTCTTCCTTTCCAGTCTCCCTCCCTCCCTTTCCTTCCCACAATATCTTCTTCCTTCCTTCCTTCCTCCCTCCCTTCTCATATCTCCTTCCTCCTTTCTCTCCCTTCCTCTCTTCCTTCCCAGTCTTCCTCCCTTTCCTTCCCACAATATCTTCCTTCCTTCTTTCCCTCCCTCCCTCCCTCCCTCTCTTCCTTCCCACAGTCTTCCTAACCCCTCCTTTCCTTCCCTCAATATCTTTCTTTCCTCCTTCCCTCCCTCCAAATTGCAAATTTTGGTCATAAGTCAACAACTACCTATAGTTGACAAATGCAGGAAAATAGAACTTCTGGTCTAACATAGCCATGCCCTTTTTCAATTTCCTACAGTGTGTCCAAGCTATCATGGGCAAAGCCACTCAACTACAGTTTCTTTAATAAACCAGAAAGAAATTTCTGTTTTACGATCCCCAGTAAATACTCAGATTTAAGGATGAGTCATTTGTTTGTCTGATGCTTTCAAATATTATAAGTGGGAAGAAGAGCAAAAATTTTCAGCCAGTCAAGAAAAAAAATAAACAGCTCGCAATCTTTCTTTAGCCCCTGGAAGAATTTGTAATATTCGAAAGGCAAATATTATTTTTTTACAGAGTCCAAATTCACATCTGTTTTTAGTCGTGATGCTCTAATTCCACCCAGGATATTTTTTTATACCTTGGGAGAACAAATTTAATTAGGCTCGGAGGCTATTTTCAGTCACCTCTTAAAATGAGTCCTGAACACTCATTTATTCCAAAATAGTTGGTTAAGTATATATAGGGAATCCTTGACTTACGGTCTACAATCGGGACCAGATTTTTTGTTGTGGCCGGCATGACTCAACACCAAAGGCGCACGGAACGCTGTTCCCTTCCCACCAAAGGTGGCCCCTATTTCTCTACTTGCATTTTTTTTAACCTGCTTTCGAACTGCTAGGTTGGCAGAAGCCGGGACAAGTCACGGGAGCTCACCCCGTTTCGCGGCGCTAGGGATTCGAACCGCCGAACTGCCGATCTCTCTGATCGACAAGCTCAACCTCTTAGCCACTGAGCACCGCGTCCACAGCTGACTCTTTCCATAGCTGACTCAACACCTGAGCCTTTTTTTATTCCAAGGGGAACATTTATAAGACCTCACCCTGCTGCTCCCGTTTCAAATCCTCCCCAACGCAGGCGGCGACGCAGACACCACAAACTGCCTCGTTCGCCGTATTTCCTTTTTCCAGAAAACAAAACTTTTACTAAACCTCGTTGCTCTTGTTTTTCTCTCTCTCTTTCTCATTTTCTCTTTAAACCAGAGAAATAAAAAATGGAATTCTACTGAAAGGTTCAAATTGTCCTCTGCCCATCCCGAGGGCAGGGATGACTTCTCCAAGTTGTTCTCCTTGGGCAATAGGAGAAAAGGTTGCGTTACTGTCCGGCATGACAGATCAAGGAAATGATGCTAAGATAGGGGGGGTGGGGGGAACGGAGTCCAGGATGACCGCAAACTTCTTTTAAGCTACGGGGTTTGGTTCTGTGGAACGTGTCCAGGTCCGGCGATGGGTGATCCTGGTGGGACAGTTGGTGAGGAAGTCCATGAGTGCCATCTGACTCCATTTTTTTTTCCACACCTGTAGAGTTGTGTTCCTTCGTGGTTTGATTTGTTTCTCCAACTTGGACAGACGTTTCTACAAGAGAGAAAGGGGGGAAAAAAAGAGATCGTCCGGAATCCACACTCTGAACTAAATTCATTCAGTTGTTGTAGCTGTTGATATATAGGTAGAACAGCTTGCCTTCAGATGGTCCATCACCTGAAGACTGGAAATCCACCTGTCTGGAATGATATAGATTAGAATAAAAAATCCTTTGGAGGTCTTCTAGTCCAACCCCCTGCTTAGGCAGGATACCCTATACTATTTCAGACAAATGGTTCTCCAACCTCTTCTTAAAACCTTCCAGTGTTGGAGCATTCACAACTTCTGGTGGCAGGCTGTTCCGCTGATGAATTGTTCTCACTGTCAGGAAATTTCTCCTTACTTCTAAGTTGCTTCTCTCCTTGGTTAGTTTCCACCCGTTGCTTCTTGTCCTGCCCTCAGGGGCTTTGGAGAATAGCTTGACTCCCTCTTCTTTGGGGCAGCCCTTGAGATATTGGAAGGCTGCTATCATGTCTCCCCTAGTCCTTCTTTTCATCAAACTAGACATATCCAGTTCCTGCAACTGTTCTTCGTATGTTTTAGCCTCCAGTCCCCTAATCCTCTTGATTGCTCTTCTCTGCACTCTTTCTAGAGTCTCCATACCATTTTTATATCATGGCCACCAAAACTGGATGCCGTATTCCAAGTGTGGCCTTCCCAAGGCCTTATAAAGTGGTATGAACACTTCACGTGATCTTGATTCTATCCCTCTGTTGATGCAGCCTAGAACTGTGTTGGCTTTTCCTACAGCTGCAGCAGCCTGACGACTGCTGCATGCCAAAGTCGGTATGCCTTTTCTGCCTAAGCAGGGGGTTGGACTAGAAGACCTCCAAGGTCCCTTCCATCTATTCTATTCTATTCTATTCTATTCTATTCTATTCTATTCTATTCTATTCTATTCTATTCTATTCTATTCTATTCTATTCTATTCTATTCTATTCACTATTTTCCTATTCTGTTCTGTTCTGTTCTGTTCTATTCTATTCTGAATCTTATTCCATTCCAATCCATTCCATTCCATTCCACTCTACTCTATATTTATTCTATATTTTACTTTACTCTACTTTATTTTGTATTTTACTACTCTATTCTACTCTACTCTACTCTAAAAAGGGAAAGGTTCCCCTGGCACATTTGTGCTAGTTGTTCCCAACTCTAGGGGGCGGTGCTCATCTCCGTTTCAAAGCCGAAGAGCCAGCGCTGTCCAAAGATGTCTCTGTGGTCATGTGGCCGGCATGACTCAACACCAAAGGCGCACGGAATGCTGTTCCCCTCCCACCAAAGGGGGTCCCTGTTTTTCTACTTGCATTTTTTACCTGCTTTCGAACTGCTAGGTTGGCAGAAGCCGGGACGAGTCATGGGAGCTCACCCCATTATGCGGCAGCACTAGGGATTCGAACTGCCGAACTGTCAATCTTTCGATCGACAAGCTCAGCGTCTTAGCCACTGAGCCACCACGTCCCCTCTACTCTACTCTACTCTACTCTACTCTACTCTACTCTACTCTACACTTCTCTAAGTATCGACTCTAACCCCAGTGCTGTGCATCCTCTCCGCCCCGCCGGAAACCCTCAACCCTCTTCCCACCCTATTCCCATAGCCAGCTTACCCCCTTTCCTTGCCACGACAGGTAAAGGGGAGGGGAGATCGGCCCTCCCCCCACTAGAACGGATGAGCCCCCACAAAGACGGTGAGGCGGAGCACCGAGCTGGCCTGGTAGCTCATCAGGTTGTTGACCGTGACCATCTCTAAATCCAGCACAAACTCACGGGGACCCACCACGGCCCGTGACAGGACCAACATGGCGCTGATGTTGCTGATTTGCTGCAGAGGAAACAGAGGTGAAAAAGCTCGCCGTGATTTCCCGAGAGATCCATTTTAAGTTTCAACGATCCAACCAACCGATGCTCACCCACCCAGCCTGCGACCCTCTAAATCAGGGGTGTCAAACCGGGGGCAATGGATGGATTACATCGATTGATTACAGATTACAATCGTAGTACCATGACGTGCTTAATAACCGGAGCAAAAGTGGTCATAAAGTCAAGCATAATTCACTGAACAAACTCCTTGCTTAGCAAGGGATATGTCAACTCGCAAAGCATCCCTGGCCTGCTCTTGAGTTGCCATAGGCAAGGGGGATTGGAAAACAGCAAAGCAGCATGGCAGCCAAAAACAAAAGCGCATTCCGGACATCTCTCTCCCAAGGCTGTCTCCCAGGGTTACCCACAGCGGCCGGAGGGGAGTGATCTCTACAACCTGCAAAATTGCTCTGTTGGCGAATGTGACTGACACCCTGGGGAGTGCAGGGGGGGGGGGGGGAAACAGGGTCATGCCTGGGCCATAAATTACATGGGGCCAGAGTTGGCTTCACTTGGTTCGTGAAGACATGAAGCTCCTAATAAATAACTGGATTTCTTTTGAAGCTTGGCTCGAGGCTCATGATTTAATTAGGGCATCCGTTGGAATCCTGACAGCATATTCTGGGTCCAGTTATGGTCGTAAGTCAAAGACTACCTGTAACCTGAATATATTTTCCCCTAAGGATGCAAAATTTAAGACTTGTGGACTTCAACTCCCAGAACTCCCCCTGGCCAGGGGGAATTCTGGGAGTTGAAGTCCACAAGTCTTAAAGCTGCCATGTTTGGAGATCCCTGTCCTAAAAGGCATCAGCGTTAGGATGCCAAAGTACCAGAGTAAACCTGCTGGCATCCTTACAGAAAAAAATGACTGCGATTGGCTGTTGCTAGGATACGGACTTACCCGGATGTAAAATTCTCCATCTTCGTTGCCTGAACGGATCTGGAAGGTGTTGTAGGCTCCAGGGTAGAAGGTGGTGGCTTGAATTTGGAAAATATCCGAGGGCACCGGCCGATCGGCCAAGATGCTCATATACCGGTAGATAACGGAGGAAGGTTTGTCATGACAAAGAGGGTTCGTGGTCGGGCACAGACAGCGGCTGCAACAGGAAGAAACTGGTTGAAGTGGCTAAGACGGTGCTGAGCTTGTCGATCAGAAAGGTCGGCAGTTCGAATCCCTAGTTACAGGTCTCCCGCTTAGGCAGGGGGTTGGACTAGATGACCTCCGAGGTCCCTTCCACCTCTGTTACTGTTACAAGGAGGTAGGTTGTGGTCCAGCTGTGCCGTGAGCACTGCTTGGTCTCCGCTGGTTGCTAAACCAAGGTTTCTCAACCATGGCAGGTTTTTTTTAAGATGAATGAACTTCAACTCCCAGAATTCCCCAGCCAGTTTGGTTTAAGATGCATGGATTTCAGCTCCCAGGATTCCCCAGAAAGCATGATTGAAGATGGATAAACTTCAACTCCCAGAATTCCCAGCCAGCATGAATGAAGATGGATAAACTTCATCTTTATCTTTAAGAGCTTGGATAGCTCAGCAGACTAAAGCATTGTGATTAACATCAGCTGTCTGCAATTACTGTAAGTTCCAATCTCCCCAGGCTCAAGGTTGGTTCAGCCTTCCATCCTTTCTAAGGTAGATAAATTGAGGACCCAGTTTGTGGGGGCAATAAGCTGACTTTGTATATATATATATATATATACAAAAGTATGAAGGCTATTGCTTAACGCATTGTAAGCCGCCCTGAGTCTCCGGAGAAGGGCGGCATATAAATCAAATTTAAAAAAAATAATTTCCCAGAATTCCCTAGCCAGCTTGTTTTAAGATGCATGGACTTCAGCTCCCAGAATTACCCATCTAGCATGCTGATTGTGGAATTCTGGGAGGGGAAGCCCAGTTACCTTAAAAGAATGCTGGTGGGGGAATTCTGGGAATTGAAGTCCGTCCATCTTACAATTGTGGAGGAATTGAGAAAAAGTGGCTTAAACCAGCCCCTTGCAACTTTTATTCTAATCATGATCTTTCCATATGAACGTGGCAGATTATTATGCACGCACCTCAGTTTCTTGAACCTGGGTTTAAAATGCTGTGTGGACCCATTTTATGGAATGTACCGTGTTTCCCCCCAAAATAAGACCCAGTCTTATATTTATTATTTTTTTGGGCCACCGGAAAAAGGTACCAGGTCTTATTTTCGGGGGATGTCTTCCAACTGATTCACCTCGTGGCGTCCACACAGACAGCCTCACCCAACAGGAGCCCGCTGCTAGCCCACTTCTTCTGTGGCCGCTTGCCTCCGCTTATGCGGGTTGCCCCCTAGCCTCCGTTTTGCCGTCAGAGGCCTTCAGGAAAGGCCTCTGCAGCCGAGAAATAAACTCCGGATCAATCCAGCAAGACGAGGCAGGCGTTGGGGTGTGCGAGGCCTGGCTGGAACTGTCTGAAGCAGTGGTAGGTTTCAAATTATTTTACTACCAGTTCGGTGGGCGTGGCTTGGTGGGCGTGGCAGGGGAAGGATACTGTAAAATCCCCATTCCCTCCCACTCCAGGGGAAAGTTACTGCAAAATCCCCATTTCCTCCCGATCAGCTGGGACTCGGGAGGCACAGAATAGATGGGGGCGGGGCCAGTCAGAATTTTTACTACCGGTTCTCCGAACTACTCAAAATGTTCGCTACCAGTTCTTCAGAACTGGTCAGAACCTGCTGAAACCCACCTCTCGTCTGAAGGGAAGCAGCTCTACAAACACACACACACACACACACTCCAATCCCAGGGTGAAAAGCTACCGGTTCACACCGGTTCGGGAGAACCGATAGTAAAACCAAAAAAAAAGCTAGCGGTATTTTTTCCGAACCAGTATTTCCGACGATCAGCTGTGCTGCGCAGTTTATATTCGCTAGGAAGCGGGAAGCTAAATCCCGCGACACAGCTGTTCCTCCTCCCCCTCGCTGTTCTACTTACCTTCCTTTTTCGGCGCGAAGCACACATTTGGTGTGAAGTGTGCATGCGTGCGCAGCGAACCGTTGGCAATTTGCGGAGGATTTCACCACTGCCCCATCCCCACCCTCACTTGATTTTTACCTGTGCACCTTGCTCCAGGTGCAATGGAGTGGGCAGAGTCTTAACTAAAGCTTATTTAGGGGTAGAGCTTATATTGGGTGCACGTGTTAAAATCAAGCTAGGGCTTATTTTTTGGGAGAGATCTTATTTTCGGGGAAACACGGTAGGAGTTGTTGTTCTTCCTCATTCTGCAGGTTAGTTAATCACCAAACGGTGTTTACAAATTCCTGCCTTGGACTGACTTCGGGCGGTATAAAGGAGCCTTTGTGTCCCGATCCAAGCCCAGGAAGGCCTGTTTATAATTCCTCTCCTCCTTTCCTCTCAACCAACCCTCCAGACTTGTCGCCACTCACTTCTCCGAGACGTGGATGTAAGGCTCTTGGCAGAGTTTCTTCTCCACACACCGGTATCCTCCATGATAGTTCACACAGTTCTGAGACTCTGTGCACTGGTTGCTATCTAGCTCGCATTCGTTAATGTCTGTGGGTGCCGGAGATAGGCAGACAAAGGAAGGAAGGAAGGAAGAAAAGAAAGAAAGAAAGAAGTTAGGAAAAGAGAAGAAAAGGGGAGGGAGGGAGGATGAAGGAAGGAAGAATGGAGAGAGGAAGGAAGTTAGGAAAAGAAGAAAAAGAGAGGGAAGAAGGGAGGGGGGAAGGAAGGAAGGAAAGGAAAAGAGAAGAAAAGGGGAGGGAGGGAGGAAGGAGGAAGGAAAGAAGTTAGGAAAAGAGAAGAAAAGGGAAGGGAGGGAGGGAGGGAGGATGAAGGAAGGGAAGGAAGGAAAAGAAGAAATGGAGGAAGGATGAAGGAAGAAAGGGAAGAAAGGAAGGAAGGAAAGAAGGAAGAAAAGTTAGGAAAAGAGAAGAAAAGGGGAGGGAGGAAGGATGAAGGAAGGAAGAATGGAGGGAGGAAGGAAGGAAGTTAGGAAAAGAGAAGAAAAAGGGAGGGAAGGAGGGAGGGAGGGAGGGAGGAAGGAAGGAAAGAAGTTAGGAAAAGAGAAGAAAAGGAGAGGGAGGAAGGATGAAGGAAGGAAGAGTGGAGGGAGGAAGGAAGTTAGGAAAAGAGAAGAAAAAGGGAGGGAAGAAGGGAGGGGGAAAGGAAGGAAGGAAGGAAAGGAAAAGAGAAGAAAAGGGGAGGGAGGGAGGAAGGAGCAAGGAAAGAAGTTAGGAAAAGAGAAGAAAAGGGAAGGGAGGGAGGGAGGGAGGATGAAGGAAGGGAAGGAAGGAAAAGAAGAAATGGAGGAAGGATGAAGGAAGAAAGGGAAGAAAGGAAGGAAGGAAAGAAGGAAGGAAGAAAAGTTAGGAAAAGAGAAGAAAAAGGGAGGGAGGGAGGATGAAGGAAGGGAAGGAAGGAAAAGAAGAAATGGAGGAGGGATGAAGGAAGAAAGGGAAGAAAGGAAGGAAGGAGGAAGAAAAGTTAGGAAAAGAGAAGAAAAAGGGAGGGAGGGAGGATGAAGGAAGGGAAGGAAGGAAAAGAAGAAATGGAGGAAGGATGAAGGAAGAAAGGGAAGGAAGGAAGGAAGGAAAGAAGGAAGGAAGAAAAGTTAGGAAAAGAGAAGAAAAAGGGAGGGAGGGAGGGAGGATGAAGGAAGGGAAGGAAGGAAAAGAAGAAATGGAGGAAGGATGAAGGAAGAAAGGGAAGAAAGGAAGGAAGGAAAGAAGGAAGAAAAGTTAGGAAAAGAGAAGAAAAAGGGAGGGAGGGAGGATGAAGGAAGGGAAGGGAAGGAAGGAAGGAAAGGAAGAAATGGAGGGAGGATGAAGGAAGGGAAGGAAAGAATAAAGGAAGGAAGGAAAAGAGAATAAACAGAGGAGGATGACGGAAGGGAAGGAACGAATGAAAAGAGAAGAAACGGAGGGAGGATGAAGGGAGGGAGGGAGGGAAGGAAGGAAGGAAAAGGGAGGGAGGAATGATGAAGAAATAGAAGGAAGGGAGCGAGGGAGGATGAAGAAGCAGAGGAAAGGAAGGAAGGAAAGGAATTGAAGAGAGGGAGGGAGGAAAGAAAGAGAGTAAGAATTGGGAAGGAAGGAAATTGAAAGAGAGGGAGAGAGGAAGCAGGGAGGGGAAAAAGAATTGGAAGGAAGGAGAAAAGGAAAAAAAGGAGAAGGAAGGAAGGAAAAGGAAGAGAAAAGAGGCCAAGGAAAGAAGAGGAGGAGGAGAGAAAAGAAGGAAGGAACGTTAAAAATCCAGCCTTAAAATGCTGCCAAAATCAATATTCCCCAGTCGCCATTCTTGGATTTTCTCTAGAGCTTCCCTAAATAGTGGCACGCGTGGAATGGAATGGAATGGAATTCCATTCTATTCTGCTCTGCTCTAATTGTATTCTATATTCCTATTCCTATTCCTATTCCTATTCATTTTCCTATTCTATTTTCTATTTTCTGTTCTTTTCTCTATCTCCCATTCCATTCCATTCCACTTTCTTCTTTTTATTCTATTCTTCAAACCCGATTCAGCTGGGTCTTGGTACCTGGGTTTTGGGTTTTTTCTCTCCCCACCCCTTTCCCCAGTGCCAACCCCAAATCCCTCCGGTTACCTTGGCAAAGCCTGGTGCTCACGAGATTGTAACCTTGAGGACAAATGCAAGAGAAGTGACCGGGTTCGTTGACACACTGATATTGGCACAAGTAATTCGAATAGCTGCATTCGTCGACATCTGAGCAGGAGAGGAGGGGGGAAAAAAAGCAGGATCGTTACAGGCCGTCCTCGAATTACGACCACAACTGAGAAAAAAATTCCGGTTGCTAAGCAAGGCAAGGATGTTCGGGGAGCTGCACCTAATTTTACGAATATTTTCCCCCCACTGTCCCCTAATGGATAGGTAAAAAATATTTACGGATGCGAAAATGGTTGAAAAGAAGAAAATCGTAAACATTTCTTTTGTTTTTTTTTAAAAAACCCTGTTTAATTGATTTATTTTATTTTATTTTGTTAAATGTATATACCGCCCTACTCCCGAAGGACTCAGGGCGGTGAACAGCCACAAGGTAAAAAACACATCATATAAAAGTTAAAAACCATTTAAAAGTACATTCGATAATTTTGGCCCAAGACGAATTTGAAAACACTCCATTTACATAAAACTTAAAATCAAATTAAAAGGGAGAGCCAGGTCAGACCAGCCTGGTGGAATAAAAACGTTTTAAATTACTTTTTAAAAATAATTTAAAAATTAGTTTTTAAAATAAATAAATAAAATAAATTAATAAGAACTCAAGGCGGTGAATTGATCCCGTTTTTCTTTCTTTCTTTCTTTCTTTCCTTCCTCCTGTTTTCCCCACGAAGAGCCAAGGGACGGGGGGGGGGGGGGATAAAGGGGTGGGGCTAAGATAGGCCCCGCCTACCTTTGCAGGTAAAGCCGTTGTGGTCCAGCTCGTAGCCTTGGTTGCACCGACAGATAAAAGTACCGTAAGTGTTGAAACAGCGTTGCTTGCAAGGAGCTCCCATCTCGCACTCATTCACATCTGGGGAGGAGAAGTTGAAAAAAAATAAATAAATCAGGGTTTGCATCCCATAATAATGGACCCTGAGTAGTAAAAGACTTTAAAAACAAAAGATTTTTATTGATTTTTCTAATGCTTACGTTTTATTTAGTGCTTGATAAACATTGCGTTGTCTGTGTTATTTAATTCGCTTAACAGTTATAGTAATCAAGTTGGGAGGGACCTTGGAGGTCATCTAGTCCAACCCCTTTACTCACACAGGAGACCTGTACTAGGGATTCGAACTGCCGAACTGCCGACCTTTCTGATCGACGTCTTAGCCGCTGAGCCACCTCGCCGGGCATAGAACAATATATGTATATAATATATATATAACAATATATATGTAACAGTACAGTATTACATTCTTAATCTCCACCTCTTTTGTTCCCAACCACTGTTAAAATAAAGTCCACATTTGATAATATTCCGTTGTCTTTAATCCGTTTAATCCTCAGCGTACTACTGTCCATTGCTGCACAATCTGGCTCAGCAGACTAAGGCATTGTAATTTAACTCCAGCTGTCTGCAATTACTGTAAGTTCGAATCTCCCCAGGCTCAAGGTTGACTCAGCCTTCCATTCTTTCTAAGGGAGGTCAATTGAGGACCCAGTTTGTGGGGGCAATAAGTTGACTTTGTATAAAATTTACAAAAGTATGAAGGCTATTGCTTAACGCATTGTAAGCCGCCCTGATTCTCCAGAGAAGGGCGGCATATAAATCAAATAAAAAAGAAAAGAAAAGAAAAATCTAGCAACTTCCTTATTAGCTACTCGTCTAGCGGTGTTTCTTCTTTTTATCCGATTTTCTGCAAATATAATCCTCGCTAAAAGTTGTAAAATAGGGAGCCTCCGGGCTGTAGGGCCTTTAAAACAAATCCTGGGTCTTTTAAACCTGTCCCGGGGCCACTAAATAACAAATTACTACTGTTCCCCCACCCACCCACCCATCCCCCAAATTTGGCAACGTTAAAGATGCGTGGACTTCAACTCCCAGAATTCCCCAGGCCACACACGAACCCGGAACAGGGATGGGATTCAGCCAGTTCGGGCGAATTGAATGTTAATTTTAATCTAGTTTGCCGAACCGGTTGTTACGGCTGACCCAGCCCCTCCCAGGAGTCTCCACGCAGCCCGTTTTGGATGCCAGGTAAGTTCAGGGGCCACGTGGAGGCTCAAGGAGGGTGAAAAACGGGTCTATCAGAAGTTCCGGCTGTTTCCAGCCTCCAGAGCCTGGGGAGGCCGTTTTCGCCCTCCCGGAGCCTCAAAGAAAGCCTCCGGAGTCTAGGGAGGGAGAACACGACTCCCCCCCCCCCCGTGGTGCAGGAGGCTGAGTAGGCCACGCCCACCATGGCCACAACCACCCAGCAACCGGACAGAGAAGCGGTTGCTACAATTTCTGAATCGCACCCCTCACCCGGAAGCAAAATGGCAAATTACGCAGCGGACAGAGCCGATGTGTGACATATACTCTGCCGGTCCTGTAGGTAGCCAAAACTGCCTGCAATGCTGCCTTTTGGATACTCTTCAAGGGCAGCCCCAGGTAGACAATATTGCAGTAGTCTATCCCAAGGGTGGTAGGAGAGGGGAGATGAGCTTCCAACGTTACGATTTTGAATTCTGTCAATCTGTTTCAAACCTGAATGCGAGTTTGAGTAGAAATTGTTGTCTTTTGAACAATTCTGAGCAGGGCAGATAGCCCTCGACTTACAACCATTGGTTTAGTGACCGTTCGAAGTTACGACCGGCACTCAGAAAAGTGACTTAGGACCGGGTACCCTTATGACTGTTGCTGCATCTCCATGGGATCCAAATTTGGACGCTCGGCCATGGGTTCACATTTATGACGGTCGCAGTGTCCCCGGGATCATGTGATCTCCATTATGCAACCGTGGGGTGAGGTCCGTGGGGAAGCCGTATTTGCTTAACAATGGTGTGACTGATTTAACGACCACAGGGATTCGCTTAACAACGGGGGCAAGAAAGCTCGTAAGATGGGGCAAATCTTTCCAAACAGAAATGTTGGGTCGTAAGTCGAAATTGTGGTTGTACGTCGAGGACTACCTGTGTAGGATTTCCAGGGTGGTGTGAGGTGGATTTTCTCTTACCCACGCACGAGCGGTTGTTACCGGCGAGCTGAAATCCAGATTCACACTGGCAGGTGAAAGATCCTGGGGAATTGACACAACGGTGTTGGCAATAGCGGTAACGGCATTCGTCGATGTCTGTAGCGGAAAAGAGCGGGGGGGGGGGAAACGAGAAGGCATTTCTGAATTATAAAAGCATATCCACCCTGCTCTGCCTCTGGGCACACGCAGAGGGCTTTGTTTTCTTCTCTGAGAAACTGACTTGATCCTTTTCAGATTTGCCTGAAAATACAGGCAGGTTTACCTACTTTAAGGTCTGCAGAAACCCGGGGAATGCTCCAGCAAACTAGGTTTAGGCCTGCACAACATACGAAGAAATCAGGAATGAAGCTGGTTTAAATACTAACTAAGTTTCCTAGATTTCATACATTTTGCTGGCCTGGTAAAATGCGTGGTGCCGTCCTACCCAGGGTGGAAAAATGTCTGAAGAGATATTTGTGATCATTAAGGTTTACACGGTACACTAAACAATGTCACAGGAATGGAATTCCTGTCAGAATTGGAAGGGACCTCGGAGGTCTTGTAGTCCAACCTCCTCGCGCAGGCCCACACCCATAATTTATTTTTCATTTTTTATTTTAATTTGATTTACATGCCGCCCTTCTCCGGAGACTCAGGGCGGCTTACAAGGCGTTAAGCAATAGCCTTCATACTTTTGTATATTTATACAAAGTCAGCTTATTGCCCCCACAAGCTGGCTCCTCAATTGACCTACCTTAGAAAGGATGGAAGGCTGAGTCAACCTTCACCCTGGTGAGATTCGAACTTACTAATTGCAGACAGCTGGAGTTAAATTACAACGCCTTAGTCTGCTGAGCTATCCAGGCTCCTCCATGGAATTATCCAGGCTAATTCCATGCATCTCGCTCCCTCCTGTGCATGCGTGTGCGACCCCCGCTTTTGGCGCGCAATGGCACAGTGGGCCAGGTAGGCCCATTTTTCGCCCTCCCCAGGCTCCAGAGGCTTTCTAGGAGCCTGGGGAGGGCAAAAACTGTGCACTGCCCTGAGTCTGGCTGTGCACCGCCCTGAGTCCTTCGGGAGAAGGGCGGTATAGAAATACAATACGATACAATACAATAATACAATACAATACAATACAATACAATACAATACAATACAATACAATACAATACAATACAATACAATACAATACAATACAATACAATACAATACAATACAATACAATACAATACAATACATAAATAAATACGGCCTTCTCCCCACCCGGAGGCTGGAAACGGCCTATTTCCCGACTTCCTGTGGGCCCGGAAAGCCCGAAAATCAGATGGCTGGCGCACGCATACGCACTGGAGCTGAGATACGGCAATGCTCGCGTGCCCACAGATATGGCTCCGTGTGCAACTGGTGCCATAGGTTCGCCATCACAGCCCTATATCATTCTAGACATTTCGGTAGTGGGCCGAGGCCAAGATAGAGGAGCCCAGTTGTAGGTACAGGCGACACCTGAGCCCCGACAATGCATTAAGCAGTGAATGACACAACCCCATTTCAGGCCGCTCGCTTACCTACACACTCTGTGCCGATCTTCCGGTAGCCCTCCGGGCACTGACAGTGAAAACTACCGATGGTGTTGATACACTGCTGGCTGGGCTGGCAGTCGTGCAAATCGTATTCACACTCGTCCACGTCTACGCGGGAAAACAAAAAGGCAGAGCGGGAAATCAAAGATTGTGAGGGGAAAAAAATGGGGGGGAGCCGCTGCCAACGGGGCGAAAAGCGAAGGGGTGAGGAAGGGGAGTGGGAATTTCCAGGAATCTACTGGGAATTCCTCACTCCAACCCGGAAGGAAATCGGGATTTTATTTCGGGTGCATCTTAAAACCCAGACTCTTTCTGTCTGTGAATTACCGGTAAGTCCTTGCCTTACGACCGCTATTGAGCGCAACATTTCTGTTGTTAAGGGAGACAGTCGTTAAGTGAGTTTTGCCCCATTTGACGACCGTTCTTGCCTCCATTGTTAAGTGAGTCAATGCAGTTTTTAAGTTAGTAACCCGGTCGTTAATGGTTTTCCCATTGACTTTGCTCATCAGAAGGTCGCAAAAGGGGATTGCATGACCTCGGGACACTGCGACCGTCATAAATATGAACCAGTTGTCAAGCTTCCGAAGGTAAATCACATGATCATAGGAATGCGGCAATGGTCATCATCATCATCATCTTTTAATGACCCCATAATCCCTTTCGGGGTGGAGTCTGGGCAACTGAATGAAGCTGAGAGTTTTAATGGCCGGATGCCTTTCCTGTCGCCAATGAGGAGTTTTGTTCAGCAGATATATTCTCACTGAGCCCAAAAGAGAGAAATATCCGCCTCTACCTAGGATCGAACTAACAGCCTCCTGATTGTGAGGCAACCGTCATAAGTGTACCGTCGTAATGGCTCCACCTCTAGGCCATCATACCACTCCATGCGGCAACGGTCATAAGTGTGAAAACAAACTTTTTTCAGTGCTGTCGGAACTTCGGTCACTAAATGAACCGTTGTAAGTTGAGGACTACCTGTACTGGTTGTAGACTCTAATATTCAATTTAAATTTGCCGACCTCTGCATAGCAGGGTCTTTATTTATCGTGTCGGATACACCGGAGCCATTTTAAGACTCCCAAATTGTGCGTTACATTCTTTCTTTCTGTTTTGGCCCGCTGTCGTCCAACAGAGCTGTTGGCAGAGTCGGACAGTGAGGAGGTTGGGGAGGAACATGGGCCAGTCCTGGGGGGGCTGGGGAAAGCTGGGACAAGGGCTCTACGTCGGAGGCAGAGAGGGAGCTAGACAGCAGCGAGGCAGAGGAACAGCTGGAGCCCGTTGTGTGCATGCACAGAGCTGCCAGAAGACAACAACAGAAGCAGGGTCGACTCGGGAGTAAAGCCACACCTTGGAGGTGATTGGCTCCTCCCACAGGAAACAAAAGAGGAGCAAACGGGGCGGGGGCTCTTGCAGGAAACAATTCCTTCGTTCCGTGACTCTGTGCTAAGTTTGGCCTTGTACTGCGTTTGGAAACAAGTTACATGGCAACTTGCCAAGCGAGATAAGGTCTGTGTTGATAAATATTCCTTTGGAAAACTGTCTGGACAGGCCTTGCTGACTGCGAATGAAAGGAATTCACAGTCTTGTAAATAAACGAGGTTTTGCCGGGACCAAGACTCTGCTTCCTGCTTTTTAAGGTGGCATTCAGGCCCGGCTAACTCACCCGCGCACGATCCATAGTGGTCAGGCTCGTAGCCCTGGGAGCAAGTGTGAGGTCGGCCGGAGGGCTGGACCGGCGGGCGAGGTCTCGGCCTGGGGGGACTGTCAAGAGGGGCCCGTTCGGCGTTGACGTCGTTGATGACCGAGGCGGAACGCGGAAGACACAGGTATCCCCCATAATGGTTGATGCATTTCATCTCCCCTTTGCAGGCGTGGTGGATGGTCTCGCATTCGTTGATATCTAGAGAGGAAGAAACGGCGCTGAAGTTAAAAAGTAAAAAAAAGAAAATCGTCCGGTTGCGATGATTCCGCCTTGGAATTGGAATGCAGGATTGCAGGCTGACTCTGCCCGCTGACAGCAGTTCGATCCTGATCGGCTCAAGGTTGAGTCAGACTTCCGTCCTTCCGAGGTGGGTAAAATGAGGACCCAGATTGTTGGGGGCAAGAGGCTGACTCTGTAAACCGCTTAGAGAGGGCTGTAAAGCACTGTAAAGCGGTATATAAGTCTAAGTGCAATTCCTTCCTTCCTTCCTTTCCTTCTTTCTTGTTTCTATCCCCTATCTTTCTTTCCTCTGTCTCTCCCTCCCTTTCCCTCTTCTTCCTTCCTTCCTTCCTCCTTCCTTCTTTCCATCCTTCATCCTTCCTTCCTTCCTTTCCTTCCTTCCTTCCTTTCCTATTTTCCTTCCTTCCTTCCTTTCTCCTTCCTTCCTTCTTTTCTTTCCTCTTTCCTTCCTTCCTCTCTTTCCTTCCTTCCTTTCCTTCTTTCGTTCCTTCCTTCTTCCTCCTTCCCTCCCTCCTTTCCTTCCTTTCCAGTGGTTAGAATGCAGCATTTCAGGTTCATTCTGCCGACTGCCAGGAGTTCGATCCTGACCGGCTCAAAGTTAGCTCAGCTTTCCGTCCTTCCGAAGTCGGTAAAATGAAGACCCAATCTTCAGGATATCACAGGTAAGTTCACCCAACTAGCTAAACCTAGTTCCTGATTTCTAAGGTCACAAAACACCTTGTACACACACACACACACACACACAAAACTAATCGAACTGGGACTGCACATGCGAAACGGCCACAGACCCAACTGACTTCAAAGCTCCTGGTCCAATCCCTTCTTAAAAACCTTAAAAAGTGATGGAGAACCCACAACTTCTGGTGGCAAGCAGTTCCATCGGTTAATTTTTCTCACTTTGGGAAATTCCTCCTTCGTTTTAGGTCGCTCCTCTCCTTGATGAGTTTCCATCCGTTGCTCCTCGAGGCAGGCAGATTGGAAATTTTGCAAAACCCCACTCTTTTCCATTGTTTTTTTCCCTACTCCCTCCATCACGCCGTAGACTCACAAGTCCCATTCACACAACCACTTAAACCCAAAACAGGGGGCAGTAGAACGTAGACTGAATGCTGTTATCATGGATGGAAATAATGAATGGAAACCAACCAAGGAGAGATTCAACCTAGAAATAAGGAGGAATTATCTGACAGTGAGAACCATCAATCCATGGAACAGAAGTTGCCTTCGGAAGTTATGGGCACTTCATCCCTGGAGGCTTTCAAGAAGAGACTGGACGGCCATCTCTTAGAAATGGTGTAGAGTCTCCTACTAGGGTGTGGGGCTGGACTGGATGACCTCCAAGGTCCCTCCCAACTCTGTTCATCTGTTTTATCACTGCTTTCGGAGGCTGTGTTTTACCTTTACAGTGCTGAGTTTCGGCATCCCACTGATAGCCGTCGGTGCATTCCTACGACGGGGAGAAAGCGGAAAAGTTTGAAAGAATCTGGTGAGATTACCGGATCTAGGACTGGATTGCAGAGATTTTTATCCTTTTTCTTTTTTTAAAAAAGCAATTTTAAATTCTAAATCAATGACTAGAAGAGGCGCCCTCTGCATATGGTCAGAGTTCCCCTTCACAGGTAGTCCTCGATTGAACGACCAGAATCGCGGCCAGCGTTTCAACAACCAAGCGAAGTGGTTTTCCCAGTATGAATCTAGCATTCCCACAATCACCGTGTTCTTGATATCCCCGCTAAGAATGCAATTCTGGGCTCATGGAAGGCAAATTTTTCCTACAAAGTTTGTTTATCTCCTATAATCATCATCATCATCATCATCAGTACCCAAAGGGCTACCCCGCTATTTAGAAATTCTAAATTTACCGGATTTGAACATTTTGACTCTACAAAAAACCACCTTACTCGGAACAGCTTACATCCTCCGACGATACCTTAACAGTTCCTAGGTCCTTGGTTAGGACTCGAGCTGCTGAGCTATTAACCAGCCTCAAAGGCTGTGAATCTCACTACAGATTAATAAATAATAATAATAATAATAATAATAATAATAAAGCTTACATCCTCCGACGATACCTTAACAGTTCCTAGGTCCTTGGTTAGGACTCGAGCTGCTGAGCTATTAACCAGCCTCAAAGGCTATGAATCTCACTACAGATTAATTAATAATAATAATAATAATAATAAAGCTTACATCCTCCGACGATACCTTAACAGTTCCTAGGTCCTTGGTTAGGACTCGAGCTGCTGAGCTATTAACCAGCCTCAAAGGCGGTGAATCTCACTACAGATTAATTAATAATAATAATAATAATAATAATAATAAAGCTTACATCCTCCGACGATACCTTAACAGTTCCTAGGTCCTTGGTTAGGACTCGAGCTGCTGAGCTATTAACCAGCCTCAAAGGCTGTGAATCTCACTACAGATTAATTAATAATAATAATAATAATAATAAAGCTTACATCCTCCGACGATACCTTAACAGTTCCTAGGTCCTTGGTTAGGACTCGAGCTGCTGAGCTATTAACCAGCCTCAAAGGCTGTGAATCTCACTACAGATTAATTAATAATAATAATAATAATAATAAAGCTTACATCCTCCGACGATACCTTAACAGTTCCTAGGTCCTTGGTTAGGACTTGAGCTGCTGAGCTATTAACCAGCCTCAAAGGCTGTGACTCTCACTACAGATTAAATAATAATAATAATAATAATTTTTTTCTATACCACCCTTCTCCCGAAGGACTCAGGGCAGTGTACATCCTATTAAAAACACAAAGACAAACATGAATTAAAAATTAATTAAAATATTAAATAATTTTGGCTCGACATAAAACCCGAGATTTAAAACACCCAATTTAACATCATTACATTGATAGCCCGGCCTGGCAGAACAGCAGGGTCTTGAGGGCACAGCGAAATACACGGAGGTGGGAGATCTTACGCATTTCTGGGGGCAGCTCATTCCAAAGGGCAGGGGCTCCCACAGAGCTCCCTCCCCCTGGGAGGAATTTAGGACCCTCTGAGCTTCGATTCGGCCCCTTTATTACCGTGTAAGTATTGGGGTCTTCTTGGGCGAACGCAGCTTTCAGTAGGGTGGCCAGGAAGATGCAGGAAACCAGCTTCATTTTCACACCTGGGAGAGGAAAAACGAGCAATTCAAAAAATTATTTAAAAATTCAAAATATTTGCAGCTTCCGTAGAGATTCCCACTCATCCAAGGTCGGGGTTGTCCCAAATGTGATTGTTTTTTTTTTTCAAGAGGCAACTGGATTTTCTTCGTTTTTTCTTTTGAAGTTTGAATCCGAGTAAGGGTATGGCTAGCTGATGAAGGCTAAAAAGCTTGAAATAGATCTATACTAGTCTCCCTTTAGTTCTTTATCAGCAAAATATAAATTTGATACATACCTATCAAATTTATACATATATGTCTGTCTGTCTGTATGTATGTAGCGATGGCAGCCGGTAGTTCGGAGAACCGGTAGCAAAAATCCCTGCCCCCCACACCCCTCCATGCCCAGCTGAGCCACACAATCATCAGAGGCTTTTTTTTTTTTAAATCATTTTTTCTACTACCTCTTCGGTTGAAAAAATGCTTTTAAAAGTAAGAAAAAAAGGCCTCTGATGATTGCGCGGCTCTTCGGACAGCGCTGGCTCTTTGGCTTTGAAACGGAGATGAGCACCGCCCCCTAGAGTCGGGAACGACTAGCACGTATGTGCGAGGGGAACCTTTACCTTAAAGAGATAACGGCGGGATACCTTCCTCCAAAACGCTGGGATTTATTTAGTTTTAAATCCGTTTTCAGCGCCTGGATGAATCTGAGGACGTCGATTGCAAGAAAACACGGATGAAGACGTCTGTGTATATTTACACAACAGAGCTCCTGTCTCCCAGGAAGGCTAAATACACCCTTTTGTCAGACAAAAGTATACAATAGATGTCAAAGTCGACCTGCCACTTATATTTATATTTTTATTTTAAAACCCTGCCACTCAATCCTCCCTGGCTGAAAGTGGCTGGCAATGCGAAAATAAGGGGAAGCTAGGCAGGCAGTCCTTGAGTTAGGACGATCCGTTTAGCGGCCGTTCAAAGGTGCAACAGTGCTGAAAAGGCGGACTTAAGATCGGTTCTCGTACTTACAACCCTCGCCGTGTCCCCATGATACGAGATTTGCCATTTGCGATCTTCCCAACCGGCTTCCGACAAGCAAAGTCAATGACATTATGCATTATGCGACTCACATTTGCAATGATTTGCTTAACAAAAAGGTTTTAACATCGATCACTTGAGGCCAACAGAGATATTGGTCTTCATATTGGCCCAATTGCCATAAATCAGGTTATCTGCAAAAATGGATATAGCCTATCAGGCTAATTGTTTATGTCTAGATAGAAGGAAAAAAATATATATAATCTAAAGGTAGTCCTTGATTTACGACCACAACTGACCCCCAATATTTCTGTTGTTAAGCGAGACATTTGTTTAAGCCCCGTTTTACGACGTTTCTTGCCCGAGCTGTTCAGTGAATCACTTTAGCAACCTGGTTGTTAAGCGAATCCGACTTCCCTGTTGACTTGGCTGGCCAGAAGATCGCAAAACGGGGATCGCGTGGCCTTGGGACACTGCGACCGTCATAAATATGAGTCGGTCGCCAAGCGTCCGAATTTTGATTGGAGGACCATGGTCGTAACTATGAAGTTGTAGTTGTAATTTGGAATAGTCACTAAATGACTGTTGTAAGTCAAGGACCACCTGTATGTATTAAATTCCTATGATGCCCATCTCGACGAGGTATTTCTAGGCGGCTTTTAAATATATTTTCTTTTAAACAGCGAATTATGGCTACCCAGTTACATAGCCTTAGCTTTTGACATCACTGATTTGAATTTGCTCTACTTTAGGACCTTCCTAGCCACCGTCATTGAATGAACCACTGCGGTTGTTATGTTAGTAACCTGGTTGTTAAGCGAATCTGGGCTCTCCCATTGATTCTGCTTCTCGGAAGGTTGCAAAAAAGGGAACCCCATGACCCTCAGACTCTACGACCGTCATAAATACGAGTCAGTTGCCAAGCGGCTGAATTTCGATCCTGTGAACGTGGGAATGCTGCAATGGGTGTTAAGCATGAAAAGCAGTCATAAGTAATTTTTATGTACACCGAGAGCGTATGGACCAAAGACAAATTCCTTGTGTGTCCAATCACACTTGGCCAATAAAGAATTCTATTCTATTCTATTCTATTCTATTCTATTCTATTCTATTCTATTCTATTCTATTCAGTGTTTGTATCTTTTTATTCTTGATGAATGTGTTTTATTCTCCTTATGTACACTGAGAGCATATGCACCAAAGACAAATTCCTTGCGTGTCCAATCACACTTGGCCAATAAAGAA
>CM075975.1:6301623-6456623 GCA_038048745.1 Coluber constrictor foxii
GCATTGCCCTAGCTCAACTCCAGCACGCATGCACACACCAGACAGCTGATTTTTCAGGCCTTCCACGCTCACCGGAAGTTGGGAAACAGGCTGTTTCTGGCCTCCGGGGAGTGTGGGGGAGGGGGAAGGCCGTTTTCGCCCTCCCCAGGCTCCAAGAAAGCCTCTGGAGCCTGGGGAGGGTGAAAAGGCAGGCCTTCCGGGCCCACTGGTAACCTTTTTGCCGTCGCGCGTCAAAAGCGGGTGGCGCGCGGGAGGGGGAAGTCGCTCACGCCTACGCGGGGAGCGGGGAGGCATTGCATTATGGGTGTGGGAACGTGGGCACGCGACCACCCTGCACTCCCCCCGTGTTTGGCACGTGACGGCAAAAAGGTTAGCCCCCACTGCCCTATACCATTTCGGTAACAGGGTTATTCTAAACATAGCATAACAGGGAGGGCCTGGGAGGTCTTCTAGACCAACCCCTGCTCAGGCAGAAGACCCCATGTACCATTTCAGACAAAGGGCTGTCCAGTCTCTTCTTAAAAACCTCCAGTGTTGGAGCAGTCACAACTTCTGGTGGCGAGCAGTTCCACTGGTTAAATGTCCTCACTGTTAAGAAAGCTTTTCCTAAGTTTTAGGTTGCTTCTTTCCTTGATTGGTTTCCATCCGTTGCTCCTTGTCTTGCCCTCAGGAGCTTCGAAAAGATTTTCTTTCTTTCTTTCTCTTTCTTTCTTTTCTTTTTTCCTTCCTTCCTTCCTTTCGTTCTTTCTTTCTTTTCTTCTTTCCTTCCTTCCTTCCTTTCTTCTTTCCTTTCCTTTTTCTTTCTTTCCTCTTTTTCTTCTTTCCTTCCTTCTTTCCTTTCCTTTCTTTTTCTTTCCTTCCTTCCTTCCTTTCCTTTCTTTCTTTCTTTCCTTTCTTCCTTTCTTTCCTTTCCTTTCCTTTCCTTTCCTTTCCTTTCCTTTCCTTTCCTTTCCTTTCCTTTCCTTCTCTTTCTCTTTCTCTTTCTTTGTATGAATGGTTATAAAATGAGGAAGATCTTATTTTGTTCTGTTCCAACTAAATTTCTCTCTCTTTTGAGTATCCAACACAATTTTTCCTCATTCTTCCATGCTGGGATAAATCAGGGGCATTCCAGCTTACGTCTGAATCTGTATTCCCAGGTTTCTGGCTCAAAAATCCTATCCTGCCATTATAATTTTGAAGAGCCTGGTGGCGCAGGGGACTAAGTGCTGCTAAAGTAGTGCTTAGTTGCCAACTGCCTGCAATTACTGTGAGTTCGAATCTCACCAGGCTCAAGGTTGACTCAGCCTTCCGTCCTTCCGAGGGAGGTAAAATGAGGACCCGGATTGTGGGGGGCAATAAGCTGACTTTGTATAAAAAAGAACACAGCTTAGGGGGGGCCGAAAGCCCTACTAAGCAGGTATATACAAAAGTATGAAGGCTATTGCTTCACGCATTGTAAGCCGCCCTGAGTCTCCGGGGAAGGGCGGCATATAAATTGAACTTCTTCTTCTTCTTCTTCTTCTTCTTCTTCTTATTATTATTATTGCAGCAAAATCCACCCATTCACCCCGCTTTCAAACCCTCACACCCTCAAGAACCAAAAACCAAAATCATCCAAGAGCGATTAAACCCAGTTTTAATTCTGACCCTTCGCAATTCCCCTCCTCTCCCCTTGCCAGATGTATTGGACAACAACTCCCATCATCCCCCACCAGGCCTGGCCTTCTCCCTTTAAACCCTGCTCTAATTCAACACAACTGTGCCAGCCAAATCGAGCCAGTGCCTTCTTTTGGGTAGAGATTTTCTTTTCAGCAAAAGCACCCACAAAAGGCAGCCAGTCCCCCAATTTTAATTCAGACAGCTCTTCCCTTGCCGGATCGGCTGGACAACCACGCCCATAATCCTCCACCCACCAGGCACGGTTTTTTAAGACTCAGTGCTCCTCATTCCACCAGCCAAGCCAAAAATTAAGTCACACGCTAGTTTGGGACGGAAACGGATTCTTTATTTCATCCGAGCCAAAACAAAAAACCAACAACTCAAAATAATGGACTAGTCCTCATTGTCAAAAGGAAGGGGAATAATAAAAAAAAAGGTAAGGGGGAGGAGAAGGATGAGCTTTGGAGGTCACGGGTGCGAGGAGAGGAGCCACGGATGGACAGGGGACTCTGGTCTTGAGGGTGTCTCTCCCGAAATAAATACGAACGTCTGGTGTTTTATTTTTTAATTAAAAAAAAAATAATCAAAATCGTGGGGGGCTTTTAATCGTGGTATATCTTCAGCAGGCAAGCCTTGAGGGTGCCCATGTATCGTTCCCATAGTACTTGATGCCTGCAAGAGGAGAAAGCCAGAGGTCGGAAAAAGTTGGGAGGATTGCAAATAAATGCAGGTAGTCCTCGACTTGCGAGCGCTCGTTTAGTGACCGTTTCAGAGTTACAAACGACGCCGGGGGAAAAAAGTAATATACGATTGTTTTTCGCACGCAGCGTCCCCACGATCATGCGATGAAAATTCGGACGCTTGGCACCATTGACTTGCATTTATGACGGTCGCAGAAGATCCCGGGGGTCGTGTGATTCCCCCTTTTGCGACCGTTCGACGGACGAGTGAAGTCGATGGGGGAAGACGGATTCCCTTAACAACCGAGGGTGACTAATTGAACGACGGCGGTGATTCGCTTAGCAAACCGAAGCAAGAAAAGGTCGTAAAATAGGGCAAAAGCTCACTTCACCGGTGTCTTGCTTAGCGTTGTGCGTTTTGGGCTCAGTGGCGGGCGTAAGTCGAGGACTACCGATGAAAGGTAACTTGGCTCGACGGAAGAAAAATTCTGTCCTTGACTTACAAACATTTATTTAACAACTGTTCAAAAGTTACAAATGCCATTGGAAATAGTGACCTACAGCTGGGTCCTCAGACTTATGACCGTCACTGCATCCCTGTCGTTCATGTGATAGCGGGATGCTGCAACTGGCTATAAATGCAGATGTGTTGCTGAGGGATCAAAGGATGATCACAGGGGCCTCCGACCGTCATAACTGTGAAACTGAGTCGTAAGTGTTCTTTTTTGGGCGAATGATAACTTTGAAGAGCTGATGAATGGCCAGTCGTAAGTCGAGGACTTCCTGTGACACGAGAGGCTCTGCCAATAGAGGTAGTCCTCGACTTACGACAGCCCATTTAGTGACCGCTCAAAGTTAAAACGGCACTGAAAAGAGTGATTTATGGCCGTTTTTCCACACTTACGACCGTTGTAGCATTCCCCCATGGTCAACATGATTGACCGCTGACTCATACTTACGACGGTTGCAGTGGTCCCGTGATCCCCTTCTGCGACCTTTCTGGGGAAAGCCAGATTCACTTAACAACCGCGTCACCCATTTAACGACGGAAGGGATTCACTCCGCGACAAAAGAGGTGGTAAAAACGGGGCAAACACTCACTTAAACCAAGGCCTCGCTCAGCAACGGAAATCTCGGGCTCGGCGGAGGTCATAAGTCGAGGACTACCCGTACTGCCAACAAAGGAGTGTGCGAAAGGCGTTTTACACACCTGAACACTTCCAGCGAGTGTGCGCTGGCCGTGTAGTGGGTCAGGAAAAGCTGCACGTCGTTGGAGCTCCATTTGTCTGACCGAAACGGCTCTACAAACTTCGGGAGGTGGGGAAAAAAAAAAAAGAGAGAAAATAGAATAAAAGTCAAGCTTTCCTGGTAGGAAAAGTGATAATTTACGAGCCTTGGAGAGGGAGAGATTGAGCTCGGATCCCCCGGTGAGGTTTGGCAAAGGGACCGAGGCTGCGTTCCCAGAAGGAGGAGGAGATTTGGATCCCGGATCCCATGAAATCAGAGGCAGCTCAAATAAATCTGAGTGGATTCGATGCAGGGCCTGAAGAGGCCTTCGGTTGGGTTAACTGTGTTCACTTTTTTTTTAATTAATTCAATTTATATGCCGCCCTTCTCCGGAGACTCAGGGCGGCTTACAATGCGTTAAGCAGCAGCCTTCATACTTTTGTATATTTTATACAAAGTCAGCTTATTGCCCCCACAAACCGAGTCCTCAATTTACCCACCTTAGAAAGGATGGAAGGCTGAGTCGACCTTGAGCCTGGTGAGATTCGAACTTACTAATTGCAGACAGCTGGAGTTAAATTACAATGCATTAGTCTGCTGAGCTATCCAGGCTTATTATTAATAATATTAATATTAATATTTAATTCCTGGATGAATTGGAGGGAGCCTCGCCCGCATTTGCCGAGATCCAGGATCGTATCTCTCAATCTTGACAACTTTTTAGGATGGGTGGACTTCAACTCCCACAATTCCCTAGTCAACTGTGCTGGCTGGGGAACTCTGGGAATTGAAGTCCAGCCTTCTTAAAGCATGCTGGCTGGGGAATTCTGGAAGTTGGAAATCCACCCATCTTAAAGCATGCTGGCTGGGGAATTCTGGGAGTTGGAAATCCACCCATCTTAAAGCATGCTGGCTGGGGAATTCTGGAAGTTGGAAATCCACCCATCTTAAAGCATGCTGGCTGGGGAATTCTGGGAGTTGGAAATCCACCCATCTTAAAGCATGCTGGCTGGGGAATTCTGGGAGTGGAAGTCTCTCATTTTGAAATGGGCTGGCTAGGGAATTCTATCCACCATTTTAAAGCAGGCTAGCTGGGGAATTCTGAGAGTTGGAGTTCTAAGAAGTATAAAAGTTAGGCAGCTGAAAACCCACATTCCCAGGGCTTGGAAGTGACTCGTACTCACCTTTTCCACTAGATCAATGAAAAAATCCCGGACGTCTTTGCTATGGGTAAGCTTCGAGGCGATGTTGATCAAAGCCCGACTGAGATTCTGCAAGAGAGAGAGATGGGTGAGATGAGGCGGCTATATAAATTTGATTAAAATAATGAAACAAAATAAAGCAACGTGAAGTAAAATAAACGTATAGAATAAATATTTTAAAATATATAAAAATAAAATATAATGTAAACAAGGGAATCACTAGGACAGTGTTCCCAAACCTTAACATTTTAAAAGATCTGTGGACTTCAACACCCAGAACTCCCCAGCCAGCCATTTTGGCTGGGGAATTCTGGGAGTTGAAGTCCGCTCATCTTAAAGGTTGCTGGCTGGGGAATTCTGGGAGTTGAAGTGCACTCATCTTAAAGGATGTTGGCTGGGGAATTCTGGGAGTTGAAGTCCGCTCATCTTGGCACATTGCACCAGAAAACCCTTTTAAGCATTTTTTTTTTAAATCTTTTCTACAAAAATCTACATTTTTCCCCCTCCAAAGCACAATGGCTCCCCCGTGTGGCCAGCCAATAAATAACAGCTCACAAGCATTTCCCGATGTATATGATTCTTGGAGAAAACCTCCGATCCTGTCCGGGTTTTTTCCTCTATTACCACCTAAACAAGGAGGTTGTGGGGTGGGCCTGAGTCCCAGCAGGACCCACCTTAAAATTGGCTTCCATCTCACTGAAGACCGAGATTTTGCCCCGCAGTGCTGTGCACACCAAGCTGTAGAGTGAAGTATAAAAAGGAAGAATGCAGAAAATTTTAGAGAAATTCTAAACTCCCCACCCAAGTGCTTATTTCAAGGTTCGAAGGGACCTTGGAGGTCTTCTACTCCAGTCCCCCACTCATTGGATAGTTCCAGACAAATGACTGTCCAGTCTCTTCTTAAAAACCTCCAGTGATGGCGTACTCACGACTTCTGGTGGCAAGCAGTTCCACTGGTTAATTATTTCAAAACATTTTTAAAAGTATTTTAAAACGTGGCAAGCTTCCTCCCGAAACGTGTAACCCTCCAAGGTGGCAATTCTCCCCCAGCAAAGGTTTAAATACAGGGGATCCTCAAGTTATGAGGCTTGCCCACTTCGGTTGTAAGTTCGAAACAGTTGTAAAACAGGGTTGGCCGTAGGGCCAGCAACGATTTTACAGTGTGTTTGTGTGGCGGTCGTTGAGCAAAGCCATTGTTCCCCACGGCGTGGTTTTGCCGAAAAATTGGATTATTTGGCCCAAACTGTGGGACAACAGAGTGGCGCGAATGCAGGACGGAGCAAATGTCCGTCAAGGCGGCTCTGTTGCTCAGAATTCATAGGGTAATTGTGTGGAATGTCAGATCCAAGTCATAAGTATCAGGCAGGTCATAACTCTGAGGTAAAGATTCCCCTCGCACATATGTTAGTCGTTCCCACCTCTAGGGGGCGTTGCTCATCTCCGTTTCAAAGCCGAAGAGCCAGCGCTGTCCGAAGACGTCTCCGTGGTCATGAGGCCGGCATGACTCAAAGCCAAAGGCGCACGGAAGGCTGTTCCCTTCCCACCCAAGGTGGCCCCTATTTTCCTACTTGCATTTTTTACCTGCTTTCGAACTGCTAGGTTGGCAGAAGCTGGGACAAGTCACAGGAGCTCACCCCGTTATGCGGCACTCGGGATTCGAACCGCCGAACTGCTGACCTTTCTGATCGACAAGCTTAGCGTCTTAACCCCTGAGCTACCAGGTCCCTTAACTCTGAATGGGTTGCTGAAAGGACCGGTCGTTAAGTCGAGGAGTTCGACCCGGCGTTCTGCTCTTTGTCTCTCTAAATTGAGGGACAAGTCGCTAGTCCTCAGCGGTCGCCGAGGAATGAGACTGCCCTTAGCTTGCTAAGGAGCTTTGTTACCTTCCTCTATGGCTGAGGTGAACCACTCAAGTGTCTTGGGACAGAATGAAACGTTGTAAAATGATATTTAATTCGTACCGCCTCCAGCCAGCTCCTAACAAATTATTCGCCTGCCTTACGGGAAAAGTGTAAAGCTCTATAATTTGCCTTGCACCAAAGCTTCGAATATCCTGCCAAGCCCCCTCCCAGGACCCCTCCCCATATATACCTCTTGTGCAGATCTAATAGATCTTTGTCGGCAATCAGAACTTTTAACTCTTTCAGGCCTTGTAAAAATTCTTTGTCCAAATCGACGTCCATATCGTCCACGTTGGTATCTGCCAGGACAGATAAAGTGAGTCAATTATTAGTCCGTTTGTTTGTTTTTCTGCCTTTATAAGGAACCCAAGGCGGTGAACGTAGGTGATGACAGATGTTCAGGAGGCTCAGAAGGGACCCTCCCTAGTTTCTCAGGCGCTAAAGGAGGGGGTGGGGGGAGAGAATCTAGATCTATGGAAAGAGTTCAGTGTGTGTGCAGGGATATGTAAATGATATGTGGGGAAGACCTTGGGAGACAAGAGCAGGGAATGGTCAGATAAAAGACTACTCAGCCTTCAGCTGCATTACAGGCAGGGATGAGATTCAGCTGGTTTAGGAGAATGAGCTGGTTCAGGAGAATGAGCTGGTTTAGGAGAATGAGCTGGTTCAGGAGAATGAGCTGGTTTAGGAGAATCAGCTGGTTCAGGAGAATCAGCTGGTTCAGGAGAATCAGCTGGTTTAGGAGAATCAGCTGGTTCAGGAGAATCAGCTGGTTTAGGAGAATGAGCTGGTTCAGGAGAATGAGCTGGTTTAGGAGAATGAGCTGGTTCAGGAGAATGAGCTGGTTCAGGAGAATGAGCTGGTTCAGGAGAATCAGCTGGTTTAGGAGAATCAGCTGGTTTAGGAGAATCAGCTGGTTCAGGAGAATGAGCTGGTTTAGGAGAATCGGTTGCTAATTTTACATCCGGTTCACCGAACCGGTAGTTGCAAGGACTGGCTGGCCCCGCCCACCCTACCCCTCCCAGGAGTCTCCACGTGGGCCGTTTTGGATGCCAGGTAAGTGCAGGGTCCGCGTGGAAGCTCTGGGAGGGCGAAAAACGGGCCTCTCGGAAGTTTGGAAACAGGCCTGTTTCCGGCTTCTGGAGCCTGGGAGAGGCCGTTTTCACCCTCCCGGAGGCTCAAGTAAAGCCTCCGGAGCCTGGGGAAGGACACCCCCCCCCCCCCGGCGGTGTTGCAAAGGCTGAGTAGGCCACGCCGACCATGGCCACACCCATCCAGCAACTGGGCAGAGAACTGGTTACTAAAATGTTTGAATCCCACCCGATTACAGGAAGGGCAAATGCTGAGCAGGGACCCTCCCTAGTTTCTCAGGTTGTTATAGGGGGAGGGGGAAGAATTGTACTTTCAGATTTGCACGGTTCTGTTAATGTAGCTTTACAATAAAAGCAGAATTAGTTTTATCTGGCTGCGTTTTCCTGTCTGGTAAAGCTGACGCAAGTTATGGGAAAACTCCCTAAAACTAAAAAGAAGAGATTGAGAATGGGGTCAGTGCTGCTCTTAAGATTACAACAACAATCCATCGCTGCGGGTGCAACGGAACCTGAATTCCCGCTGGAGAAGGGCCTGGTCTCCTCCAGGATCCCCTCACCCCATACCCTAAAGCAGGGGTCTGCAAACACTCAGAGAGCCATTTGGACCTGTTTCCCACAGAAAAGAAAACACCGGGAGCCACAAAACCTGGGTGGGCGTGGCTAACTCGACGTCACTCACTTTCATCAGTCACATGACGATCCTAGCGATGCCTACCCAGCCGAGATAGGGTAGGCATGGCTATTAGGACAGAGAACTGGTTGTTAAAAAGCAGCGGGAACCACAAAACTCTTTTGACATCTATCTCTCTCCCCCCTCCCTCCTCCCTCTCTATCTCTCTCTCTTCCATCTCTCTGTATCTCTCTATGTCTCGCTCTTCTCTCTCTGTACCTGTCTCTCTCTTCCCTCTCTCTGTCTCTCTGTCTCTCTCTCTCTTCCCTCTCTGTATCTATGTCTCTCTCTCTTCCCTCTTTCTCTCTCTATGTCTCTCTTCCCTCTCTGTATCTATGTCTCTCTCTCTCTTCCCTCTCTCTGTATCAATGTCTCTCTCTCTTTCCTCTCTCTGTATCTCTCAATGTCTCTCTCCCCTCTCTCTGTATCTATGTCTCTCTTCCCTCTCTCTGTATCTATGTCTCTCTTCCCTCTCTGTATCTATGTCTCTCTCTCTCTTCCCTCTCTGTATCTCTCTATGTCTCTCTCTTCCCTCTCTCTGTATCTCTCTATGTCTCTCTCTCTCTCCCCCCTCTCTCTGTATCTCTGTCTCTGCCCCGGCCTCTTCTCCATCTCCCACCGTCACCCTTACCTTCTCAGGCCAGGCGAGGAGTGACTGGAAGGGGAGGGTGAGGGGCGGGGCCAGCCAGTGGTGGGATCACCCAACAGGAAGCCAAGGCAGAGGGGCCAAAGAGCCGCATGCGGCTCCAGAGCCGCAGGTTGCTGACACCCACCCTAAAGGAACTGTCCTCTTACCCATCGCCCCCATCGTCCAATTCTCGATCATTTGCTCAGCGCAGTAGGCAAAATCCTCAAAGCTCAAATATTGCAGTTTCTTCTTCCCGGTTTCAAAGCGGCTGTTGGCGAAGAATACAATGGCGGCGTAGTCCCTGGGGGAGGTGGAGAAGAATTTGGGGGTTTAATCCAGGAAAGTTTAACCACTAGGACAGCTGGTCAGCAAGGATAAAGGGAAAGAGCCTTGACCTATCGGCCCGAAGTCTTGTGTTTTGCTGCTACAAGGTCCATTGCGCACAAAAATTTCTGCTTAAGAGACAAAACACCCTGGATAGCTCAGCGGACTAATGCATTGTAATTTAACTCCAGCTGTCTCCAATTAGTAAGTTCGAATCTCACCAGGCTCAAGGCTGACTCAGCCTTCCATCCTTTCTAAGGTAGGTAAATTAAGGAGCCAGTTTGTTGGGGGCAATAAGCTGACTTTGTATAAATATACAAAAGTATGAAGGCTATTGCTTAACGCATTGTAAGCCGCTCTGAGTCTCCGGAGAAGGGCGGCATATAAATCAAACCAATAAATAAATAAAAAACAGGTTACTTCCTGATGATTCGGACCTCTGCGCATGCACAGAGGATAAAAAACAAGTTACTTCCTGGTGATTCAGACCTCTGCGCATGCACAGAGGATTAAAAAACAGGTTACTTCCTGGTGATTCGGACCCTCTGCGCATGCACAGAGGATTAAAAAACAGGTTACTTCCTGTTAGAATCACAGGGCTGGAAGGGACCTTGAGATCTTCTAGTCCAACCCCCTCTGCCGAAGTAAGAGTCCTAATAACTCTACCTTGAGCACAATTACATCACCCATGCTTGTTTTCGTACCTGGCTAACCGATCGGAAAGCAAGAAATGCTGCTGAATGTTTTCCACTAACGATCCGCGCAGTTCCTCCACGGCTTTGAAAACACGCTTGAAATTGTCAAACTGAAACGGAAGGGGGAAAAAAAACCACAAGACTTTACGCCACCGTGGGAGACAAACCACGCTAGTCTGGGGTTGCAAAATAAAAATCAGAAGTGGGCCTGGACCGTGAGGAGGTGGGGGAGGAACATGGGCTAGTTCTGGGGGCTGGGGAAAGCTCGGACGAGGGGCTCTGCGTCGGAGGCAGAGAGAGGGTCAAGGCCGTCTGATAGTTATGTGCAGCCTCCGGAATCTGACAGCAGTGAGGCAGAAGAACAGCGGGAGCCTGTTCCCACTGTGTGCATGCGCAGAGCTGCCAGATTACAAAAACAATTAAGAAACAGGGTCGACTTGGGAGTAAGGCTTGGAGATGATTGGGCCCTCCCATAAGACATAAAAGAGAAGCGAACGGGACGTGAGCTTTTGCAGGAAGCAGTGAGTTCATCCAGCCAATTCAAGATTTGAAAGTTTTGCTTGTGACTCTGTGCCAAGTTTGGCCTTGCCCTGCGTCTGGAAATTAGCTCTCTGGCAGCATTCCAGGTGAGATAAGGTGGGTGTTGATGACCTTCCTCTGAAAGACTGTTTTATCAAGCCTTGCGGACTGTAAATGAAAGGAATTCACAGCCGTATGAATTAAAGAGGCTTTGCAGGACTAAGATTATGCTTTATACTTTCTAAGGAATCCTACGTCAGAACATTACAAAGAAAACCCCTCTGTATTTACAAGATTCTGGATCATCAAGCATCTGGAAAACGTATTTGCCTTTCACGCCAGTCTGTTAAAAGACTTACAGAAAGCAGAGAAAAAAATTCCTAGTTTTGGGAATTCAGCCCCAACTTACCTGCCGGCGACAACTTTTAAGGGTCACGCCAGTTTTGGCACTGATATCATCCAGATCTTTCTTGGTTCCTTTTGATAGCTTTTTTCCCAGCACCTCACGGACGAAAGCAGCATTGAAGGCATAGTACCTGGGAAGGAATAAAACATTGCTACGACAGGTAGTCGACTTCCAACAGTTCCCTTTAATGACCGTTCGAAAGTTACGACGGCACTGAAAAAAAGCGACGGATGAGTTTTTCACAGTTGTGACCGTTGCATGGTTTAAAATTCATATGCTTGGCAGATGACTCATATTTATGACGGTGGCAGTGTCCCAAGGTTGTGTGATTCCCTTTAGCGACCTTCTGACGAGCAAAGTCCACGGGGAAGCCAGTTTCACTTAACAACCATGTTAGTATAATTTACTATATCTAAACCTAATAACATGCACCTAGACAAATACCCACATTATATACACAGATATATGTACAGTAGTGGCCAAAATTGTGGAAACCTTTTGGGAAAAGTGTATTTTCTAAAACTAGCTAATAACACCACTTCTTTTTTTTTGGAGTAGTACCATAAAATTATATATCAATGGAAAGATAATTGAATCAAGAATGTCATGCAGTAATTTTTATGAAGGATTTGCTACTAGAATAGCAGTTATGCTATAAAGAAGAAAAGTGAAACGCGTAGAAAAAACGAGATATGCAAAAATGATCCCCATTTCACTTAACGAGAGGAATTTTGGGCTCAATTTAAGTCATAAGTCGAGGACTACCCGTACTGTTTCAGACCAGTGGTTGTCCAGTCTCTTCTTAAAAAACCTTCAGTGACTCATTGGACTGGATTCACAGATCTAAAATGGACAGCTAACGTCAAAAACGTCGTCAAAAAAGCACAACAGAGAATGTTCTTTCTGCGCCAACTCAGGAAGCTCAAACTGCCCATCCTGAGCTGCTGATCCAGTTCTACAGAGGAATGACTGAATCTGTCATCTGCACCTCTATAACTGTCTGGTTTGGCTCTGCAACCCAACAAGACAGACACGGACTTCAGAGGATCATTAGAACTGCAGAAAAAACCATGGCTACCAACCTGCCTTGCGTTGAGGATCTGTATGCCACACGAGTCAAAATGAGAGCTGGGAAAATATCTACAGACCCCTCGCACCCTGGACATCAACTGTTTCAACTCCTATCCTCAAAACGACACTATACAGCACTGCACACCAGAACAACTAGACACAAGGACAGTTTTTTCCTGAATGCCATCACTCCGCTAAACAAATAATTCCCTCAACACTGTCAAGCTATTTGCTAAATCTGCGCTACTATTAATCTTCTCATCATGCCTATCACCCATCTCCTTCCACTTATGACTGTATGACGATAACCTTGTTGCTGGTATCCTTATGATTTATATTTGTAGTTTCCTGATTGCTTATTTGTAATCTATGACTATCATTAAGTGTTGTACCTTATGATTTGGATGAATGCATCTTTTCTTTTATGTACACTGAGAGCGTAGGCACCAAAGACAAATTCCTTGTGTGTCCAATCACACTTGGCCAATAAAAAATATATTCTATTCTATTCTATTCTATTCTATTCTATTCTATTCTATTCTATTCTATTCTATTCTATTCTATTCTATTCTATTCTATTCCATTCCATTCCATTCCATTCCATTCCATTCCATTCCATTCCATTCCATTCTTAATTCTAATTCTACCGTATTTTCCAGCGTATAAGACGACTGGGCATATAAGACGACCCTCCTCAGAGCCATTTAAGGCTCGTCAGAGCCTTATGGGCTGGTCTACCTGGTTACAGGAGAATGAGACCCGGCGTATAAGACGACCCCCGACTTTTGAGAAGATTTTTGTGTGTTAGAAAGTAGTCTTATACGCAGGAAAATACAGTAATTGTAATTGTAATTGTAATTGTAATTGTAATTGTAATTGTAATTGTAATTGTAATTGTAATTGTAATTGTAATTGTAATTGTAATTGTAATTGTAATTCTAATTCTAATTCTAATTCTATTCTGTACTTTTCTAAACAGCAGCTGAGTTGCCACAGTCTAGCTATGTGAGTGTGTGGCCCAAATCCGACCCACGGGCCATATTACCCACTCTTTGCCAACCCACCTTTCGATCAGCATTGTCTGCCGGCAAGGCGGGATCTGGAAAAGCAGCTGGTTCAGCAACTTGGGGGGAGAATGGAGGAGACGCTCCAACATGTAGAAGGTGCGGTAATGGTCCATGGTATCGCTCTGGAGGACGTCAACCGTGGCGCCGGTCTGCTCCAGGATGCCAGAACGCAGCCGAAGAGAGACGGCATCATCGACTGGAGAAAGCCAAGAGGGAAAAGTTTGCCTCAAGAAGTGAGATTCACACCAGGGAAGATTTGTAGACTGCAAACATTTGTGCCCGGCTCTGATGCGAATGTAACCAATCACAGCCAAGAAAAAGCACGCACAGAGCCACAAGGAAACACATGCCAAGAATCCAATTCGTGTTCTCTGAGACTGCCAGGATTGGGACTTTAGAGATCATCTACTCTACTGTTTCTCAAACGTGGCAGTGTTATGGCCCACCAGCGGCCAGTGGAGCTGGCAGTAGGTTTGGACAGTGAGGAGGTTGGGAAGGAACATGACCCAGTCCTGGAGCCTGGGGAAGGCTCTGATGAGGGCTCTGCGTCGGAGGCAGAGAGGGGGCCAGGGCCGTCTTGACAATTATCAGCTGCCTTCGGAGTCAGACATCAGTGAGGCAGAAGAACAGCTGGAGCCTGTTCCCAGTGTGCGCATGCGCAGAATTGCCAGACGAAGAGAACAACTGAAGAACAAGGGTCGACTCAGGAGTAAAGCCACAGGTGGACAGTGAATGGCCCCTCCCAGAGGGAATAAAAGAGGAGCGAAAGGGGAGGGGAGTTTGCAGGAGACAATTAGTTCGCTTAATTGGTTCGTGACTCTCCAAGACTCCTTGCCAAGTTTTGAAGATATCGGGCCTGGCAGCTCTCCAAGCCAGATAAGATCTGTGACTTTAAATTCTCCCTTGAAAGACTTGGCTGGATGTGAATGAAGGGAATTCACTGTTCGTTTAATAAAAGGGGTTTTGTCGGGACCAGGATTCTGCTTCGTGCTTTTTGGGGAAGCCAAAGTCAGAACTTTAAGCTTCTGACTTAGCTTAAAGCTTCAGAGCTTTAAGATGGGTGGACTTCAATTGCTTCAGAATTCTCTAGCCAGCATGTTTTAAGATGGGCGGACTTCAATTACAGGCTGGGGAATTCTGAGAGATAGTTCGCCCATCTTAAAGCATGCTGGTTGAGGGATTCTGGGAGTTGAAGTCCACTCGTCTTAAAATTGCCAAGGTTGGGAACCCCTGCCTTAGATCAGGGTTCCTCAACCTTGGCAGCTTTAAGATGGGTGAAATTCAATTCCCAGTTTCCCCCAGCCAGCATGCTTTAACAGGGGTGGACTTCAACTCCCAGAATCCCCTGCTAGCATGCTTTAAGATGGGAGGACTTCAACTCCCACAATTCCCCAGCCAGCATGCTTTAACAGGGGTGGATTTCAACTCCCAGAGTTCCCCTAACCAGCTGAGGAATTCTGGGAGTTGGAGTCCTTCGCATCTTCAAATTGCCAATGATGAGAAACACCGTTTCATAATCGTCTTTTTCATGAGAAACAGACAACGGAGGTGAAGGACCGAAACTTACCGGAATATCCATCTACCCACAGCTGATAGACTTCTTCATCGATCAAGGTGGTATTGCCCACAAAAATATCCAGATTGCTGGTCATGATTAATGGAGTCCGGCTTTTCTGGCATGGAATTTCTTGTTAGCATCAAGCTGAACCTCACAGCCTGCAAGGAAAGCAGAGAAGTTAAGGTTCTAGTCCACAAGCTCTTTTTCCCCCTCCGAGACCTTCCCAGCCACAGCAAGCTCCACCCAAGAATTCTTCCCACATTTGGGAGTTTTCCCAGCCTGGTTGTTAAGTTCTTGTGTTTTATGGGTGTTTGGGGAAATTCAACAGCCAAAGGCCCCCCAAAATATTGAACTGAAGGATGGAATTTTTTTAAAAAATAAAATGCACTCTAGTCTCCACAGAAAGGAAGACGGGAGGATGGTGAAACCCGTGTCCGAAAGCAAGCACAAGCGGTGTCGAAATGTACTAAATTTATTATTATTTAAATATTCCTTTCAAACGGTGCATGTTCACAGCAGTCGTCAAAATCCTGCTCGATTTTTACACATTTTGGGGGGGGATGGAATCCTTTAAAAAAAACACATTTTTTTTTCCAAAGAAAGCGATGGAGATTCAATCACATTAAAAAAATGCACTCTAGGAAAGGTGCTACTCTTATTTTTAATAAATGATATTTTAATAGGAGTTAAAAATCTGATTCATATTCACAATGCCTATTTTTCCCCTTTTCTTGTGTTTTTATTTTTATATTTATTCCCCTCCTTGCTTGACAGCTTTAATATTTTAAAATATTATATTATATATTATATGTTATATTATATGTTATATTATATTTATTATATATTATTCCCCTTGCTTGACAGCTTTAGTATTTTAAATTATTATATTACATATTATATTTATTATATTATTCCCCTTGCTTGACAGCTTTAATATTTTAAAATATTATATTATATATTATATTATTATATTATTCCCCTCCTCGCTTTGCAGCTTATTTTAATATTTTAAAATATTATATTATATTTATTATATTATTCCCCTTTGCTTGACAGCTTTATTTTAATATTTTAAATATTATTATATTATATTATATTATATTATATTATATTATATTATATTATATTATATTATATTATATTATATTATATTATATTATATTATATTATATTAATTTCCCTCCTCGCTTTGCAGCTTTATTATTTTAATATTTTAAAATATTATTATATTTATTATTGTTATTATTATTCCCCTCCTCGCTTTACACAGCTTGGCCTGCCATTCTCTGCTTCCTTGAGAAAGGGAAGAGGAGAGGCACTCTGTACATGCTCAGAGGCACCCAAGCCTTGGAAGACAGAACCCCTCCTCCCACCCTCTTGCTGGATAGAGTCTCCCCGTTTCTTCCCGGCTTGTTCAGCGGCCCATCTCCGTACAAAAAGCCCGGCTAGCCAAGCCCCAAACAGCCCCCCTCGATATCCATCCGTTTCTCCCCTTTCCAGCTGCAAAAAACCCACCAGCAGCCATTTGCAGCTGTTTAGATAGAGCCTTTTCACGTGACCCACTCCGGGCAGAATCTCTTCCGGGTCGCCGCCAGCCTGAATGGGATCTGCGCATGCGTTACTTTTTCTTTTCCCCACCGTAATCTCGGTTTCCATCTTAATTATTGGCATGGGCGGCGGATTGACAAAGACTTCTCAGACGGCGCTTGCCAGTGGTAAAGATGGAAACCGATAATACAGTGGGAAGGGAGGAAAGGAAAAGGCAGCGCATGCGCAAACGCAAACTCCGTCCATACCTATATTTCATATATGGGTCATAACTATAAGCCTAGGATGGGGCTAATGGGAGTTGTGATCCGATGCATTTCAGAGGAGGCTTCCTTAGGGTGGTTAAGCCTTCTGGAAGAAGCAGCATAAAATAGAATAAAGTATACACGTATATTTTGAGACCTAAAATGTTACTGCAAAATAACTGAGGACTAGTAACATGATTTTGTGCACTTTTTAAAAAAAAATGATTCCTTTGGGCTTTGGGACTGGAAATAGTGCTGAAGTTGAGGACTAGAAACATGATTCAGTGTTGTGTCCATATAAAAAACTGGATCCCTTTGGAAATAGTGCTGAAGCTGAGGACTAGAAGCATGATTAATTCATTGTTTTGTGCCTATAAAAAGGTGGATCCCTTTGGGCTTTGGGACTGGAAATAGTGCTGAAGCTGAGGACTAGAAGCATGATTAATTCATTGTTTTGTTGCCTATAAAAAGGTGGATCCCTTTGGGCTTTGGGACTGGAAATAGTGCTGAAGCTGAGGACTAGAAGTATGATTAATTCATTGTTTTGAGCATCAAAGAACATCAATCCCTTTGTGCTTTTAAATAAAATCTCATTTCTTCATCAGTTATTCTGCCATCTCTTATCATGAGACTCATCCCGAGTTTTGGCTACTCGCATTATAACCAAGTATTGCATTTGTAATCCACAGAATAAGCACCATTCTTTGCAAATACCTGAGCCTGAGTAGCGTAGGGGAGTAATGCCTCCTACAAAGGCAGCATTTAAGATCCAGCTGCCTGCAATTACTTGCAAGTTCAATCCCAGCCAGGCTCAAGGTCGACTCAGCCTTCCATCCTTTATAAGGTGGGTAAATTGAGGACCCAGTTTGTTGGGGGCAATAAGCTGACTTTGTATAAATATAAATATACAATAGTATGAAGGCTATTGCTTAACGCATTGTAAGCCGCCCTGAGTCTCCGGAGAAGGGCAGCATATAAATCAAATTTTAAAAAATATATATAAAAAAATAGGGATTTCCCTAACTACCATTACCACAACGACCATCATCCTCAGCCAATATACACCGAGTACAATGACAGTGCCACCATCATAAATAGGAGACAGCTGCCAAGTGTCTCCATTTTGCTTGCGTGACCATGGGGATGCTTGCAATGGTCGTTAAGTGTGAAAAGTGGTCATAAGGGGTGGGCTGTTGGGGGTTCGCAGGGGTTCCAGAGAACCTCTAGTTAAGATTCTGTGCAGTTCAGAGAACCCTCAAATCCCTCTCCTCCCCTCTCAGGAATCCCCACGCGGCCCATTTTGGATGCAGGTAAGTGCAGGGCGCCCGTGGAGGTTCGGGGAGGGTGAAAAACGGGCCTACGCTCCAGAGAGGCCTCTGGAGTCTGGGGAGGCCATTTTCACCCTCTCAGAGGCTCAAGGAAAGCCTCTGGAGCCTGGGGAGGGCAAAAATGCCTCTCCACTGTGGCACAGGAGGCCAACTAGGCCACACTCACCCAGCAACCGGGCAGAATAGCCCTTGCTAAAAGTTTCGAAGCTCACTCCTGGTCATAAGTCACTTTTTTCAGTCCCGTTGTAACTTCAGACGGTCACTAAATGAATTGTCGTAAGTTGAGGACTAACCTGTATTTATGCAACACCTGGTTGTGTGTGGCTTTTAGTTAACAACTGGGGTGTTGATGAGGCGGAGGGAAGCATGTTAAATCAGCACAGCCCAAGCCGTCCACCGGTAGAACCGTCTAGTATCTTCTCTCTTTCGCAAGCAAAATTGGGGTCTCCGTGTTTCGAACCCCCAGCCCAGTATCTCGGCCTGCAGATCCCCCATCCAGGCAGGAATTCCTTTCTGCTTTCCTTTGAATGCCAGAACCGTCAAAACCCTCCGGAGTCAAAAGCAACCAGGAAGACAGTGAATTCTACTTGGCAGGGCACCCAGGCGTGTCAAAAAAAATTTAAAATAAAATTGGATTTTTCTCGCTCCCTTTCTTTTAAAGGTTTCTGGCCTGGCTCGCATCCTCTTGAAGCTTGGCAACCCCGGAGAAAAATTAAAAGTGTCTTGCCTGTGCAATTGCGCTTATCCGTCTTTTTCCCGACAGGGACAAAAAATAAATATGGGAAATTTGCAAAGAGGCGAATTTGGCAGCGTGCTAAGAATCGAGGCCAAGTTTTGGAGGAGCGAAAGGAGCCCAGGGCAGAGTTTAGGTTTCAGTGTGTTGCCAAAAACTCAACCACAATGGAGTCCAACATTTCTGTTGCTAAACGAGACCTTTGAGAAGTGAGTTTTTGCCCCATTTTACGATCCTGACTCAGCCTTCCGTCCTTCCGAGGTGAATAAAATGAGGTCCCAGATTGTTGGGGGCAAGAGGCTGACTGTAAAACGCTTACAGAGGGCTGTAAAGCATTATATAAGTTTAAGTGCTATTCCTTCCTTCCTTCCTTCCTTCCTTCCCTCCCCTCCCTCCCACCCAGTGGTTAGAATGTCATGTTTCAGACTAATTCTGCCCAGTGTCAGCAGTTCGACCCTGACCAGCTCAAGGTTGACTCAGCCTTCTGTCCTTCCGAGGTGGGTAAAATGTGGACCCAGATAGTTGGTGGGCAAGAGGCTGACTCTGTGTAAACCGCTTAGAGAGGGCTGTGAAGCACGGTGAAGCAGTATATAAGTCTAAGGGCTATCGCTATTTCTTTCTAAAGTTGTTAAGTGAATCACTGCACTTATTAAAATTAATAACACAGTTGTTAAATGAATCCGCTTCCCCACTAACTTTCAGCATGTCGCAAAAGGGGATCGCATGACATAGGGATACTGCAACCGTCATAAATATGAATCAATTGCTAAGCGCCTGAAGTTTGATTACGTGACCATGGCGATGCTGCAACGGTCATTAAGCATGACTTTCAGAACCTTGAACGGTCACTCAAGTCGAGGTTTACCTATAGTTTAACAAGGTTAAATCATAATTTAACTTAACTCCTTTCGTCGGGAGCTGAAGACTTGGCTGTTCAAGCAAATAGGCTAACTCTGATTCTGGGTTTATTATTTATCATTAATTAGTTATTTGATTTAAAGTGCAATTTTATTGTACATGTTTCTTAACTTGTGTTCGCCACCCTGAGTCCTTCGGGAGAAGGGCGGCATATAAATACATGTAATAAATAATAAATAAATAATAATTTGGCTAACCATGGTGCCAATCAGCCACACTGTCTTTCGGTTTCAAGCCAAGATAGCAAACCTGGATTTATTCTGGACTGAGACCTCTTTGTGATTTTATTTCACTTTTATAATCAGATTTAAGTCAAAAGATCACTGCTTTTGGGGTTGCAGTTTGATAAAGGCGAAGACACTGAAGGAAAACATTCGTGGAGGGAAAAGGAAAACTGAAGTTTCTAAAACTTTGGCTTTTAAATCTTTTTTTTTTTGTTTGGCTTTTAAATCTTTTTTTAGTTTGGCTTTTAAATCTTTTTTTAGTTTGGCTTTTAAAATCTTTAGTTTGGCTTTTAAATCTTTTTTTAGTTTGGCTTTTAAATCTTTTTTTAGTTTGGCTTTTAAATCTTTAGTTTGGCTTTTAAATCTTTTTTTAGTTTGGCTTTTAAATCTTTAGTTTGGCTTTTAAATCTTTTTTTAGTTTAGCTTGTAAAGCTTTTTTTGTTTTTTGTTTTTTTTTTGGAGGTATGGGGGAATAGCATTTGACAAATCAATCCTAAAGAGGAATTCGGTTTATCCCCCTCCAAACAGACCCACAGAAAATTGGATTTAAGGGGAAATTTATTTCCAACTGACAACTCACCCATCAAACTTAAACCTGGTTTGTGAGGTAAAATACAACCCTTGGATTTTAAGAAATCCAAGATGTGGGATGTTCTCCTGCAAACTCAGACAATGCTCACTGAACACAAAATTTGCCGCCAGGCAGGATGTGTGGGAGCCAGCCAAATGTGCCACCAATGATTCAGAGCCAGTTTCCCACAAAATGCAAAGGAAATTACTTCTCCGGGAGCCAGACAAAGGCGGGCATCCTTCCTGAACCCATTGCCAGAGTTCACACGACTCTGTTGTGATCCGCCAGCAGCCTGTGGAGCTGGCAACGGACTCGGACAGCGATGAGGCTGAGGAAGAACAGGAGCCAGTCCTGGGGGCTGGGGAAGGCCCGGATGAGGGCTCTGCATCGGAGGCAGAGATGGGGCCAAAGCCATCGGGGAGTGATGTGCGGACTCTGGGGCCTCCAGAGGCTGACAGCAGAGAGGCAGAGGAACAGGAGGAGCCTGTTCCTAGTGCACATATGAGAACAGCTGCCAGATGGCAGGAGCAGCTCAAGCAAAGAGGACGACTCAGGAGTAAGGCCAAGAGATGATTGGCCCCTCCCATAAGCCTTAAAAGACCAGCAATAGAAGTACAGTTTAAATCAGTCTTTTCTGAACAAGGGCTAGAATCCAAAGAATAACAACTCAATTCTGAAGCACGGTATTTCAGATAACGGTAATCTTACTGTGGTTGGCAGAGTGTCCAGAAGCAATTTGCAGAAAAACTGACAAGAAACGAGCAAGAGCCAATCAGACGTTTCTGGAATCAAGACGCAAAGGAATATGAACGAAGTTGTTTCCTGCAAATTACCTCAGTCATCGTCCTTCCTTAAATAGTCATCGAGAAGAGGCTCCTCCTCTTCTTCCTCTTCACTCATGGGAGCTTCTGAAGGCCCAGGCTGAATCCCCACCTCTGGCACATCTTCTCCAGCCTCCTCATTGTCTGACTCGAGCGCCAGCTGCACAGGCTGCTGGCGCCTCACCACACCAGCCTCCTCGCTGTCAGAATCAGCTACTAGCTGCACAGGCTGCTGACAGACCACAACAGCAGTAGGTAACTCGACCCATTCTACAATGAGTCCCACGGTAGTTTTCGAACGATAGGCTTTTGCGTCCTGAACTCATCGAAACAGGCAAGTCCTGACCAATTGGGATTTTTTTTGTGCCGTCCGCAGCTCTGTAAGGATGATAGAGAATTTCCACAGCTTGTGAGATTCGCCGAGATTGATGTCAGGCAGCTCGTCGAAACGATCTAAGAACAAGTCCTCCGTCAATGTAGGGGCGCCATACCATTGATCGAGCGCATACCACATTTCCCTAAGAGCTTCGACTGGGTGGTATAGTTGGGCTGAGAAGACGTCTTTTGCTAGTTTTGCAGATTTTGGTCCCAGCCATGTTAACGTATGTCCGAACGCTCCGGTTCGTCCCGAATGGCATGAACATAAACTTCCATATTAAATATTCTTGGCGCGGCTTGTCGGTGAATTTATGCACACCCATAGATGCCAAATCCAGGGGTGACCAGTCTAACTTTCTTCTCCAGGATGTGGGAGGAGGATCCATTGGGGCTATGTGGGAGTTGCAGTCACGGTGAGGTGGTACGGCGCAACCCACGAAGTCGGCAGGAGCAGGACCAGGGGTCTCCCCAGGAGCAGGGGCGTGTGCCCAAGGCGGCTGGTAGTTTTTTGCAGCGTACTTCCTGATGAGGGCGTCTTTCCACGACACGGACCAGGGTTGTGCTCCTCCCTGCCAGGCAGGCCGATCTTGAGGAGTGTCTTTACTGCTTTGAAAGAGCTCCTTGCGCTCTTCATTCATCATCATGAGGCGTTGTGTGTCCTCTTTGAGACTCTGGTCTCCTAGCTTTATACTTAAGATTGGCAAAGGGAATTTCTTGGATACTGTAGGACAGTGATGGCTAACCTCTGTGCTATCGTGTGCCAAAAGCGGAGGGAGTGCGTGCCCATACCCATAATTCAATGCGCCCTACCCCTCCGTGCACACGTGCACGCTCCCTGCCGCTCCCCCCACTTTTGGCACACGACAGCAAGGGTTACCGGTGGGCCCAGAAAGCCCATTTTTCGTCCTCCCCAGGTTCCAGAGGCTTTCTTGGAGCCTGGGGAGGGCGAAACCAGCTTCCCCCACCATTCCCGGAGGCTGGAAATGGCCCATTTCCCAACTTCCGGTGGGCCTGAAAATCATGTCCATGCACGCTGGAGCTGAGCTAGAGCAACGCTCGTGTGCCCACAGATATGGCTACATACGTGCCATAGGTTTGCCAACACGGCTGTAGATGTCAATGCAATTCACTCTTTAACCACTAGGGGTGCACTGTGTGCGGGTAGATTGAATATGGAGCCTGTTAACTGCAGATTAGTCACCAGAGGGCGCTGCAGCCTTGACTAACGTTTGAGAGTAAACGGTTAGGGTTAGGGTTTCCCTCTGATGAGGATTGCAGGGCTGGCTGTCCAATTCTGGGGTCTCTTAAGGGGTTTCTCCCCAGGATTGGGGTCCCAACATGGACTGTGGGTGCCTTGCAAACTCTAAGGCTTTTGCTAAATTTTGGGGTTTTTTTTTCCTTCTTTCAAGCAAGAGCCAAAGAAACAGCTCGACAGTAACTTTCCAGTGCAAATGCGTCCTGTAGGAGCTCGGCTTTCTCATGCAAATCCTGCAAAATCCACTTGGATGTCCAGGCAATTCTCTCCGTTCATTCTTATTTTCTGCAAAAGAGGAAAAGCATGCAAACACTCCTGGTTTTCCTCCGTTTCTGTTGCAAGCAGGAAACTCCACGGAAAAAGGTATAATGCAGATTTTTCCTCCTTCATCAGGCATTCTCCAAACAATAACTCAACCGTGGTTGGAAGAGATGCATGTAATCTATTCCCAATTCAGTAGGTGAAAAACAGGATTATAGCACGTTTTGCTCCTCCTCCACCTGCCCCGGCAGCCAATCAGAAACACAAGAGGTGACCAGGCGACATAAAACTACATTTCCCAGGAAGCAATCTCTTAAAGGGATAGCTCTTAATTCCTTAATCCCAGTTGCAATGGATGGCTGGGAAAGCTGGACCACAAGGAAGGCTGAGAAGGCCAAAGGATGGAGGCCTTTGAACTCTGGTGCTGGAGAAGAACTCCTGTGAGTCCCTTGGACTGCAAGGCCGATCCAACCGGTCAGTCCTAGAGGAGATCAACCCTGACTGCTCTTTAGAAGGCCAGATCCTGCAGAGCTGCCTGGAGTCCAGTGGAAAATATTAAATGGAAAACGAATACAGCAATAGAGAGAGATGAAGGAGAAGAAGAGACGTGGAAGGGAGGAAGAAGGAGAGAGAGGGATGGAAGAATAGGGAGGAAGGAAGGGAAATTTAGAGTAGGAGAGAAGGTAAGACAGGATGGAAGAGAGGAAGAGAAGAAGGGAAGGGGAAGTAGAGAAGAGAAGAGGATGGGGAAAGAAAGTAGGAAGGGATAGGAAAGAAGGAAAGGGTAGGTTTGAGGAGAAAGATTGCTGTATAATAAAAAAGTGGAAGTGGAAGAAAGACAGCCCCGAACAAACAAATATATTAAGAAAAAGAATGAACTGTTTAAGAATAAGAAGAGAATAAATACGAATAAACAGTAAAGTTAGAAGTTAGGGACAAATGAAGATGGCGTTTATGTATGCAAGTATGAAATTTTGAGATACGTTTAAAAAAAGAAAAGGGGGGAAGACGATTTTGGCAAGAATTGTTAACCGAGTAAAATGTATTTGAATTTGATTAATCGTGTAAGATTAGAAACGGCCAACACTCTGTTCAAAAAAAAAAAAGAGATGTGGGTAAATATGGGATAAATAAAACTTATTTTAAAAAAAGAAGAAGAAGGCCAGATCCTGAAGAGGAAACTCAAATTCTTTGGCCACCTAAGGAGAAGGAAGGACTCCCTGGAGAAGAGCCTAATGCTGGGAACGATGGAAGGGAAAGGGAGAAGAAGGGGACGGCAGAGAAGGAGGTGGCCGGATGGAGTCACCGAAGCAGTCCGCGTGAGCTTAAATGGACTCCAGAGCATGGTAGAGGACAGGAAGGCCTGGAGGAACATCCTCCATGGGGTCATGACAGATCGGACCCGACTTCGCAACTAACAACTCCTCTTAATTCCTAAACTAACGGTTTACTCAAACCAGCACATTAGTCCTAACTGTTGCAAACCCAAATTCAACTCCTCAGATCGTCCTTTGGCACCAACTCCTCCAAACCACCCACCTCCCCCTTCCCCATCCCTGCAAGCGTCCTACACCAGACCCCACCGGGACCCCCACTCTATTCCCATCCCCACGCCCCCTGCCACAACCCTGGAAATCACAGCGGGAGAGGTGGGCGGAGGGGTTCCATTCGCCAGGGTCATGCCAAGGTGCAGAAGACACCCAGGCCCCCAGAGTGGGTGGGTGGGTGCAGGAGAACCCTTAATCCGGATTGCAAGCGGGGGGGGGGGGAGGAAGCAAACCAGCTCCGTTTCCCCCCACTCACCCACCCATGCCCCCCTGCCCCAACTCCCTGCACCCCAACAAGGAAAACGCTTCGGTGGGAGTGGATGGACTCCGTTTGCACAGCTGCAGGAGGCTGCCAGGAGGGGCCCAGACCGCCAGAGTGGGTGGGTGGGGGGGCAGGTCGGTAGAGAAGACCCCTCCCCTCCTAATCCGGATTGCAACCGGGGAAAGGTTGCAAGACAGCTCTGTTTCCCACCCACCCACGCCCCCTAACCCCAACCGTTTTGCCCGGGTCAGCCAAACTGCAGACCCCACAGAGTGGGTGGGTGGGTGCGTGGAGCAGAAGCCACAATCCGGATTGCAACCCGGAGAAAAGGGGTTGCAAGCCAGCTCCGTTTCCCTCCAACCACCCACTCCCCAATTTTCCCCAGCTTAGAGACGTCCGCCACCCCTCTTCCCCCCGGGGGGGGGGGTATCCGTGTCCCAAACCCCCAGAATGGGTGGGTGCAGGAGAAGAACCCTTAATCCGGATGGCAACCGGGGAAAAGGGGGTTACAAGCCAGCTCCATTTCTCCCCCCCCCCGCCACCCCCTAACTAACCCCAATCCCGCATCCCTGCGTGGAAACCACCGCGGGGGCGGATGCGAATCCATCCCCCTTTTGCCAAGCTGCAGAAAGGGTGCCCGGGGGGGATCCCAGACCCCCAGAGCGGGCGGGTTGGTGCAGGAAGACCCTTAATCCGGATTGCACGCGGGGGAAAGCTTGCAAGGCGGCTCCGTCTCCCGCCCACCCACTCCCCAATTTTTCCCCCACCAGCTTGCAAAAAAACAATAACCAAAAACTGAACGCTTGCTGCTTTTATTCCAGCCGTCCTTTCCCGTGCATGCACGCGCGCGCGCTCCCCCCGGCCTCTCCCACTTCCACCCACTTTTTTTTTCTTTTCTTTTTTTTTTTTTTTGCATCCTTTCCCCCCCACCCCCACCCCCCTCCCCACTCTCCGCGCAGGCGCCCTTCTCCCTTCGCTGCACCTGCTTCTGGCCGGGCGGAGGCGCAGCTTTTTTTTTCCCCCCCCCCACCCTCCCCCGTTTTCTCCCGGAGGAGGGCCGAGATGCAAGCTCGGCTGGCTCCTCCCGGCGTCCAGCTTTGGAAAGATGCCGGGGCCGCGGCGGGTTAACCGGTTGCTTCCCCCGCCGCTTTGCACCAGCCGGAATTGAACCCGCGATGTTCCCGGCGCCTCCGCCGCCCGTCGGCCGCCCTTCCAGCCCTCCTGCTGAGGCTGCCGATGGTCCCGATCCTCCTCTTCCTCCTCCTCCTCCTCCTCCTCCTCCTCCAGCATCCGATGCCCCGTCGGGCGAAACGGATCTGTCCGGTTGCAGCAAGGAAGAGCTGGTGCGCCGCTTGCGCCGGGAGGAAAGCGAGAAGCTGGCGGCTCTGGTGCAACGGGGCCGGCTGATCCAGGGCGTGAACCGGCAGCTGCAGGAGCACCTGCGCGAGATCCGCGAGCTGAAAGCCGTCAACGGGCGGCTGCAGGCGGAGAACCGCGAGCTGCGCGACCTCTGCTGCTTCTTGGACGAGGATCGGCTGAAAGCCAAGCGGCTGGCGCGCCACTGGCAGCTCTTCGGGCATCACGCGGCGCAGGTTTTGCGCGACGAGGTGGCCGGTTGCCTGCGCAAGCTAGCCGGCTTGGAAGGCTTGCAAGAGAGGCTGGCGCAGGACAACCTGGAGCTGAAAGAGCTCTGCTTGGCGCTGGAGGATTGCGCCGCCGCCGCCGCCACCGCCGCGCGCCCTGATGCCAGTCCAAGCCCCGGCGGTGGGTCGTCGGAGCTCAGCTTGCCTTGCGGACCGCGCGATCTGGGGGACGGCAGCTCCAGCACGGGCAGCGTGGGCAGCCCCGATCAGCCTCACCCGGCTTGCTCCCCCGATGAATGAAAGCTGGTGCTGGAGGTGCTGCTGCTTCACCGGACGGATGGCAGCCTGGAGCGTGGGAACCCCCAGGGAAGGAAGGAAGGATGGATGGAAGAAGGAAGGCAAAAAGGAAGGAGGGAGATCCACCATCCACTCCCACCCCCACCCTCCTTCCCAGATATAAGATTAACAGGAAGGGACCTCGGGGGGTCATCTAGTCCAACCCTCTTCCTTTGCCCAAGCGTCTGCCTCTACCTAGGATGGAACTCCACAACCACTTGATTGCCAGGCAGGAGCGCCAACTTTAGGCCACCGATTTATGGGTAGAACCACGATGCCAAGTTTGGGCTGCTGGCCGAACGTAGCCAGCTTTCGGGATTGCACAGGACTCCTCGGCAAGGGGATTTCTCTTTTTTTTTTTTTAATGGAGAAGGCGTCGTAATAATAATGATAATAATAAGGCCGTTCGGGGAATGCGGGCCACCGCAGGCTGGTTTACCTCCTCCACGGTTTCTGGTTTTTTTCCCACACCCACCCACCCCAAAGGGATCTCTTCTGGGGATCATTCGAACGCGCCACCCATGCTTGGATTATTGGGTAGGCCAAGCACCCGGAAAGGCGGCTGAATGGAAAAAAGCAGGATCCTTGCATCAGGTCCGAGAAGAAAATCTGACGTCCTTCGCTAATATAATGAGGAATTTTTGTGGGTTAAATCCCCCTTGAATGAGAGTAGCGAGATTTGGGGGGGGGGTCTCACAGGAGTCTTTGCGAAAGGCGCCCCTTGGCTTAAGTTGGCCTACTGGGTGGATGGAAACACAGGCCGTTTGGGATCGTGATTTTTTTTTTTTTTTTGGCCCTCTTTTTACGACTTCCTCCATCCAAATCGGAAATTCTCTGCTTTTTCCTCCGGATGGCCTACCCCGCAGGGCAGTTATTGGGAGAAAGGCGAAATTAAAGAGGAGAAATCTGCCCGCACTCTGATTTTCCATCCGACGAACAAATTTGCAAATTTGGATGGGGCCAACTTTGCAAGGAAAGGAATCGCCATTTTGTCGTTTTATTCTCGCCATCCGGAACTGGCGCGTTCACAAATGTATTTATAGGCCGAATTTGGACAGGGTTTTTTGGGGGGGGGGCGGAATGGGGAGAAAGGGGTTTCCAATTCCTTGGGATATTCTCCCCACTGTTTTTGACTCCCCGTTTTAATTCCTGTAAGAATGGATCCCCGGGGAGGAATCACACAGAGAGATCCACGGAGGACTTCAGAAAGACTGCATAAAACCCTTCATTGGGAATTTTTTTGGGATTACGATGGGGTACATACTACATAAAACAACCCAACAGGTTAAGCTACGGAAAAGTTAAACCCTTGGGTGCAAAATATGATAAATGCAGCCGTCTTGAGTGACAAGCAACTCTATGGCAGGATTTGAACAGCTGGAGGGCAGGAGGTGCAAAATTTAGGGTGCATGGTTCTCTGTGGAAGGATAGGCTCCATTTATCCACCCACTGGGTTCCCAAACTGGGGCACAAAAATTTGCCAAAACTATTTCAAAATTTATTCCCTGGCATAAAGCTTTGAGCCAGTTTCTTGGTAACAATGCCAAGGATTGAACTCCAAACGGGGGTGGGGAAAATGGGAAATTTATGGGTGCCTTTTGTGAGTCAGAGATACCCCCAGTTTTAAGAATTTGGGCGTGCAATGTTGGCGTTTTGCTCTTAAGCCGAATTTTTGCAGGCCGCGAAATGGATCGCTGCACTTTTCAAAGTTCTCCTAGTGTTTTTAAATCTTGTTCCCCTTCTACCCAGGGAAACTTAAGGGAGGTGTGGGGGGGGGGGACTTTGAATTTCGATAGAATATATATGCAGGGGAGGGTCCCCATTTTTTCCCCCCTCTTTCCGATGAGCAATATTTCAAAAAAAAAATAATAATCCATCTTTGGATCCCCAAAGGTGGAGCTTTAAAGGAAGGTGATTCAGAGGAACTCCTTGCCACTTGGTTATGTCGCGTGTGCCAAAATTGAATTTTTTTAGTGCGGATTATGGGGTGGGGTTTATTATTCTGGATGCAGATGCTGGGTGCCCCCACTCCATTCATCCCAGAGAGGGGGAGGGGAAGGGCAGGAGGATTGTGCTTGGGGGTGAAAAACAGGGAAAGCGCCAGCGACAGATATTCCTCGATTTACGACCACAATTGAGCCTGGCATTTTCGTTGCTAAATGGGAGACCTGTGTTAAGGGCGTTTTAATCCCATTTTACGACTTTTTGTTGCCACGCTTGTTAAATGAATCTGTGCCGTGGTTAAGTCAGTCCCACGGTCGTTAAAAGCAAATCTGGCTTCCCTCTTTTCTGGTCGCAAAAGGGGATCACGTGGCCCTGACCCCCGTCATAAATATGAGTCGAATTGCCAAACGTCTGAATTTTGACCCCGTGAATACGGCAACAGTCATAAATGTGGAAAAAAAACAGTTGTCGGTCACTTTTTCCAGTGCTGTTGTAACTTTGGTCACTAAGTGAGACCGTTGCGAGTCGAGGACTATCTGTAATTGGAGAGTGCTTGTGTCTGTGAAAGAGGCCTGGCCTTTTTTCTCTTTTTTTAAATCGAAATTAAATCATAGGACTGGTTGCCAGCCAAAGGACGGCCCTTTCCCAAAAATCCTGATTACGGTCTTGTTGTAATGCCAATTATTTTTTCCCCCGAGCCCTGAGCGAAGCTGGGTGGCAGGAATTTCTTTGTTTTTTTTTTTTTTTAAAGAGGAAATAACATCTGGTTAAATTGATAACGTCTGGAATCCCGAGCGGGACAAAGGGGAAAAGAGGCCTCTTAATCTTTTGGGAAAAAAACTAAACAAAACCGAAGATTTCGGGGTTCTTTCCTCTTGAAAGCAAGAATGTTAATAAATCTCTTAAAAACGTCAACTTTTGAAAAGGAGAATTTCTGTGGGGGTGGATTTGCGTTATTCCCCTGGATGGAGATAATGGGGATCGTTCTTCATTTAGGTATTTAGACGTGAAAAACCATAATGCACAGGTATGGTATAGTATCTCTTGTGGGCACACGCACCGTCGCCAGCTGGTTTTCTGGGTGCTGGAAAATAGTCTGAAAACTGCCTGAAAAACGACCAAAAAGAGCCAAAAAACAGATAGTTTTTCAGGCCGTTTTCACACTGTTTTTGGACCATTTTCAGGCCAAGCAGGGGTGTGCCATGTGGGTCCAATTTTGGGAGATTTAAGAGGAGGAGGAGGAAGATACGTTATCCGTTCAGTCGTGTCCAACTGGCAATTCTATGGGCCAGGTTTCTCCCCCCCCCCCCAAATCTTCTGATCTTGCGCTACTTCTGTTGGATAAAGGAAAAATAGATCCCTCATCAGCTGGCTGGGGAATTCTGGGAGCTGAAGTCCACCCATCTTCAAAACTGCCAAGGTATACAGATGTGCTGTTTGATAGTACGAAGTTGTAAGGGAAGTTGATTTCAGGGGGCATGGGTTCCAAACTCCTGGTGGGAGCAGGGTCTCTTTCCCCCGAGTAAACATGGGAGAATTGCTACTGGCTGCCACTGGAACGGAAGGAAGATCCTTGCGAATGGGGGCTGAGCTAGATGACCTCTCAGGTCCCTTCCGACTTTTATTTAGCCTGAACGAATCAAAATTGGGTTGGGTTTGGGCACCGCCTATTTAGTGAACACAACAGGGGTTACGAGTGGGTGGAAAGCAGCCAGCGACCCAAAGAACCTCACACAAACACACATCACCTCAAGTTAAGCCAACAATCCTGGCTTGTTCGAAATCTGTTTTTGGTCCAGCTCTTAAGATGTCTTGGTTTAGCATATGTGGGGTCTCTGGAGGATTGCAAGAGCAGGAATCATGGCTGTTTGCAAAAGTCACAACCGAATGGGGGTCACACACCGGCCTTATCTGGCACTTCCTGCCCAGCCTAGGATGGAGACAAAGGGTCTCTGAGCCAGGAAGCAGGTGGCCGGATCCTGGTTTCTGATAAAGGAAACCTTTTACCGTCAACGTGACCGGATGGTGAGGATCCCTCGGTCTGCCTTTTGAGACTCTTGACGTTGCTAAATCAAAAATGAAAACCGTTTTCCTTGACCTGTGGAAGTCCGCATTCACACAACCTGTTTGACCCAGGGATCAAAATCATCCTTTTCTGGCTTTGCAAAACAACACAAATGATAAATTATTACCAGCGGGTTGGATTCTCACCCGAAATATGAACTAACTCACATTTTCTATCTACTCAGTGGGGGGAAACTGGTTGTGTGAATAGGGCCAAAATCGGGGAACGCTGAGCCAATAAAATTTTTTTAAAAAGTTCCTGCAAAATGTTTGGCTTTTATCCATCAATTTACTTATGTTTCCTTGGCTGGCCCCGCACGAAATCCACCCTCCGCTTGATGGCCCTGGGCTGAAAAATGCTCACACGCACAGAAAAAACACACAAACACTCCGGCTGCAATAGTGTTTGTTTTTAATTCGTCCCAGTTTTCCAAATAAACATTTTCTCCCAAAGTTGCTTGCACAGATTTTTTTTTTAAAAAAAAAAAAGGAGGAGGAAGCCTGCCAACAAAAAGCAAAGAGATGGGAAATGTATTTTTCGGCAACGCTGGAACTTAACCCTGGTTGTAAACAAAATTTTCGACTCAGTTGGGATTATTACGGCGTTGGTTCCCGGCTTTGATTTTCCTTGGAAAAAGATAACACTCTTTTTATTTTTATTTTTTTGCTTCTCCGGTCCAAGGTAAGTTTGAAATCTCCTTTTACAGCTTCGGGAAGTGTGGTTGGAATTGGTTATGGAAGAACCCCAATGTGGTTTAATGCCTGGTTTGGCATTAAAAGTGTCGCCAGTTGATGGCAGTCGGCTCTGAGGGGAAGCTAGTCCTCATGAGGTTTTAGGCGAAATCGGCAGAGGCAAAATTGGACGTTGTGGTTAATCAGGTAGTCCTCGGTTTGCAGCCATCCCGTTCGGCGAGTCTTTGAAGCTCACGACGGCATTGAAAAAAAGGGACCGGTGGATGGGTCCTCGCGTTTAACGACCATGGCAAGGTCCCTGTAGTCATGTGATCTGAATTCGGGCGTTTCGCGCAATTGGCGTGTATTTATGATGGTTGCAGCGTTTCCAGAGTCACCAGGAGCGCCGTCCAATTCCTGGTGTGTCGAATCGCACTTGGCCAAATAAAAGTTCAATTCAATTCATTTCCCAGCCTGTTTCTCACCGCCGAAATCAACAGGGAAGCAAGATTTGCTTAGCGACCGCACGATTCATTGAGCAACAGCAACGATTCGCTTAGCAACCAGATCATAAAATCAGGCGTGACTTATTTAACCGCTGCCTTGCTTAGCCATGGAGATTGCGGTCGTAAATTGAAAACTACCATTATTAGATGCAATTATTTACATCTTTCTGGTCATTTTCCAAGTTTTGTCACAACCATCATCCTACGCTTAAGATCGTATTCCTGGCCAAACCAGCTGAGTTCATGAGGTCTAGCAGCAATATTTGGTTTATTTTCAAGAAAAAGTAAGCCAAAAGAAGGGGGAAAAAATACCCCAACCCATCTAAAAACAACTTATTTCCAACACAGTGAAGTCCTGCAGGTTTCTTATTGAGCTTATTATTCAACATATGTTTTAAAAAAAAAGAAATAACAAAAGTTTACAGAATACAAATAGATAAATCTACCCCTCGCCGATCTCACATGGTACAGTTCTTTTCTGTGCTTGCCATTCTTTATTTATATTTAAATGTCCCACTAAACACAAGATTAATTCCTGTGAGGTTTGAAGACACACAAAATGACAATATGTATTTTTCTATCAATTCCTCTTTTTTTTTTTGCACAAGTGACCAACGACCAGCAGCGTCTAAAAACGGCACAAAACCATGATAATTTTCTCCAAAAACATCCCTTGTAATGTAATTTTCATGAGGCATCAGGGGGAAAAAAAAATAAAAAGGAAATCTCTTAATGTTTATAATAATATACAGTATATCCAAACCAGCTTCAGTTCTGGACAATATATGTCCCACGTCATCCCGGCGGCTGTGGGTCATCGTAGAAAAATAAATCTATATTTGTCTTAAATTTCTCGTCTCGGTTTCAAAAATCCAGCAGGTAAAAAGCGATACATGACTTTAAAACGGTGCCTTTTTTTCGTTTCTTGAATGTGCTCCTTTTCCAGAAAGAGGATGTCAAAAGAAAAAAAAAGACTTGTTAAGTCAGTCTTGAGGACTAGCCACTTGGCCCTTATAAAACGCGACGGGAAAGGACAAGAGGTGTGCGTGAGAGATATTTTAGTGTTTCGCGAAAGATCATAACCTTGCTGGGAATTCGGGTTCTCCAGACCGCAGAAAAGAGCCTCCTGGCTCCCCATCCGGATGGGGAAAGCGGGAGTCCTGTAACTATGGCTGGTCACAAAAGCGAGGCCAAATGGAATCGGGTTATAGCCAAAGGAGCCAGGAAGGAAGGTTAATCCTCTGACCCCCCCACACACAAAAAAATGGGGACAAGATTTGAGATAGGCCAACCGAAGTCGTTTCCTTAAAGTGCCAGCAAAGTTGGGGAATTGAGGGAATCCGAGGAGTGGTCCCCACTGCTGCTTCTTCGGTGGGCGGAGGAGCAGGGCTCCGAGGGAAAACCGGACCCCGAGGGCCCGTCGGGGTCCCCCGGCGCTGGGTAGGTGAAGACCAGGCTGGGAGTGAAGGGGGTAAAAGATGGGGTTGACATGAGAGTAGGAGTATGGAGGGATTCTGGCTCCAGTAGGCCGCTGGGAGGCAGGGTGATGCTAGGGGGCACCGGGGCCGTCCGGCGAGAGCCACGCTGGGGCCCCGGAGGAGTCTCCTCTTTATCCGGCGGTTGGGAGGGGGCAGCAGGCCGGCGGTAGCCCCCATCCTCATCTCCGGATGAGTCTTCCAGGATTTTGCAGACGGGACGGTGGGCTTCCAGAACTAATTCCAAACGGTCCTTCTGTTTCTGCAATTCGGCAATTTCCTTCCGGAGACCCGACTGCTCAGCTTCCAACTGGTCCGTCTCCTGGGGATGGGGAGGAATTTAAAAACAAAAAAAAAAAAAAAGGAAGGGAAGAGAAGGGAAGGGGGGAGAAAGAGGAATTAGATTGGAATCCGGGAAGGAGATTCGATCCTTCGACGTTTTTGGGGTGGGGAATGGGACACTAACTTGCTAAGAGTTTTTTTTTTTTTTAAATAGAGCGGATAATTGTTGGATCGGGATGTACGTGTAAATCTTGGACATACAACAGTGCATGGAGTAACTGTTCGAAGTTAAGAACGATGAATATGAATAAGAATACAAACAATACAATAGTAAAATGAATAGGATAGGATTAGGATTAAGAATAGAATAGAACAGAATAGTAAAATGAATAGAATAAAATAGAATAGGATTAGGATATAGAATAGAATAGTAAAATGAATAGAATAGTAGAATAGAATAGAATAGAATGGATTAGGATTAGGATATAGAATAGAATAGTTTAGGATTAGGATATAGAATTAGAAAAATTAATAGAATAGTAAAATTAATAGAATAAAATAGAATAGGGTTAGAATTAGGATACAGAGTAGAATAGAATAGAATAGAATAGAATAGAATAGAATAGAATAGAATAGAATAGAATAGAATAGAATAGAATAGAATAGAATAGAATAGAATAGAATAGAATAGAATTGGCATGGCATAGGAATGGAATGGAATGGAATAGAATAGAATAGAATAGAATAGTAAAATGAATAGTAAAATGAATAGAATAGTAAAAGAATAGAATAGAATAGGATTAGGATATAGAATAGAATAGAATAGAATAGAATAGAATAGAATAGAATAGAATAGAATAGAATAGAATAGAATAGAATAGAATAGAATAGAATAGAATAGAATAGAATAGAATAGAATAGGATTAGGATATAGAATAGAATAGAATAGTAAAATGAATAGAATAGAATAGAATAGAATAGAATAGAATAGAATAGAATAGAATAGAATAGAATAGAATAGAATAGAATAGTAAAATGAATAGTAAAATGAATAGAATAGTAAAAGAATAGAATAGAATAGGATTAGGATATAGAATAGAATAGAATAGAATAGAATAGAATAGAATAGAATAGAATAGAATAGAATAGGATTAGGATATAGAATAGAATAGAATAGTAAAATGAATAGAATAGAATAGAATAGAATAGAATAGAATAGAATAGAATAGAATAGAATAGAATAGAATAGGAGTTAGGGTTAGGATTAGGATATAGAATATAGAATATAGAATATAGAATATAGAATATAGAATATAGAATATAGAATATAGAATATAGACTAGAATAGAATAGTAAAATAAAATACTATTACTGCTCATTTTTGCCTGTCCTGATTAACCTGGTTACCAAATGAATCCGTTTTGCAAACCGGTTCTGCAAACCAGAATTATACCAGCCCCACCTCCCAGGAACTGATTCGCCCACCCCAACACCTTTCCCAAATCCCCCAAATGAAAAGAAAGCCCCTTCATTTGAACAACCCCTGTCCATTCTTTGTAAGCGCAGGCTGCAAGGCCTGGAAGGGAACCTCAGAGGTCATTCAGTCTGACCCCCCTCCAGGCCACCTGTTGCAGACTGCTGTGCGAATGTCGTTTAAATACTGTCTTTGGACGCACCGCTTGCAACGTGTCGGTCAGCTCTTTCCGCCGGTTGCGGCATTTGGCGGCCGCCAATTTGTTCCGTTCCCGCCGTAGGCGCCGTCGCTCTTCCTCTTCTGGGGTGAGCTGCAAAAGAGAGTCCAGAGTTCACAACTACACAGTGGAAACAGCACTGCACAACACAAAACCCTGCATGCAACACACACACACACCCCTCCAGGAAACCGAGATACAAGCAGTCCTCAACTTACAACTTACATTCATTTAGCGACCGTTTGACGTTCGAACGGCACTGAAAAAGTGACTTACGCCCGGTCCTCGCACTTTTGACCACTGCAATATACCCTATGGTCATGTGATCGAAATTCGGTCACGTGGCCACTGGTTCATATTTATGACGGTCGTAGAATCCCGGGATCACGTGATTCTCTTTTGCGACCTCCTTTACAAGCAGCTCATTTAACAGCGGAAGTGATTCGCTTAACAACCGTGGCAGAAAACTGGTCACAAAATCGAGCACGACTCGCTTAACAACTGCCTTGCTTAGCAATGCAAAATCTGATCCCAAGTGTGTGCGGTTGTAAGTTGAGGAGTACTTGTTCTGGGGGGTATACCCCAATTTTTTTCAAAACCGTTCTTAAATCCAACTCTGGTTGATCCTTGATGGTGTATATAAGAAAGCGGACCATAAATGCAATTTATATTTTTAATGATTCCCCCTAACTTTCAGGATTGGACTACAACTCCCATCGTCCCCACGCCCCAGCCTGCACAGCCGGAATTTAAGGGAGAGATGCATCAAATATAGCCCCAAAATGAGAGTGGTGCAACATAATAGATCCATAGATTGGACAGCCATTGGTCTGAGACGGTATAGGGCTTCCTGCTCGAGGAGGGGGTTCGGCTAGATGACCTCTAAGGGCCCTTCCAAACCCTGTTATTCCCGTTATGGTGGGTTCACCCCGTTGGGTTTCGGGTCGTTGAACGGTTATGTCACCTAAGGGCCAGCAGGGGGCGCAAAACAACCAGGAAAAACCCAGGAGAATTTGTCCTGGGTTTTTCACTTTTTTTCCCCCCCTCCAGAATGGCTTTTTTTCACTTTTTAAAAATGATTTGCCACAAGTGTGCAAATCGAAGTGCCGGGAAAGGGGCTGTAAAGGGGGAGTTTCCCCAAATCTGGCAACTCTAAACGGGGAGGATTCTGCCATGAGGTCCACGAGTTATTTATTTAAAAAAAATAACAATATTTTTATCGGTAAAAAGAATGATATTAAAAAAAAAATACGTGTCAACAAATAAAACGTTCATCGAATGCTTGTGGCGGAGTTTTTCTTTTCTTTCCCGGATACTCACGTGCTCTGAGTGACGCCTCCGGGGTACTAAGCCGGGGCCCGTGGTGCGAATGATGCCAGGACGGATGCCAGCTGCGTAATGCGGGCAGCGATAGGGCCTGGGGAAGGGAGGGAGTCCCGAGGAGGCGCCCATGAGCGAAGGCTGCACCATCCACTGCAGGCTGTTGCTGTTGCTGGTGGTGATGGTGTTGAGGTTGGGCACGAAAGGGGCGGTTGTGGCACTCCTCCCGGCTGCGAGATCCGGCTGGAATTTCTGTGAGGAAGAAAAGGAAGGAAGGAAGGAAGGAAAGAAGGGAGGGAGGAGAGGGAGAGGAAGAGGAAGAGGAAAGGGAAGCAGTAGAAAAGAGGAGGAAGGGGAAGAGGAGGTGGAAGAGAAGGAAAAGGATGAGAAGAAGGGATGGAGGAAGGGAGGAAGAGGAAAAAAGAGGGAGAGAAGGAAGGAGAGGAAGAGGAAAGGGAAGGAGCAGAAAAGAGGAGTAAGAGGAGGTGGAAGGAAGGAAGGAAAAGGAGGAGAAGAAGGGAGGGAGGGAGGAAGAGGAAAAAAGAAGGGAGGGAAGGGAGGGAGGGAGGGAGGGAGGAGAGGATGAGGAAAGGGAAGGAGCAGAAAAGAGGAGGAAGGGGAAGAGGCGGAAGGAAGGAAAAAGAGGAGAAAAAGGGAGGGAGGAAGAGGGAAAAAAGAGGGAGGGAGGGTGGGAAGGAGAGAGGAGGGAAGGAAGGGAGGGAGGAAGAAGAGGGAGAGGAAAGGGAAGCAGTAGAATACAGAAGGAAGGGAAGAGGAGGAGGAAGGAAGGAAAAGGAGGAGAAGAAGGAAGGGAGAGAGGGAGGGAGGAAGAGGAAAAAAGAAGAGAGGGAGAGAAGAAGAAGGGTAAGGAGTAGCAAGGAGGAGGAAGAAGGAGGAGGGAGGGAGGGAGGGAGGGAGGGAGGAAGGAAGGAAGGAAGGAAGGAAGGAAGGAAAGGACCAAAATTATACTGCTGTCTTATGGCTGAGGGATAAATATTTCCCCTGTTGCTCAACTGAGAGAAATTCACATTTGCAAGAAGGGCTGGGAGGCCCAATGTAACACGGGATCCTTTTAAAATAATCTTATCAGCCTCTCCCCCTTGAGTCCACCTTCCCCTCCCAGGGATACCCCGGCAACGGGGGAGGTGGGGTTGCCCTCTGCACACGTTCAGAGGGCGCCCCCAGCCCTCAGGCGCTTTGGGGTGAAAGGTTCCTGTGTTCCAGAATGTGCAACCCGCGTGCCCTTTCCACACACTCGGTGACCTAGTTCCCCGGTAGCCTCTGCCTTGCCCTGGAGGCTCTTGGCACGCTTGTGGGTCACGCCCCGGCTGTTTGCGTGGGGTTGCTGGCGTCATTTTGCTGGGCGAGGCCTTCCGAGTGGCGTAAAAGGCCATTTCTCCTTGACCTGCTTCCATACGGGTGCTTCACGCAATCCCGGATAGTGGGTTCCCCCTTTTCAAAATGTGTTCTTATTCCTCGACCTGCCATTCAGCCTCACAAACCAGGGCGCTCCAACCTTGGCAACTTTAAATCTGGAGGACTTCGACTCCCAGAATCCCCCAGCCTGCATGCTTTAAGCCTGGTGAACTTCAACTCCCAGAATCCCCCAGCCAGCATGCTTTAAGAGGGGTGGACTTCAACTCCCAGAATCCCCCAGCCAACGTGGTTTAAGATGGGTGGACATTTGTTCCCAGAAATCCTCAGCCTGCATGCTTTAAGATGGATGGACTTCAACTCCCAGAATTCCCTAGCCAGCGAAGCTTTAAGCCTGGTGGACTTCGACTCCCAGAGAGAATTTTTTCTATTCTATTCTATTCTATTCTATTCTATTCTATTCTATTCTATTCTATTCTATTCTATTCTATTCTATTCTATTCCATTCCATTCCATTCCATTCCATTCCATTCCATTCCATTCACTCCACTCCGTTCCGTTCCATTCCATTTTCTATTCTATTCTGTTCTGTTCTGTTCTGTTCTGTTCTGTTCTGTTCTATTCTATTCTATTCTATTCTATTCTATTCTATTCTATTCTATTCTATTCTATTCTATTCTATTCCATTCCATTCCATTCCATTCCATTCCATTCCAATCTTATATATATTCCATTCCATTCTATTCCACTCCATTCCATTCCAATTTTATATATATTCTATTTTATTCCATTCCATTCCATTCTAATTTTATATATATTCTATTCTATTCTATTCTATTCTATTCTATTCTATTCTATTCTATTCTATTCTATTCTATTCTATTCTATTCTATTCTATTCTATTCCATCCATTCCACTCCACTCCACTCCACTCCACTCCATTCCATTCTATTCCTTTTCTATTTCTATTTCTATTTCTATTTCTATTTCTATTTCTATTTCTATTTCTATTTCTATTTCTATTTCTATTTCTATTTCTATTTCTATTTCTATTTCTATTTCTATTTCTATTTCTGTCCTGTCCTGTCCTGTCCTGTCCTAATCCACTAATCCAAATGAAAACCATTGTACTCCTATTTTTCTTCCCCAGGTTGTGTAACCCCAGGTGTTTACGTGACTCGGCATTCGTTGTGTGCGCAAACACAACAGGAAAGGAATGTTTTCCGGCTTGGTTGTGAAGGATTTCAGCGACGGGAGGGGGTAGGGATTAATTTAGCCTCTGCTCAGGGCAAGTCCATTTCGCAGCTGCTTCCCGGTTGGAAGGACAAGGGAGTGGAGTGGTTAGAGCCACGCACAACACCTCTGTCAACAACAGCAGTTAGCAAAACACCACAACCTCTACCTACTGGAGTCAAGAGAGGGCAGAATGGCTGATTCACAGAGGACGTTGCTCTCCCTGAGGCAAAATGGATCCTCCGTGGACAGGAGAAGTCTACCTCTCCAGACCTTTGCTCGAGGCAAAGCCGTTTGTGGACAGGCCCTTCTCTGGGAGAGCTTGAATCTCTCTGGTTGAAGCAGACTTGTGGGGGATGGGAGATTAAAACCCTGGATTTTAAACTGACCAAAGAAACCCCCGAAAGGAGTTTATAGACTACAGAGTTGGAAGGGACCTTGGAGGTCTTCTAATCCAACCCCCCTGCACAGAATACAGGATGATAGAGTTGGAAGGGGCCTTGGAGGTCTTGTAGTCCAACCGCCGTCAGAATACAGGATGATAGAGTTGGAAGGGGCCTTGGAGGTCTTCTAGTCCAACCTCCCCTCATAGAATACAGGATGATAGAGTTGGAAGGGACCTTGGAGGTCTTGTAGTCCAATCCCACATCAGAATACAGAATGATAGAGGTGGAAGGGGCCTTGGAGGTCTTGTAGTCCAACCCCCGTCAGAATACAGAATGATAGAGTTGGAAGGAGCCTTGGAGGTCTTGTAGTCCAATCCCAGATCAGAATACAGAATGATAGAGTTGGAAGGAGCCTTGGAGGTCTTGTAGTCCAACCCCCGTCAGAATACAGAATGATAGAGTTGGAAGGAGCCTTGGAGGTCTTGTAGTCCAATCCCAGATCAGAATACAGAATGATAGAGGTGGAAGGGACCTTGGAGGTCTTCTAGTCCAACCCCCATCAGAATACAGAATGATAGAGTTGGAAGGGTCCTTGGAGGTCTTCTAGTCCAACCTCCCCTCATAGAATACAGGATGATAGAGTTGGAAGGGACCTTGGAGGTCTTCTAGTCCAACTCCTGTCAGAATACAGAATGATAGAGTTGGAAGGGACCTTGGAGGTCTTCTAGTCCAACCCCTGTCAGAATACAGAATGATAGAGTTGGAAGGGACCTTGGAGGTCTTCTAGTCCAACCTCCCCTCACAGAATACAGAATGATAGAGGTGGAAGGGACCTTGGAGGTCTTCTAGTCCAATCCCTCATCAGAATACAGAATGATAGAGTTGGAAGGGACCTGGGAGGTCTTGTAGTCCAATCCCTCATCAGAATACAGAATGATAGAGTTGGAAGGGACCTGGGAGGTCTTCTGGTCCAACCCCTGTCAGAATACAGGATGATAGAGTTGGAAGGGACCTTGGAGGTCTTGTAGTCCAATCCCTCATCAGAATACAGAATGATAGAGTTGGAAGGGACCTTGGAGGTCTTGTAGTCCAATCCCTCACAGAATACAGAATGATAGAGTTGGAAGGGACCTTGGAGGTCTTGTAGTCCAATCCCTCACAGAATACAGAATGATAGAGTTGGAAGGGACCTGGGAGATCTTCTAGTCCAACCCCTGTCAGAATACAGAATGATAGAGTTGGAAGGGACCTTGGAGGTCTTGTAGTCCAATCCCTCACAGACTACAGAATGATAGAGTTGGAAGGGACCTTGGAGGTCTTGTAGTCCAACCTCCATCAGACTACAGAATGATAGAGTTGGAAGGAACTCTAGAGGTCTTCTAGTCCAACTGCTTCCCTCAGCAGAAGACCCCTATAGTACCATTTCAGACCAATGGCATTCCGGTCTCTACTTTAGAAAAAAACCCCAAGAGATTACATTTCCCGACTTCATTTTAAAATCAGCCTTCCAAGGACTGATCAAGGAAAATCAGAACAAATTTTAAAAAAAGAAAAGAAAAATTCATCCGAGCTTTCCTTAGCTCCTGCCAAGAGAACGCCAGACTTCAAAGAGCTGGGAACCCAATCCCCTTGCGAGGTAGGCCTGCTCAGGCAGGCCCAGGTACCCATCCCCCAGGGAGGGGGAGGGGGGAGGGGAAGATTTCACAAGCCAGGGAAAAGGGTGAGAAAGAAAAAAAAACTCTTCCCAGCCACTTGGAAACTGGGTCCCAGAAGGGAGTGGCCAACTTTTAACGCTCTGTCTGCAGAACGGGTGACTCCGTTCTGACAAATCGGGACATGACTCACACTTATGACACAGCACAAAGAATGACCTGCCCTTCATCAAGACAAGGAATCAAACCTTGGTGCCCAAAGCAAATGACTCAGGTATTTAGGGGGAGAGTGGGGGTGGTGGTGAGAAAATAACCTTTTAAAATGCCCCCCTCCCCTTCTTCCTAAGTCTGGAAAATAAAAAAAAATAAATCATTACTCAGCATGGTTATTGCTAAAAGGAGGATTTCCCCCCCACTTTTACAAACACAGGTAGATGAAATCTCGGCTGCAAGAAAAGCACCGTTGCCCTGCAAAACCAGATCTGAAAGGAAATAAGCCTTTGAGCCCGGGGAACTCCCTGCCACTAGAAGTCCCAGGAGCAGCCGAGATGGGGGCATGGGAAGGGTGGATCAGGTTAGGAGAACCTCCATTGCTAGGAGCAGTGGACGCTAGGAGAAAGAAAAAACCACCAAAGGGCAGGGAGTGCTTTAACAATAACAGAGCTGGAAGGGACCTTGGAGGTCATCTAGTCCAACCCCTTGCTCACGAAGGAAACCTGTACTAGGGATTCGAACCACCAACCTTTCTGATCGGCAAGCTCAGTGTCTTAGCCACTGAGCCACTTGTTGCTCTGTAAGATTTGGGAGGGGGGCGGGGAAGGGAAGAGACGTCTGGTGGGAGAAAGGAGGAGTTGGGAATCGGATGCTTTTTTCCAACCTGATTGGGCATTTTCTGAATTTATTCAGTAAAAGGAATTTATTCTCAAAGTCCTCCCCCCCCAAATCTATCAAAAAGTCACAAAATAGGAAAGATCATTGAATGTTTCACAGAATCCTATGGTCAAGGTCAGAATCCTATTTCAAGTTTTTCTGCAAGTGACAGCTTTCAGATGAGTGGACTTCAACTCCCAGAATTCCACATGCTGGCTGGGGGGGGGGGATTCTGGGAGTTGAAGTCCACCCAAGTTGACAGCCAGCTGCCAAGGTTGAGAAAACACCGGATCAATTTAGCGTTGGAAGATGCTTAAATATTGAAAGTATTGAAAGTATTGAAAATATTGAAAATATTGAAAATATTGAAAATATTGAAAATATTGAAAATATTGAAAATATTCACTAGGCCAATCCTTGGTGGCATTGAAAAACTGGCATCCTCCTCCATGCCATTGTAGGAAGGAAATAACTCCCTTCGCAAACCTTGGTTTGACATTCTCACCAGTCTTGATTGGCTGAACCCCCAGATTAGCCAGCAAATGTTTCTTAGATCAATGCCCCCCCCCCACTACCTTAAACTGGATTTTGACACATCTTACTCCAAAGGTGGAAACCTCCCTTGATCGTCTCTCAAATTTAAAATCTCAAATAATTTCGTATTCCAAATTCTACCCCTTCCCCTTTCTTACAGTGGAGAAAACGGGAGGGAGACCCTTCCCCACGACATCTGAATCCAGCATTAAGGAACAGACACGCGTTTGATCGACAGCTGGATTCCCATAACTAGGGTCAACTTTCAAGACACGTGGAAAAATCCAATTTCGACTCCCTTCTTTCGATAGTTTCAGTTTCACCCATTTTGGCTTCCCCTCCCTCCTCCCTGATTTCAGAAATATTCCAAAATTCATTTTTTCGCTTTGCTGTAGGTCGATCCCTTGAGGAGATCCCGATCTGGAGAGGCTGCTGGACAGCACGCTCCGAAAATGTGGATTTATTTATTTATTTATTTTAAAAAAGGTCTTTTATGTAGTGATGAAATTTATACGCCGTCGGTCTCACTTATTCCCATCCTTGTTCCGGGTCAATTTTCTTTCGACCCTCGCAAAAGGGGGCGACCCGTTCGCAGCCCGGTGCAATCTTCTCCGCGTTCCCCCGCCCTGAGCCCCCCCAAAAGTGAGTGAGAGAGAAAGAGAAGGAGAGAGAGAGAGAGAGAGAGAGAAAGAGAAAGAGAAGGGGAGAGAAAGAGACAGAGAAGGAGCGAGACAGACAGACAGAAGGAGGGAAGGCGAGAGAGAGCGAGAGAAGGAGAGAGAGAGGGAAAGAGAGAGGAGACAGAGGAGGGAAGGAGAGAGCGCGCGAAAGAGAGAGAGAGAGAGAAGGAGAATGAAAGACAGAGGAGGGAAGGAGAGAGAAAGAGACAGAGAAGGAGAGAGACAAACAGAGGAGGGAAGGAGAGAGAGAGTTAAAGAGAGAGGAGAGAGAGAAGGAGAATGAAAGACAGAGGAAGGAAGGAGAGAGAGAGAGAAGGAGAGAGATAGACAGACCGAAGGAGGGAAGGAGAGAGAGAGAGAGAGAGAGAGAGAGAGAGAGAGAGAGAGAGAGAAGGAGAATGAAAGACAGAGGCGGGAAGGAGAGAGAGAGACAGAGAAGGAGAGAGAGACAGACAGGAGGGAAGGAGAGAGAGCGCGAAAGAGAGGAGAGCGAGAGAAGGAGAATGAAAGACAGAGAGAGAAAGAGACAGAGAAGGAGAGAGAGTCCCCCCCCCGAGCATGTGCAGAGTACAAAAAAAAGAGGGAGGCAAAGCGAAACTTCCTTGCTGCCGCCATCCTGGGCAAACTACCAAATCTAGCATCCCCCTAAGCATGTACAGAGTTCAACACAAAGAGGAAACAGGGGAAACCTCTTTGCCGCCGCGCATCCCAGCCGGACCGCGAAGATTTAGAGTCTCCCCCTCCCCCCAACCGCCCCCAGAGCATGTGCAGAGTTCAAAAGAGAGAGAGAGGGAGGGAGAGAGAGAGAGAGAAGGCAAAAGTGGGGGACTTACTGGCTGCTGAGATCCCGGGCGGACTGCGGAGGGCAAGGCGGGTAAACTTGGCCGCGGAGCTGCGGGCGGAGGTGGCCTTCCCCCTCCGTAACCCTTGAACATGTCTAGCCGGGCTCAGGCCCTCCGCCGACGCTCCGATGCCCGAAAGAGGCAAAAGCGGCGGCGACCTTGGCCCTTTTTTTTTATGAATGGGGACTCCCGGCACGGGCTGTTCCACTTTTCTCCCAAGGGAGGGGAGGCCGAGGGAGGGACTTTGACTTTCCCACCCACCACCCGGGTGGGGGAACCCCGGCCCGAGCGGCCCGTGGGAGGGAAAAAAACCATTTCAAATCCAACCCGCCCTTCCGCGCCTTCCCACGACCCCCCGAGGGAAATCCGAAGGGTTTCCCCCAACCCGCGTCCCCCCCTACGAGCGGACGCAGTTGGTTTCTCCCGAACCTTGAATCACGAGACGATGACGCAGATGCCCTTAAATGGGCTGGTTTCTTCCTGTTTGGCGCGCCAGGCTGAAGGATTCCCCTTCACGTGCAGGCTTCCCACGTGCGGGCTTGGCCACCTGCGTCCCCACCCGTGTTTTTTGGGGTGGGGGGTGCAAAAACTGAACGTTTTGGGGGGGGCTTAGAGGAGAGGGGCTGGGGGAAGAGACTTTGAGTGCTCTTTACACTCTGCACATGCCCAGAGGCTGCTCTTCTTGCCCAAAAGAGCGGTCTGAGAAAGTACAAGTAGTTTCCCGACTTACAACGGCTCGTTTAGTGACCGTTCAAAGTTACAACCGCCCTGAAAAACACACTTATGACTTATAAGTTATGACCGTGGTTCACACTTACGACGGTGGCAACATTCCCCAGTGATCAAAATTCAAATGCTCGGCAAGGGCTTCTGGTTTTTTTATGACGGTTTCAGTGTCTCGAAGGGGAGGTGGGGTCGCGCGATCCCCTTTTACAACCTCGGGGAAGCCGGACTCGCTTCCCAACGGGGCGACTCATTTAACGACCACAACGATCTGCTTAACGGAGGTGGCCAAAAAAAAAATGGTCGTAAAAACAGAACAAAACCTGGCTTGAGAACCATCTGGTTTAGAGACATAAATTTAGTGGGAGGGCTCAGTGGTGGTCATAAATCGAGGACTAATTTACCTGTAGTGGAACTCGGTTCCTGGGTTGGGAAAAAAAAAACATCAAAAAACAGCTAATGGAAGTGATGGGGGTAACAACTTTCTCTGAGGATCCTTCCCCCCCCCCCCACCTCTTCCTCTCGTTCATCCTGGGCACGTGTCAACCTTAGATGTCTCATCCAAATGGCCTCCGTGCACTCTTAACGCCGGTGACTCAGATCACCCCCCCCACCTTCTGGGCACCGAAACGGGGAAATCCCCTAACTTTTCCCCAGTGGGAATTCAGCCAGCTTGCAATCCTAAAGCGAAACGCTGTGACTCCAGTTTCATTGAAAAAAAAAAGAAAGAAAAGAAAAGAAAATTGGGGTAAACTTGCTTTCTGGTTTTCCCCCCTCCTTAAAAATCAAGGATTTATTCGTGGATCAAGGATCTAATCACTCACCTGTCCGTCCGTTCATCCGTCCCCCATCCCCATTCACGTTGGAGCACACCTTCGCTCAAGCTATTTTATTTCTATTTCTTTGGTCGTTTTGCGTCAAACCTGGATTTAAAGCATGGCTTGGCTAATGAAAAAGAGGGGACCGGGGTGTGTGTGTGTGTGTGTGTGACGGGATAGCAGTGTTTGAATATTGGAGGGGCTTCCCCGAAGAAGAGGGAGGGGATTCAACTTGTTTTCTAAAGCACCTGAAGGCAAGACGAGAAGAAACGGATGGAAATAAATCAAGGAGAGAAGAAAAGTAGAAATAAGGAAGGCATTTCCTGACTGGGAGAACCATGAATCAGTGGGACTGCTGGCCACTAGGCATTGTGGGGGCTCCATCACTGGAGGCTTTCAAAAACGAGACTGGAGAACCGTTTGTCTGAAATGGTCTCCTGCTTGAGAAGGGGTTGGACTAGATGACCTCCAAGGTCCCTTCCAGCTCTTGTTATTCGGTGATTTGGGCTTGTTTCCCCCCCTCCCATTCCATTAGGTCAAGATACTTTCTATTCTTCAAGCTCAGAAAGGGTTTCACACACACACCCCCAATCTGAATGAGGTTTGTGAGCTGTTAACCTTCGGTTTTGGTTTTTAAGAGAGGTTTTTATTCAGTTTTTGAGAGGGCTGCCGGCTTGAATGAGGAATAGAAAGCAGTTTCAGAAGGAAACCGCTTCAGAAAGAAGGAGGAGAAACAGAAAGTGACGTAGCTTCCCAGGACTTTGTAATAATATATATATATTATTACATATATACATATATATTATATATATATAAAAAGGAGAGAACCATGAGTCCTTCGGAAGCGGTGGGACTCCAACGCCCATCAGCCCCTGACAGGATGGTTGTGGACGATGGGACAAGTTTTCCCCATCCTTGCAATAAGAAAAGTTAGTTTAAGGGAGGAGGGGGCGGCATCCCCTTCTGTAAAATTTATTTGATGTGGAAAAAGGGAGATTTTCTTACAAAAGTTTGTTTTTCAGTTTCACCCCCATGACTTTTGAGATGTTCCTTCTCACAAGGGGAAACCGCTCTATTAAAAAAAAACAAAAAAAAAAAAACTTGAAGGGACGAAATCTCATTTTATTAAAAAATAAAATAAAATAAAATACAGCCTTTAGCTAATTCCCAATCAGTTCTTTACCCAGGCTATATTCAAGAACGGAACGACCGATTTTGCTCCAGTGGTGAAATCCAATTTTTTTTTACTACCGGTTCTGTGGGCGTGGCTGGCTGGCCGTGGTGTGGCTTGGTGGGCGTGGCAGGGGAAGGATACTGCAAAATCCCCATTCCCTCCCCACTCCAGGGGAAGGATACTGCAAAATCCCCATTCCCTCCCCGCTCATGGGAGAAGGATACTGTAAAATCCCCATTCCCACCCCACTCCAGGGGAAGGATACTGTAAAATCCCCATTCCCTCCCGACTCCTGGGGGAAGGATATTGCAAAATCCCCATTCCCTCCCCGCTCATGGGAGAAGGATACTGTAAAATCCCCATTTCCACCCCACTCCAGGGGAAGGATACTGTAAAATCCCCATTCCCTCCCGACTCCTGGGGGAAGGATACTGTAAAATCCCCATTCCCACCCCACTCCAGGGGAAGGATACTGTAAAATGCCCATTCCCTCCCGACTCCTGGGGGAAGGATATTGCAAAATCCCCATTCCCTCCCCACTCCTGGGAGAAGGATACTGTAAAATCCCCATTCCCACCCCACTCCAGGGGAAGGATACTGTAAAATCCCCATTCCCAGCCCACTCTGGGGCCAGCCAGAGGTGGTATTTGCCGGTTCTTCGAACTGCTCAAAATTTCCACTACCGGTTCCCCAGAATCTGTTGGATTTCACCCCTCGCTTTGCTCCCATTATACAGATGGGGAAAACTGAGGCTGGGTCAAAGAGAAAAGATCCAGAACTGGGATCTTCGACAGAAGCTTGAACTTCTGGGATACGAATGATCCCAGATCTTCCTACTTTCCATCGTGCACTTAAGACCTTTCTGTTTCACCAAGCTGGTCTGGCGTAAATCTCTTCTAATTGTTCTAAATCTTTATGCTGAAGATTCTTAACTGATGAGCCAAACTGGCTTAATTATCTTATATTCACATTTTTTAGGTATGTTATTTTAACTGTTCACCGCCCTGAGTCCTTCGGGAGAAGGGCAGTATAAAAATTAAACAAATAAATAAATAAATAAATAAACTTTCTGTTCCTGGTTGCATTGAATGGGGAAGGGGAGGGAAGGGGTTGCATTAGTTTTTCAACCACCCACCAAAAAGGCTAATTCCCACCCCCCCTCCCCATGATCCAAACTCCCCTGGATTTACTTCTGAATCCTTCTGAAAGGGTTAACAAAAACTCTTTATTTAAGATCCGGCAGGATATGACACAGGCCTATAGGATTTTGGTGATTCACCTAGGAGGAAAGGACCTAGGACTCAGCCAGCCTCAGCTTCTCCCTCAATCCGTGACTGAATACAGAATAACACAGTTTGGAAAGGACCTTGGAGGTCATCTAGTCCAACCCCTGCTCAAGCAGGAAACCCTAGACCAAGGTTAGTGAAACTTTTCGGCACCGAGTGCCAAAACGGGAGCATGCACAAGAAACCAAAAGAGGAGCGGCTTCCTGTGCGCCAGGAAGATGATTTTCCAGTTTCTGGCATATGCACGTATGAAGACACGTGGCCGTGGCACATGCGTGTGCTGGAAACCAGAAGATCATCTTCGCGGCATGCGTGCATGTGCATCAGGCTTCCAGTTTTTGGTGCTCCCGCTTGCGTGAAGACCAGCTGGCCAGCACCCTGGAACTCGGAAGATAACTCACGTGCCCGGAGAAATGACTCTGCGTGCCACTTCCGGCACTTCCGGCACGCGTGCCAGATAGGCGTGGGTTCTACTTACCTTTACTGCCGGTTCGCAATGGGGCCATGCGTGCGCGCGAGCAAGCAAAGCATTTCAACTCCCAGTATTCTTAATCTCTGCAACTTTAAGATGGGTGACTTCAACTCCCAGAATCCTTAAATGTGGCAACTTTAAGATGAGTGGACTTCAGCTCCCAGAATTCTCAATCTCCGCAATTTTAAGATAAGTAGACTTCAATTCCCAGAATCCTCAACTTTGGCAACTTTAAGATGGGTGGATCTCAACTCCCAGAATCCTTAACTTTAGCCGTTTTAAGATGGGTGGATTTCAACTCCCAGAATTCTCAACCTCTGTAGACTTCAATTCCCAGAATCCTCAACTTTGGCAACTTTAAGATGGGTGGACTTCAGCTCCCAGAATCCTCAACTTCGGCAAATTTAAGATGGGTGGATTTCAACTCCCAGAATCCTCAACTTCGGCAAATTTAAGATGGGTGGACTTCAGCTCCCAGAATCCTCAACTTCGGCAACTTTAAGATGGGTGGACTTCAACTCCCAGAATTCTCAACTTCGGTAAATTTAAGATGGGTGGATTTCAACTCCCAGAATCCTTAACTTTAGCCATTTTAAGATGGGTGGATTGCAACTCCCAGAATTCTCAATCTCTGTAGACTTCAGCTCCCAGAATCCTCAACTTCGGCAAATTTAAGATGGGTGGACTTCAGCTCCCAGAATCCTCAACTTCGGCAATTTTAAGATAGATGGATTACAACTCCCAGAATTCTCGATCTTTGCAACTTTAAGATAGGTGGACTTCAACTCCCAGAATTCCCCCAGCCAGGCTTGGCTGGAGAATTCTGGGAGTTGAAGTCCACCCATTTTAAAAGTTACGGAGATTGAGAAATTCTGCTCCGAAGGGGCCACGGTCTTTTGAGAAGCAAATCGGAAGGACTGACACTCACGTGTGGGAAGACGCCAGGAGGAAGATGGGCCAAAGCTTGGTTGGTGCAAGATTTTCTCTGTGTGCTTTTAGAGCTGAGTCATCCATCCTTCCTTCTCGGGAGTCATTTCACTCACATTGCAAAGGATGTCGGTTGGATCCAAGCCATCTCCTCTTGCAAAGGCAGACGTGTCCTTTTCCTCCTGTAACCAAAACCAGAAGGGGGAACAGGAGCTCAGCCAGAACAAGGACGAGGAATAGAGAAGCGGGCACTGACCTCCGAGCAGTGATGGCTTTCAGATTATGCTTGCTTCTTGTGTGCGCGCCCCCGGTTTGCATTTGGGCCGGCCTTCCACGCATCCACCGAGCCTCAAAAACTTGCCTAAATAGGATGTCGTAGAGAAGTGATAGCTAACCTTTTTGCCACGGGCTCCAGAGCCTTTCTAGGAGCCTGGGGAGGGCAAATACAGCCTTCCCCACCCCCCCATCCCTGGGAGGCCCTCCAGAGACCAGAAACGGCCCGTTTGCCAATTTCCGGTCCCACAATGATACAGCTTATACAGATATAAGTCCCTAGAAAAGCCTCTGGAGCCTGGAGAGAGTCCAAAAATGGGCCTTCCAATCCCATTGGAAGTTGGCAAATGGGGTTCTCTGCCCCATTGCTGTGTGGGCGTGGCCATGGTGGGCGTGGCCTAGTCGGCCTCCTGCACCAAGGCAGGGGAGGGGCGTTTTTGCCCTCCCCGGGCTCTGGAGGCTTTCCTCGAGCCTCCGGAAGGGCGAAAACGGCCTCCCCAGGCTCCAGATGCCCTCTGGAGGCTGGAAACGGGCCCATTTTTGGCCTTCCCGAACTTCCGATAGGCCGGTTATTCACCGAGTTTCCGTGCACGCCCGCCACTTACCTGTATCCAAAACGGGCCGCGTAGGGACTCCTGGGAGGGGCGGGGCAGGGGGGGCGGGGCCAGCCAGGAGTGGGATTTGGGGCTTCTCCGAACTGCACAGAATCTTAGCTAGCTGGTGTAAATTAAGGAATACCTGTACAACTGCAACTACAATTCCCAGCAGCCACTGGGGGAAAGAGAGGGAGGGGTGAGCAGGGATTGGCACCCCGGAAGGCCGCAGAATGATGCCCCCATACCTGGGATTAAAAATTCACCTGCAGGGTTTTGTCACTACACCGTGTGGTTCCACCAGCCCCCGTCGGCTGAGTAAGTTGTCACTACTCAACCCAAATTAAACACAATTTGAGTGACTCCGGTGTTTCTTCCCTTCCGCACGAAATGAATCAGCCTTGTTGACTTTCGTTCGGAAAAGGATGCTACTGGAGTTATCCTTCCTCCCACGTCTGAACTTTCTCCTAGTTCGGCCTTCCTTAACAAACGACGAGCAGAACCCGCCTTGAAATAATTCCCTTTCATCTCATTCTCAGCCTCCCACAAGGAACCACTTAGGTGCTGGTGGCAGATAGCCTGCTCCTGGCTGGGGAGGCTCCGTGTTAGAAAGGTGACTAACACTTCCAGGGAAAAGTTTGACCGCGTTAGTGAGTTTTTCCCTGAGACCAGCAAAAGGTGTTTAAAAAAAAAGAGGTACCTAGAAATACTGTATGTATGGACGTGCGAAGTTTGTGGCTTGTGGCAAGGAGTTCCACAGTTAATCTGGGAGTTATTTAAAGAGGGATTTTTATTCATTGGCTGGCCTTGTATTGTATTGTATTGTATTGTATTGTATTGTATTGTATTGTATTGTATTTTATTTTTTATTTATTTTTTATTTATTTTATTTTATTTTATTATTTTATTTTATTTTATTTTATTTTATTTTATTTTATTATTTTATTTTATTTTATTTTATTTTATTTTATTTTATTTTATTTTATTTTATTTTATTATTTTATTTTATTTTATTTTATTTTATTTTATTTTATTTTATTTTATTTTATTTTATTTTATTTTATTTTATTTTATTTTATTTTATTTTATTTTATTTTATTTTATTTTATTTTATTTTATTTTATTTTATTTTAAATGTACAAGACAAAGCTTCTTCCTGCAATCTCCAGGATATCACAGGTAGGTTCACCCAACTGGCTAAACCTGGTCCCTGATTTCTAAGGTCACAAAACACGGTAACACACAGACAGACACACAAAGCGAATCAAACAGGGTTTTGTGAAATTGCAAAAAGCCAACTGACTTCGAAGCTCCCGGTCCAACCCCTTCTTAAAAACTTCTAGTGTTGGAGCACCCATAACTTCTGGTGGCAAACAGTTCCACAGGCTAATTGTCCTCACTGTCAAATTTCTCCTCAATTCCAGGTTGCTTCTCTCCTTGATAAGTTTCCATCCGTTGCTTCTTGTCCTGACTTCGGGGGCTTTGGAAAAGAGGGCGACACCCCAACCCCCCAGCTCTCTTCTTTGGGGCAGCCCCCCCCCCAAATATCGGAAGACTGCGATCATGTCACCTCCCCTCAAAGTCGGAAAAGTTCTCCTTAATTTCGAAGGTTGGAACGGGCTCTTCTTTTATAATCTCCCAACCGTTGCTTCTTGTCAGTTAATGGTTCTCCAGTTTCTTCTTAAAAACCGTCTTTTTAGGAAGGAAGGAAGGAAAGAAGAAAGGAAGGAAGGAAAGAAGGAAGGAAGGAAGGAAGGAAGGAAGGAAGGAAGGAAGGAAGGAAGGAAGGAAGGAAGGAAGGAAGGAAAGGAAGGAAAGAAGAAAGGAAGGAAAGGAGGGAAGAAAGGAAGGAAGGAAGGAAAGAAGGAAGGAAGGAAGGAAAGAAGGAAAGAAGGAAGGAAGGAAGGAAAGAAGAAAGGAAGGAAGGAAGGAAGGAAAGAAGGAAGGAAGGAAGGAAAGGAGGGAAGAAAGGAAGGAAAGGAGGGAAGAAAGGAAGGAAAGAAGGAAGGAAGGAAGGAAAGGAGGGAAGAAAGGAAGGAAAGAAGAAAGGAAGGAAGGAAGGAAGGAAGGAAGGAAGGACAGAGTCGGAAGGGACCTTGGAGGTCATCTACTCCAACCCCCTGCTCACACAGGAGAGCCATACTAGGGATTCGAACCGCCGGACCTTTCTAATCGACGAGTCCTCCGGCCTTCAGGTAGCTCCACCGGTTGAACTTCCCTTCTGCATCCCAGGCAAAAAATAAAAAAAAAAAGCTGCACCGGTTGGATTTCTACCTTGGAAGCACCTCTTTCCCTCCCCACCCCACCCCACAAAGCCCAGGAAAGGAGATTTAATGGGGTTGAGAGCCACCCCCCCCCAAATTGTACTCCAACAAAGCATCCACTTCCCCCCTCCCCCCCCATTTCCCGTGTGGCTCGGTCACCGACCGTTGCTTGGTGATTCATTCCCCATTTCTACTTGTTCATCCTTTTGGCGAGCGAATTGACAAAATGCCATTCCTGGCGAGTGAATCACTCGCAAGGGCATAAAATGGGGTGTGTGTGTGTGTGTGTGGAAGGGGGGGGGAAACAGGACCTGCCAATCGGTGCCTTCATTTCCTTCCCCCCCACCCCGCTGCCCACCCACCGGCCGTAGAGGAAATGGGGGAAACTGAGTCACTCCTTTCATCTCCTTTTCATCATCAGCCTCTTATGAAACCCTACATTTAAATTTTTTTTAAGTGCAGGGGAGTGAAACGTGACACACGCATGACCCAATTGGGTCACGGGAAGATGCTTCCTTGAGCCTGGAAGGAGGTGGGGGGGGGGAGGACGGTCCTTATTAACAGATGAACAGAGTGGGAAGGACCTTGCAAGGTCATCTAGACTGACCCCCTGGCCAAACAGGAAACCTTACACCATTTCTGACAAATGGCAGCCCAATCTCTTCTCGAAAGCTTCCAGTGATGAAATAACTGAATAACCAGAGTTAAATTAAAAAATAATAAAAATTAGATGGGGTGCTTTTCTAAAGACTGAAGAGCCAAGTTTCCAATGCTTTATACTTTTTGAAAAACCCTTAACTACCGAATGCAATGCAGTCTGCCCACCGCTTCTCAAACACAAAATGCCCCAAATTGTATTAAAATAATTGGTGCGTTTTTATTGCAAATCCGTGAAGTGATAATTTAAAAGAAAAAAAAAATAACCAACAAAAACACACAGGCTATGTACAATTTTGTTTCTTCCCTTTACCATGATCTTTGCTAGCTTCCAGCCTGCTGAGAACAGCTGCGTCTGCGAAAATATACAGCGATAAAGTCTGGAGCGGGTGGAAAAGTAGCTTTTTCTAGCTTGATAAGAGACGGTGGAACTTAAGCCAAAAAAGACTTTTGTCAAAAGGAGCTTGCAGTGTGGTGGATTGCAAACTAGGTGTAGGCACAGTATTGTTCAATTTTGGGAAATTTAAGACGGGTGGACTTCAACTCCCAGAATTCCCCAGCCAGACATGCTGCCTGGGGAATTCTGGGAGTTGAAGTCCACCCGTCTTAAAGCATGCTGGCTGGGGGATTCTGGGAGTTGAAGTCCACCCGTCTTAAAGCCTGCTGGCTGGGGAATTCTGGGAGTTGAAGTCCACCCCTCTTAAAGCATGCTGGCTGGGGGATTCTGGGAGTTGAAGTCCACCCCTCTTAAAGCATGCTGGCTGGGGGATTCTGGGAGTGGAAGTCCACCCCTCTTAAAGCATGCTGGCTGGGGGATTCTGGGAGTTGAAGTCCATCCCTCTTAAAGCCTGCTGGTTGGGGGTTTCTGGGAGTTGGAGTCCACCCGTCTTAAAGCAGGCTGGCTGGAAAATTCTGGGAGGGGAAGTCCACCCATCTTAAAACATGCTGGTTGGGGGATTCTGGGAGTTGAAGTCCATCCATTTTAAAGCCTGCTGGCTGGGGGATTCTGGGAGTTGAAATCCACCTGTTTTAAACATGCTGGCTGGGGAATTCTGGGAGTGGAAGTCCACCCATCTTAAAGCCTGCTGGCTGGGGAATCCTGGGAGTGGAAGTCCCCCCCCTCCTTGAAGTTCCCCAGGTGGAGAAAGATGGCTCCAGCAAACGATGGCTTATCAAGGTGAGAGCTGGATCTGCGTTTAGCTGCTGTGGAAAGTGTAGGAACAACAAAGGACCGAAGGGCAGGGGGAGAAAAGGCTCCTTGGCTAAACAGGTCCTTAACGGTCAAGCGACCCAAACCCCCTGACCGGCTTTTGCAAGAAGCGTAAGGTTGGGGTTAAACCACCACCCCCGACCCCCCCAACCCAGCCGCCTTGTCCAAACCACAACTCCCAGGATGCCTTGCGCCATCCACATCTTGTTCCAAGAGCTTTGCGTAGTGGTGCAGCGGTGCTGGTGTTTACAATGGGAGTGTGTGTGTGTGTGTGTGCGTGCTGTGGAAAAGGGGCTCCCCCAGCCCCCCCCCAACCCCAGGGTCTACTTTTGTGTGCTTTAAAAAAGGTGAAAGCCACATTTTAAAGAAGTTTGCTGTTTTTTTCCTCCCCTCCCCAGCGATGTTCTCCCTGTGCAGAAAGCTCCTAGGGGCTGAGTGAGGGTCTGGGGTGGGTGGGTGGGTGGGTGGGAGGGAGGGTCTCGGCTCAGCGTCGGCAGTGACAATCGTGGGCCAGGCGGACTGTCTGGAGGTTCAAGGAGCCGTCCTCTTTGAGGAAAAGAAAGGGGAGCGGGGTCTTTCGGGGTCGACAGCAGTGTCTCTGGTGGGAGAAAGAAAGAAAGAAAGAAAGAAAAAACGGGGTGAATTTGATGGTCTCCGCAATGCCCTTTGAGCCCCGGCACTACTACAGGTAAATCCTCGACTTACAACCGTCCGTTTAGTGACCGAGTGAAGTTGCGACAGCACATAGGACTGTTTTCCCCCCCTTACAACCCTTCCAGGTTGGTCAGGGGATCAAAATTAAAACAGCTTGGCCCCTTGACTCGTATTTATGACAGTCGCGTTGTGCGATCTCCTTTTGCGGCCCCCCGACAAGCCAAGGCGATGGGGATTCATTTAACAACGGGTCGTTTGGAGGCAGGGAGCTAAAGGCAATATTGAAGGTTAAAACCTGCTTGTGAGGGTCGAAGAATAAGCTTTGTTAGAAAGTTTTGATTTAAAGTGTCATTTTTGTTTTGTTGGTTTCAAAAAAAAAAGGTTTAATGCTTTGAGGGAAAGGGAAGGGTGAAAGAAAGTCAGAAAGAAAGGGAAAAAAGTTTTCCACCCCACTTCAGTAAGTCCAAAGAATTTAAAAGAATGCAATACATTTTGTAAGTAAAAATGGGGACAGTTCACAAAGATTAGGAAAAGGTAAAAGGGAAAGGTTCCCCTTGCACATATGTGCTAGTCGTTCCTGACTCTAGGGGGTGATGCTCATCTCCGTTTCAAAGCCGAAGAGCCAGCGCTGTCCGAAGACAACTCCGTGGTCATGTGGCCGGCATGACTCAACGCCAAAGGCGCACAGAACGCTCTTCCCTTCCCACCAAAGGTGGTCCCTATTTTTCTACTTGCATTTTTTACCTGCTTTCGAACTGCTAGGTTGGCAGAAGCTGGGACAAGTCACGGGAAGCTCACCCCGTTACGCAGCAGCACTAGGGATTCGAACCGCTGAACGGCCGACCCTTTCGATCGACAAGCTCAGCGTCTTAGCCCCTGAGCCACCGCACAAAGATAACCAGGTGCAAATAGAAATACATACTATTTCCATAGCGAGGAAGATAAAAGCCGGGACGGTTAAATCGATTATTCCATTTAAAGCGGAAAATATGTTCTCACTGGGATATCGCTTCTGGAATTTGTGCTTGTGAAGGGAAAAAATAAATGAAACTTTGATCTTGGTTTTGTTGATTAGAAAGACTTGGCGTTCTAGAAATGGCTAGTTATATATTAGTTAATATGTCAAAGCAAAGTTAATACGTCAAAGCAAACAAATTGAAGACGTAAAAAAGAGGAAACGTTAAGGTGGAGAGCTGTTAAAGAAGATATATTATATTCTATATATATATTCTATATAATTCTATATAATTATATTATTATATAATTATTCTATCAATATGATCGTGATGAATGCTGTAACAAACATGTGGATTATGGCTGTTTGAAAATAACTGTACCCAGATCGCACACGGTTGGATGGAAATTGAATGTTATATCAATAAAATAAATAAAACGTGGAAAAAAAAGGGCAAAAAGTTGAGATTGGAGTGTATTTATCTTGGACTGTGCTAGGAAAAGTTGGGAGTCAATGCCCCCTTTTCTTTCTTTTGCTCTTCTGCCTTGTATTTCACACCCCTTTCCTCCCCCACTTCCCTTTCCTGCCCTTAATTTCCTATTTTATTTTATTTTCTTTTTGTATTTTGTACAATAAAAGAAAGAAAATTTGAAGATTAAAACAACGGCGTTACTAACTGCACCACGGGAGCTCTTCGCTTAACGAATGTGGCAAGCAAGGAGGTAAAAATTCACTTTGCCTTCGTCTCGCTTAGTGACAGAAAGGAATGGGCTCAGTTGTGGTTGAAAGACGAGGACTACCTGTATGCCACACAGCTGGACCGAGTTTCAATCCTTTGACCCCCAGGTCTGCCCTGGATCCTTCGCCGGGAACTGCCCTGCACCTCCATCCCCTGCTTTACCTGTAGGGCATCCGCCTGGCCTTGATGGCTTGGCTCCTGGAGGCCACAGGCCAAAGTCCAGAGGTCCAGCTGCGTCTCTTCTTTGATTCGGTGGCAGTGGCACCCCAGACATTCGGTGAAGGTGAAGGAAGTGGGGCTCAGCACCCAATTCTGCCAGCCAAGATCTGGGTGGTGGGATAGGGGAGGAGAGAGGAGGAGGAGAGAGAGAGAGAGAGAGAGAGAGAAAATGAAAGGATACACACATGTCACTTACACAATATTTCAATTTTAAGAAGAGACTGGACAACCACTTCTCTGGAATGGGATAGGGTCTCCTGTCTGAGCCGAGGTTGGACTAGAAGACCTCCCGAGGTCTCTTCCAGCTCTGTTCTTCTGAAATTCTTCATTCCTGGCCTTAAGCCTAGTTTCTGATTCCAGTTTAGCTCAATGGGAAACCGGCTCTCTGTAGCATTTGCCCGAAGCCAGGATTAATGTGCAACCTCAGCCACTAGGGGGCACAGTTACTTTTTAAACCTATTTTTTTTTTAGCCTGCCGTATTTTTCACGTTTTAACGTGTTTTTTAACCGACGTATTTTTCTTTACTATTATTTTTTTAACCCAAAGTATTTTTTTAAACATTTAGCTTATTTTTAATTCGTTGTGGTTTTTTTTACTTTTTAACCTACTTTTTAATCCACTGTAATTTTTTTTTTACTTTTCAATCTATTTTTTATTTCTTAGCCCATTGTAATGTACTGTATTTTTTTTTATTTTTAACCCACTGTGGGTTTTTTTTTTTTTACTTTTCAATCTATTTTGTAACCCGAGGTATTTTTTTAATGTTTAGTCCATTTTTAACTTACTGTATTTTTACTTTTTAACCCTAAGGTACCGCGTTTTCTGTTTTTTTAAACCTATTTTTGATCTAATGTAGTTTTTATTTTTAACCTACTTTTTTAACCTGTTGACATGAGGGGGTACAGATACAGATTAATAGAATTGGAAGGGATCTTGTAGGTCATCTAGTCCAACCCCCCTGCCGACGCAGACCCTACATCTGCCTCTACCTAGGATCGAACTCCCAACCTCCTGATTGCGAGGCAAGAGGTCCACTTCTAGGCCACGCCTTCTGACACACTATCCTGAGTTAACAATCATGGGTCAATTTTCAGCCATCGTGGCTTAAGTCAACAAAACCAGGGCTTAAACTATGGTTTAGCAGAATGAAACGTGTTATTACAAACCTAGTTGATAAGTTTGTTAGTTTATTCAAACTGACCAATAGGGTTTTCAGGCAAGAAAACAGGGTTTAAAAAAATATTATTATCTTAGCAAGAAGGAGGACATTCTGCACAGATGAAGCTTTGGCAGAAAACTTCCCTCACTTTAAAAAACAAAACAAAACCGCTAAACATACAGGATTGTCATACAAACATATTAATAATATTGTGATATTATTATTTATTATATTACCATCCAGGGTGACGCGTTGCGAGATCTGTAAGCATCTCCCTCTTTGGCTCACCAGTGTCTGATTGGAGGTTATATCTGAGGACCAAAAAGAAAAAGAAAAAGGCAGATAAGCAATTTGTAGTCCTTGATTTATGACGGTTCACTGAGTGACCATTTCAAGCTACAACACCGCTGAAAAAAGTGACTTCGTTAGGACCGTTTTTTCACACTTACGACCGTTGCAACAGCCTCGCGGTCAGGTGATCAAAAAAATCCAGCCGCTTGGCAACTGGCTCGTATTTATGACGGTCGCGGAGTGTGTCAAGTGATCCCATTTTGCGACCTTCTAACCGGCCAAGTCAGCGGGGAAAAAGCTGGATTCGTTGAACAACCGTGTGAAAACTTAACAACGGCGGTGATTCCCTTAACAACGGAGCCAAGAAAGGGGATAAAACGGGGCGAAACTCCCTTAATAAATGCCTCACTTAGCAGCAGAAAATCTGGGGCTCGCTTTGTGGCCGTAAGTCGAGGATGATCTGTCCGGGTTTATTTGGAAGAGAGAAATTTAACAGTTCTCGTTTTTGTCTTGGAGTTATCCGGAGGAGTAAATCCTGAAGCCGGCAACTTCAGTGAGGACCATGCAGGTGTGCGGAGTGCAATCTTTGTGTTAAAAAAGATATTGAATTAAAAATGTCCTTTTTTTTTTTTGGGCACAGATAACGATGGCTGGGTTTTTATTTCCCTGGCGAGACACACACCCCCCCCCGCCCCTCCGGCCAGCTGTTCTCCTTCAAAGCCAGTAGGGAGTCGAAAAAACTGCTTGTGAAAGAAGAATAACCCTGAGGATTTGCAATAAACAACAGAGGAGGATGAATAGGCAGCCTATCGTACGCTTCCCCGGAATAGCTACAAGAATTTGCAGAGTTCCTACAGTCTCAAGATTGTCTGGGATTTTATCAGGCAGTGTTTGGGGTCTGTGCAAAGTCTGGTTTTCCAAGGGGTGGGGTGGGCTGGGGGCTGAATTTTGTTTATAGCCTTATAGAGCAAGTTTTCTCAATCTTGGCTACTTTTAAGATGGGTGGACTGGACTTCGGCGCTCAGAATTTCCCCAGCCAGCCTGGTTTACGGTAGGTGAGTTTCAGAAGGGACCTTGGAGGTCTCCTAGTCCAACCCTCGGCTCCAGGAGACTCTGTATCGTTTTGGACGAATGGCTGTCCAGTTTCTTCTTAAAAATCTCTAGTGTTGGAGCATCCCTTTCGGGAGTCACTGATTCATTGTTCCCACTGTCAGGAAATAAAGAGCCTTGGTGGCGCAGCAGCTTAAAGTGGTGTTAAAGCGACACCAGCTGCCTGCAATGACGGCGAGTTCGAATCTCACCAGGCTCAAGGTTGACTCAGCCTTCCATCCTTCCGAGGTAGGTAAAATGAGGACCCGGATTGTGGGGGCAATAACTGACTTTGTATAAAAAAAGAACACCGCTTCTGGGGGTGGGGACGAAAGCCCTACTAAGCAGGTATATACAAAAGTATGAAGGCTATCGCTTCACGCATTGTAAGCCGCCCTGAGTCTCCGGAGAAGGGCGGCATATAAATTAAATTAAAAATAAAGAAATAAAAATTTAAAAAAAAAGAGAATGAGAGTCGGAAGGGACCTTGGAGGTCTTCTAGTCCAACCCCCTGCTTAAGCAGGAGACCTCATACTAATTCAGACAAATGGCTGTCCATTTGTCTGGAGCACCCGCAAGTTCTGGTGGCAAGCAGTTCCGCTGATGAATTGTTCTTACCGTCAGGAAATTTTTTCCTTGGTTCTAAGTTGCTTCTCTTCATTTTTTTGACCCCCTCTGCACATGCACAGAAGGCTTTGTGCATGACCAGAGGGTCCAAAATTGTATGTAAATGCGCGTACGAGCGAGCGGAGCGCACGCTTCCGAACCGGCGGGGAAGGTAAGTAATTTTCACCCCTGATATATAGGTATGTATGTTTATATATACATGATTATAAGGACTATGATGAGGTTTATATTTTAACACTTTGGGACCTCTAGGAAACACACTGTTCAATACAGACATGGGATTTGTGATCTAAAATGATAAAAACTATTTATACACGGAGTCCTGGGAAATGTAGTTCTATCCTCTTCAGGTTTCCTCGTCCGGGCACCTCCAACTCTGTGGACTTCTACTCCCAGAATTCTCGGCGGCGAACTTGCTGACTGGGGAATTCTGGGAAGGCAAGGCCACAAAGCTTGTGCAACATTTTTTTAAAAACCCGATATTTCCCAGGCTGAATTTCAGCTGCAAAACTGGATAGACGCAAAAGCCGGATCCGTTCTGCGGTCGAAAAGCAGAAGTGAGTATTTTCGACACCAACTATTTGACGCAAACAAAACAGATGGGTTGAATTCCCCCAAAAGAGAGGGGCAACCCTTTTTAATTCCTCTATGCGAACGGCCGGCAAAATGTAGGCCATTCTCTGGTACGAGAAAGGGCGCTCTTGATATGCCCGTGCGCACTCTTGTGAGTCACCCTTAACCCCTTTCGGACTGAATTTTCTCCCCTTTTCTGGGTTTGCGCCATCCAGTAGTTGGGAGTCATGAAATGACTATCTGTCCTCGATTTACGAACACCATTAAGCCCAACATTTCCGTGGCTAAACGAAACATTTGAGTGAATTTCGCCCCCTATCAAACCACTTTTCTTGCCGCCGTGGTTAAGCGAACCAGTGAGTAACCCCGTTGTTAAGTGAATCCGGCTCCCCAACCCCTTGATTTTTGCTTTACAGACGGTCGCAAAAGCGGATTGCCTGACCTGCGCTAATTGAACTATGACTATCTGTAGCTCGCCAGGCATGGTTTTTAGCTCCATTTTGATTCAGGATTTGCAGGCTGGGTAACTGCATTGGCTAAGATTTTGGGAGACCTGGAGAAGAGCATTTGTGTGAACCCATTCACCTGGCAAAGGATATAGATAGATACCGATTAATAGAGGTGGAAGGGACCTTGTCGGTCATCTAGTCGAACCCCCTGAAGCAGGAGACCCTACACCATTTCTGACAAATGGCAGTCTACTTTCTTCTTGAAAGCCTCCAGGGATGAAGCTCCCACAACTTCCTAAGGCAACTTCTCTTCCATGGGTTGATGGTTCTCACTGTCAGGAAATTCCTCCTTATTTCCAGGTTGAATCTCTCTTGTTCAGTTTCCATCCATTCTTCCTTGTCTGGCCTTCGGGTGCTTTGGAGAATAGCTTGACCCCCTTCCTCCTCTCTGGGGCAGCCCCTCAAATATTGAAAGATGCTCTCCTGTCTCCCCTGGTCCTTCTCTTCACTAGACTACCTAGACTAGCTTCAGTAGACTTATTTCAGATAAGTGGCTGTCCAATCTCTTCTTAAAAACCTTGAGTGATGGAGCTCCCACAACTTCTGGTGGCAAGCAGTTCCACTGGTTAATGGAATTTTTTGTCAGGAAATTTCTCCCTAATTTCCAGATTGAATCTCTCCTTGATCGGTTTCCATCCCTCATTCCTTATCTGGCCTTCGGGTGCTTTGGAGAATAGCTGGACCCCCTTCCTCCTCTCTGGGGCAGCCCCTCAAATATTGGAAGATGCTCTCCTGTCTCCCCTGATCCTTCTCTTCCCTAGACCAGCCAGGCCCAGTTCCTGCATCCGTTCATTGTAGGTTGTAGCCTCCCCTCTGAATCTCATTGGGGGTCTCGGGGAAGGGGAGGGAGAGATGCCAGAGAGAGGAGAAGCAAGGAGGACACTTACTGAGATGCCGTCCCCCGATGGAGGGCTCCGCAGACTTCCTTCCTTCTTTGGCCCATTGTTCCCGCACCTGATGGGTCATGCTGGCCGTCAGCCGGGGTGGGTGATCTAACCGCAGCAGCTGGCACAGCATTGTCCTTGCTCGCTGGAGGATTTGATCCCGACAGCTGTGGGAGGGGGGATACAATCAACACCAGCTCAGTCACAGGTGTGGAGCGAAATTTGGGGTAATGGGAAGAGAGGGAGAAGATGGAGGGTCTCAATTTTCTCTTGGAAGCTGCTAAGTAAGGCGTTCCTGCCTCGAAGGGCAGAAGGGAATAAATGAGGATATTTATCTATCTATCTATCTATCTATCTATCTATCTATCTATCTATCTATCTATCCATCTTCCATCCATCCGTCCATCCTATACATCCACCATTCTCTCTCTCTCTCTCCATCTATCTTCCATCCATCCACCCTATCCATCCATCGTTATCTATCTATCTATCCATCATTTATCCATCCATCTACCCATCCATCCATCCATCCATCCATCCTTCCATCCATGTTCCACCCATCCATCCATCCATGTTCCATCCATCCGTCCATCCATCTATTGTTATATCTATCTATCTATCTATCTATCTATCTATCTATCTATCTATCTATCTATCTATCTATCTATCTATCTATCCATCTATCTATCCATCCATCATCCATCTCCATCCATCATTTATCCATCCATCCATCCATCCACCCATCCATCCATCCATCCTATACATCTACCGCTTTCTCTCTATCTATCTATCTATCTATCTATCTATCTATCTATCTATCTATCTATCTATCTATCTATTTATCTATCTATCCATCCATCCATCCATCCATCCATCATCTATATCTCCATCCATCATTTATCCATCTACCTATCCATCCATCCACTCATCCATTCATCCTTCTATCCATCCATTCTTCCATCCATGTTCTATCCATCCATCCGTCCATTGTTATCTATATGTATTTATGTATGGATGTATGTATCTATCCATCATCCATCCTCTTATCTATCAAATTTTGAAACCGCCCATCTCCCTCACCGAGGGACATTGGGCAGCGTACAGATAAAATAGGGAAACATAAAACCAGAAGATAAATTTTTTAAAAGAGGCAAGAAGGATTTCAAGTTTTAACAATGTTATAAGTTAGTTTTAATTTTCTGCCCACTGGGGATTCCCAAATTCCTCTGCTGGCCCCCTCAAAAGATCCCTTTGGAAAAACACCCCTTTCCTTCATCATCTTTTCCTTTTATTCATCCTTACATTGCCACCTCTACAATCCTCCCACATTTTCAAAACCATGCCCCCACCCCCCAAAAGCAGATCTGTCCCCAACCTCGCTTCTCCCCCCCACAAAAAAACCTCCGTATGTGCTGATCTGTGGCATCAACCCCCAATTCTCCCTTCCCCAGTTCAGCGTGCGTGGCTCGTCTTTTGACTCAAGGGTGAGGTGGGGAGGGGTCCCTCCCTTCGCAATCCTGTCTTTGCACCCAGCGCTTTCCTAGCCAGGTGGGGATTTGAACCCAGCTCCTCCCAGCCAGCCCCTCAACTTTTTCTGGGCTCCCCGACATTTGGAGGGGGGCAAGGGGGGGGTGGGCTTGCTGGAAAGCCTTACCTTTCGTTGAGAGTCAGGGCAGAAAATTCATCCGTTTGCTGCTCCCCGGTGAGGTCTCCCACCCGGAGGTCGGAGGTGCCACCGGAGGGCACCCCTCTGGCCAGCAAGAGGTGGAGGAAGAAGAGGAAGAACATGGCACCGGGATCGAGTGGGCTGTCGGAAACGGGCACAGGTGGGCACCGAAAGCAACAAATGCTAAGGTGTTGCCTTCTGAATGGGGATGCGATGGCACTCTGGGAACACACTTTTATCTGCCTCTCCTCCAGGCCGGAGGTGACCTTGGCATTTTTCAAACTCCTCATCCCACGAGGACAGCAACTGCAGAAGGAGAGTTGGGTGCCAGCTCTTCGGTCCACCCCAGGGGGCAAAGCCAGGCATTCTCGCCACCCCTTGGGACCCTCCCTCCCTCCCTCCCTCTCTCTATCTCCTTCCCTCCCTCCCTCCCTCCTTTCCATCCATCCATCCCTGCTTGGGATGACCAAGATCAGGATTTTGCATCACGGATTTGCCAGGTTCTCAATGTTAGCTGTTGGATTTGGAGGGGTGGGGAGGGGAGAAAGGACCACTTGGGGTTGGGGTGGGGAGGCCAGGGAGGTGGAGAGGATGCTCCTGAGCTTGAGCAGAGTGCATCGTAAATCTTGCCCCAGAGTGCATCGTAAACCTTGCCCCGAAAAATGCTTTTTTTTTCCAGGAGGCAACTGGACTTTCTGGGTTTTGGATTCCCCCCCCCCCACCCTTTGGAAGACAGATGGGATGACAGAGAATCTCTTGCCCTGATAGGACGTATCAGCAGGTGGAGGAATTCTACAGGGTCGAGAATGACAGAGTTGGAAGGGACCCTGGAGGTCTTCTAGTCCAACCCCCTTTTGCTCAAGCCGGAGACCCTATGCCCATTTCAAAAAAAATGGTCTCTTTTTAAAAATCTCCAGTTGTTGGGAGCACCCACAACTTCTGGTGGCAGATAGTTCCACGGGTTAATTGTTCTCACTGTCAAGAGATTTCTCCTTAGTTCTAAGTTGCTTCTCTCCTTGGTTAGTTTCCATCCGTTGCTTCTTGTCCTGCCTTCTGGGTGCTTTGGAGACTAGCTTGGCCCCCTCTTCTTTGGGGCAGCCCCTCAGATATTGGAAGGCTGCTATCATGTCTCCCCTGGTCCTTCTTTTCATTAGACTAGGCATGGCCAGTTCTAGCATGTGTTGTAGCCTTCAATCCCCTAGTCCTCATTGTTGCTCTTCTCTGCATTCTTTCTAGAGTTTCAACATCTTTTTTTTTTTTTCATCGTGATAGAGCAGAAGTGGACGCAATATTCCAAGTGTGTCCTCTTCAGCATTTTATTTTCAGTGGCATAGGAACTATTTTAATTAAAAGGGATTTTTTTCCTGAGCATAAGCAGAGTTCAGTGAAAACCCACATATACACGCAATCTTGCTCACAACATTGGTGTTTTTTTTTTCATCTGAGCCAAAGGGGAAAAAAAATCTTATTCGGTTTGTGGCCACTGAATTTATTTATCTACTGATATTTTTTTTAAAATTAGATTTATATGCCGCCCTTCTCCGGAGACTCAGGGCGGCTTACAATGCGTTAAGCAATAGCCTTCATACTTTTGTATATTTTATACAAAGTCAGCTTATTGCCCCCACAAACTGGATCCTCAATTTACCTATCTTCACCCACAATCTAACATGTCTCCGTCCAGATCCTTGAAACCACGAGGACTAGAAGCTTCATTTCCTTCCAGAGGGCAAGAGGATCATAAACCAGGGGTGAAATCCAGCAGGTTCTGACAGGTTCTGGAGAACCAGTAGCAGAAATTTTGAGTAGTTCGGAGAACCGGCAATTACCACCTCTGGCTGGGCCCAGAGTGGGGTGGGAATGGAGATTTTGAAGTATCCTTCGCCTGGAGTGGGGAGGGAATGGGGATTTTGCAGTATCCTTCCCCTGGAGTGGGGTGGGAATGGGGATTTTGCAGTAGCTTTCCTCTGGAGTGGGGTGAGAATGGGGATTTTGCAGTATCCTTCCTCTGGAGTGGGGAGGAATGGAGATTTTGCAGTATCCTTCCCCTGGAGTGGGGAGGGAATGGGGATTTTGCAGTATCCTTCCTCTGGAGTGGGGAGGGAATGGGGATTTTGCAGTATCCTTCCCCCTAGAGTGGGGAAGGAATGGAGATTTTGCAGTATCCTTTCTCCAGGAGTGGGGATTTTGCAGTATCCTTCCCCTGGAGTGGGGAGGGAATGGGGATTTTGCAGTATCCTTCCCCTGGAGTGGGGAGGGAATGGAGATTTTGCAGTATCCTTTCCCCAGGAGTGGGGATTTTGCAGTATCCTTCCCCTGGAGTGGGGTGGGAATGGATATTTGGCAGTATCCTTCTCCTGCCACGCCCACCTAGCCACGCCCCCAGAACCGGCAGTGAAAAAAAAAATTGGATTTCACCACTGCCGTAAACGATTAGCCCACAGAAAGATTCCATGTGGAATCCTTTTATTTCCCTAGGAATACAGTGAACAAACCATGGCTTGGTGTGACATGCAGGTTAGAGTCAGCAGGAGGGACTTGGGAGACCGCAAAGGATCGTGTGCTGGTTTTGTTAGACAGACAGTTTGTGGGGATGACTGACAGCTGGGGTTGCATCAAAACCAAGAGAAGGAAAAGACGTGGAATGGCGAGCTTCTTAGACAGAGGATGAGCGACGATTGTGATTTCCAAAGCAAAAGAAGGGGAAAAAAAAAAGAAACGAGAAGGGAGAAACTGATAGAATAGAAGGAATGAGCTGGAAGAGACCTTGGAGGTCTTTGAGTAGTCCAGCCCCTGCTCAAGTAGGAGAACCTCTCATATTTCAGATTAAAAACATCCAGGGATGGGAGCGCCCAAGACTTCTGGTGGCCAGCGGTTCCGCTGGTTAATTGGCCTCGCTGTTAGGAAGTTTCTCCTGAAATCCCGCTTGCTTCTCTCTTCTTTCCAATTCCTTCCGTCCTTCCTTCCCTCCCTCCTTCTTTCCTTCCTTCCTTCCTTCCCTCCTTCCTTCCCTCCCTCCCTCCTTTCCTCCCTCCTTCTTTCCTTCCTCCCTTCCTTCCTTCCTTCTTTCTTTCCTTCCTTTCGTCTTTTCCTTCCTTCCTTCCCTCCCTCCCTTCCTTCCCTCCCTCTTTCCTTCCTTCCTTCCTTCCTTCCATCCCTCCCACCTTCCTTCCTTCCTTCCTTCCTTCCTTCTTTCTTTCCTTCCTTTCTTCTTTCCTTCCTTCCTTCCCTTCCTCCTTCTTTCCTTCCTACCTTCCTTCTTTCTTTCCTTCCTTTCTTCTTTCCTTCCTTCCTTCTTTCCTTCCTTCCCTCCCTCCCTCCCTCCTTCCTTCCTTCCATCCCTCCCAGCTTCCTTCCTTCCCTCCTTCCTTGAAGGTTTTAAAGAAGAGATTGGAGAGCCATTTGTCTGAAACGATCCAGGGTTTCCTGCTTGAGCAAGGAGGGGTTGGACTAGAAGACCTCCAGGGTCCCTTCCAACTCTGGTCATTGGGTGACGACCTGCCCTTCGTTTCTAAAATTCAGAGAATCAACCCTGGAGAAGAAAGCCAGAAGGACGGTTCCTCCCTTTTCCCCCTCCCAGACCTGACATTCCTCCCAAATAGACACCTCTCTTGCCTATCGGCTATAAATAACACCCCACCCCCACCCCCACAGGTCCATGGGGAGGAATGTTCCTTATGGGGAGGGAGTGGGGAAGCCCAGGGCAGGCTGTGGGGCTGTGCATTGCCAGCCGGAGATTAGCTGTTCACAAACAGCTCCTTGGACACCTGCAATCCAAGGTCTTCACATCAAATGTTTGCCGTGAGCTGCAGACCAGGGGACGGGAGATGCGAGGCGTCCCCCTTTGAAGATTAAAAAAAAACCCGGCCTCGATTCGGCTGGAGCGCTGGCGAAAAGCCCTTCTCTGGCCTTTTGATGTTTTTGGGAGCCGCCCAGGTAAGGAATGTTCAGCATGTTGCAGAAGTCAAGGCAAAGGGTTGTTTGTGTGTCTTGAGAAGAGGGAGTACTACCGAACCCTAAGGAGGGATGGAAGGGGACCTCTTGAGGTCTTCTAGTCCAACCCCATGCTCTCTTTTTTTAACCATCCTGGTCAAACGGACGTCCGAGTCGATTCTGGAAAACCTCCAGGGAAGGAGCACCCACAACTTCTGGAAGCAAGACGTCCCACTGATGAACTGTTCTCGCTGTCAGGAAATTTCTCCTTAGTTCTGGGTTTCTTCTCTCCTTGAATAATTTCCATCCGTTGCTTCTTATCCTGCCCTCAGGGGCTTTGGAGAATAGCTTGACCCCCCCTCTTCTTTGGGGCAGCCCCTCAAATATTGGAAAACTGCTTCTTTTTATTTTATCCTAAATCCAGGTTGAAGCAAAAGAGCAAAAGAAAAAGCTAAAATGGCTTGAATGAAGGCTGTGCTATCAAGAATCTAGCCATCAAACTACTGTGTCACCCCTTCTCCTTCTCTTCACTAGACTTCTTGTTATTGTTAGTTGCGAAGTCATGTCTGACCCATCGCGACCCCATGGACCACGTTCCTCCAGGCCTTCCTGTCCTCTACCATCCTCTGGAGTCTGTTTAAGCTCACACTGACTGCTTCGGTGACTCCATCTGGCCACCTCGTTCTCTGCCGTCCCCTTCTTCTTTTGCCCTCCATCGTTCCCAGCATTGGGCTCTTCTCCAGGGAGTCCTTCCTTCTCATTAGGTGGCCAAAGGATTTGAGTTGCCTCTTCAGGATCTGGCCTTCTAAAGAGCAGTCAGGGTTGATCTCCTCTAGGACAGACCGGTTGGATCGCCTTTCAGTCCAAGGGACTCGCAGGAGTCTTCTCCAGCCCCAGAGTTCAAAGGCCTCCATTCTTTGGCCTTCTCACCTTCCTTATGGTGCAACTTTCCCAGCCATCCATTGCAACTGGGAAAACCATCGCCTTAACAAAAGGCGATGGTTTTCCCAGTTGCAATGGACGTGAGGGTCACGTCTCTGCTTTAGTATGCTGAGGTTGGGGTAGCAGGAATTAATACATTTCAAAAACTCTCTGCCAACTGGCTTGCTCTGACCGACAAAACTGCTGGGATCATGTGACGTTCTAGTACCACTTTATAAGGCCTTGGTAAGACCCCACTTGGAATCCTGCATCCAGTTTTGGTCACCCCATTACAAAAAAGATGTGGAGACTCTGGAAAGAGTGCCAAGAAGAGCAACCAAGAGGATTAGGGGGCTGGAGGCTAAAACATATGAAGAATGGTTGCAGGAACTGGGCATGGCTAGTCTAGGGAAGAGAAGGACCAGGGGAGACAGGAGAGCATCTTCCAATATTTGAGGGGCTGCCCCAGAGAGGAGGAAGGGGGTCAAGCTATTCTCCAAAGCACCTGAAGGCCAGAGAAGGAACAATGGATGGAAACTAATCAAGGAGAGAAGCAATTTAGAACTAAGGAGAAATTCTCCAACGGAACAGCTTGCCTCCAAAAGTTATAGGTGCTCCATCACTGGAGGCTTTCAAAAAAGTGATTGCACAACCATTTGTTGTCCAATGAAGTGCTTGAGCAGGGGGTTGGACTAGAAGACCTCCGAGGTCCCTTCCAACTCTATGTTTTACAGAGGAGCAGCCAAACGTCTCAAACGAAATAACAAAAATGAGTCCAGCTGCAATGACGGACAACTTCAGACGACTCTATCTGGATAGACTGAGAATTTTCATCAACGTTGGTTTGTTGTTAGTTGGGAAATTGTGTCCGACCCATCGTGGCCCCATGGACAATGTTCCTCCAGGCCTTCCTGTCCTCTACCATCCTCTGGAGTCCATTGAAGCTCACGCCGACTGCTTCAGTGACTCCATCCGGCCACCTCATTCTCTGCCGTCCCCTTCTTCTTTTGCCCTCCATCGTTCCCAGCATTGGGCTCTTCTCCAGGGAGTCCTTCCTCCTCATTCGGTGGCCAAAGGATTTGCGTTTCCTCTTCAGGATCTGGCCTTCTCAAGAGCAGTCAGGGTTGATCTCCTCTAGGACTGACCGGTTGGATGGCCTTGCAGTCCAAGGGACTTGCGGGAGTCTTCTCCAGCACCAGAGTTCAAAGACCTCCGTTCTTTAGCCTTCTCAGCCTTCCTTATGGTCCAACTTTCCCAGCCATCCATTGCAACTGGGAACACCATCGCCTTGGCTAGATGCACTTTTGTTGGCCGGGTGATGTCTCTGCTTTTTAACAGGCTGTCTTCAACATTGGTTAGAGACATTTCTTGTTCTTGTTGTTCAAGCACCGATTGATTGATTGAGCCACGAGTGCAAAAGTCCCAAGAACTTTAAAAAGGAAGAGAAAAGCAGAGGTTGCTTTGCTTTTGAGACGAAGGGCTAAAATTCACACCTCGCCTTCCTGTCGTTGTGGTTTTCCCCTCCACGCTCTCTCCCTCCCTCCCCCCCCCCACAATCTTCATCTTTCTTTCCATCCTTTGTCGATAGTTTCACGACGAACCCAGATGCAACACGACGCGCCCGCAATGTGGCTGCCCAAACTCGCCGCTTGCTTGTCGCTCTGGGCGGCCTGGATCTCTGTTCTTCATGCCAACTTTACCCTTCCTTCATATCCGGGCATGGTGAGGAGACCCCTGGTTGGGGAAGGAGAGATGGGGGTGGTCGAAAGAAGGGAGTAAAATCAATGGCTCTTTTCCTCCCTCCAATCTCTGATCAGCCTTGCAACTTGCCTGTAATCATTTGCTGTGCAGAAAATAACAGAATGACGGAAGAGTTTGAAGGGATCTCGGGGATCTTCTTGTCCAACCCTCCACCATTTCAGACAGGTGGTTTTTCCAGCCTCTTCTTGAAAGCCTCCAGTGATGGAGCCCCAATTTCTGGTGGCAAGCAGTTCCACTGATGAATTGTCCTCACTGTCAGGAAATTTCTCCTTATTTCTAGGTTGCATCTCTCCTTGATCAGTTTCCATCCATTGCTTCTTCTCCTCCTTTCAGATGCTTTGAAGAACAGATTGATTCCCACTCTTCTTTGTAGGAGCCTCTCAAATATTAGGAACCAGCTATCACCTTGATTTTATTTATTTATTTTATTTATTTCATTTGTTAAACATGTACGGATACGTTCCCACCGATCCTTTTCTTCCTTAGGCTAAACACATCTAGTTCTCTTCATCATTCATCATTTGGTTTAACCTCCAGCCCTCTAATAGAAGAATATTTATTTATTTGTTTCAATTTATATTCTATTCTAATAGAATAATAGAAAAACATGGGAGGGACTTTAAGGGTCTTCTACCAGGATATATTATTCCATTTCAGACAAATGGCTGTCCGAACCTTTCCTAGAAACCCTCCATTGATGGGGCACCCAAAACTTCTGGAGCCTGATTAATTGTTCTCACTGTCAGGAAATTTCTCCTTGGTGCTAGTTCTAAATCTCTCTTGGGATCCATAGATGTGCTTGATAAATTATCCGTCAAAATCTTTGAGTTTTCTCCCCCGGCTCTCCGGTGATTCTCCATATTATCAGGGGAGAGAAATTATTATTTTTTTTTCCAGACTGGAAAATGCAGGCTGCTACAAAGTTGATAGGATAATGGGGAGAGCTATCGTAAGTCGGCCACCAGCTTCAGAAAAGTCTTCGAGAAATATCTTTTTTAAAAAAATTCTCAAGCAGCTTGAGAATAAAGTTGAAAAAAGCAGAAGCCTTGACTTTGGCCGAAGGAAGGAAGGAAGGAAGGAAGGAAAGGAGGAAGGAAGGAAGAAAGGAAGAAAGGAAGGAAGGAAGGAAGGAAAGAAAGAAAGAAAGAAAGAAAGAAAGAAAGAAAGAAAGAAAGAAAGAAAGAAAGAAAGAAAGAAAGAAAGAAAGAAAGAAAGAAAGAAAGAAAGAAAGAAAGAAAGAAAGAGAAACAGCTTTGCATTCAACTGATTTTCCCAGAAATATAGAAGAGAGTTAACAAGGCTAACACGGAGCTTATGGGGAGCATTGCATTTGTATAAAAAAAAAATCAAATGCAAAGGGAAATTTACCTTTGCAATGTTTTTTTTTTTTATTCTGAAGCAGATTAACTTTTTATGCACTGTTTTTTAATCCAGATGGAGATGGCTGGGAGGTTCCAGGAGTTTATGGTGATGTTTCACAAAACTTACAGCAGCCAAGAAGGTAAGCAAGTAGTATCGATGAATTTCTCCTTCTCCCTCTACTACACCGTGAATCCTAAAAGTAGCCCAAGAAATAGGATTCTGACAAATCGTAGAAGAGGTTGAATCTAGCCATGTTTTTAATAGGTGTGAATGCAGACTGGAATAATAAGAGTTGGAGCCCATCCATCTTAAAGCATTCCAGCTTGGGGATTCTGGGAGTTGAAGTCCAGACATCTTAAAGCATTCTGGCTGGGGAATTCTGGGAGTGGAAGTCCACCCATTTTAAAGGATTCTGGCTGGGGAATTCTGTGAGTTGAAGTCCACCCATCTCTTAAAGCATTCTGGCTGGGGGATTCTGGGAGTTGAAGTCCACCCTTCTTAAAGGATTCTGGCTAGGGGATTCTGGGAGTGGAAGTCCACCCATTTTAAAGCATTCTGGCTGGGGGATTCTGGGAATGGAAGTCCACCCATCCTAAAGCATTCTGGCTGGGGGATTCTGGGAGTGGAAGTCCACCCATTTTAAAGCATTCTGGCTGGGGGATTCTGGGAGTGGAAGTCCACCCATTTTAAAGCATTCTGGCTGGGGGATTCTGGGAGTTGAAGTCCACCCTTCTTAAAGGATTCTGGCTGGGGGATTCTGGGAGTGGAAGTCCACCCATTTTAAAGCATTCTGGCTGGGGGATTCTGGGAATGGAAGTCCACCCATCCTAAAGCATTCTGGCTGGGGGATTCTGGGAGTGGAAGTCCACCCATTTTAAAGCATTCTGGCTGGGGGATTCTGGGAGTGGAAGTCCACCCATTTTAAAGCATTCTGGCTGGGGAATTCTGGAAGTCGAAATCCACACCACACAAGCTGCCGAAGTGGGAAAAAAACACAGTTCTAAAAGCATTAAATTTCAGCTGCGTTCATTTTCATCTGTCCAGCTGCAAATTTTGAAGCATTTCCGGGCACTCTATGAGCTTAAAATATAATTATTTTGATTCCTGGGGTGTTAAAGCAACAACAGGGACACGAAAAAGGATCTGGGCTACCAGAGTTTGCCATTCTCTCTTTCTGGAATGGTTTACCTGACTTCCCAATCTAAAAACATTTAAACCACGGCTAGAAGCAGGCAAATCAGGGTCTAACATCAGCTAAGCATCCATGTCTGTAACTAAGTGGGTTTTTCTCCTTCCTGCCCCTTTTGATTTCTTCACCCCTAGAAATGATTTACCGCTTTAAGGTCTTTGCACAGAACATGGAAACCAGCCGAGTCTTACAGGACACCGAGCTGGGGACGGCACAATACGGGATCACCCCGTTCAGCGACCTGACAGGTAAGATGTCGAGGGAAATGAAATGTTTGATCAATGGGGTGGGGTGGGGTGGGGTGATTAATAACAAGGATGCAGAAAAAACAGAATGCAGAACACACCCTGTTTATTAGGTTCAAGGAGAACCATCAACCCATGGAACTAAAAGTTGCCTTCGAAAGTTGTGGGAGCTTCATCCCTGGAGGCTTTCGAGAAGAGATTGGACTGCCATCTCTCAGAAATGGTGTAGGGTCTCCTGCTTGGGTGGCTGGGGGTTGGACTAGATGACCTCCAAGGTCCCTTCCAACTCTGTTGATCTGTAACCAAGATGATGAGGGGACTGGAGGCTAAAACAGACGACGAACAGTTGCAGGAACTGGGCCTGGCTAGTCTAGGGAAGAGAAGGACCAGGGGAGACAGGAGAGCATCTTCCAATACTTGAGGAGCTGCCCCAGAGAGGAGGAAGGGGGTCAAGCTATTCTCCAAGGCACCCGAAGGCCAGACAAGGAAGAATGGATGGAAACTGATCAAGGAGAGATTCAACCTGGAAATAAGGAGAAATTTCCTGACAGTGAGAACCATCAATCCATGGAACTAGAAGCTGCCTTTGGAAGTTGTGGGAGCTCCATCCCTGGAAGCTTTCAAGGTTTCTTTCGTCGGCTCCGTAGATTTTCCATTGGGTGAGGGTCTGGGCTATTCCCAGGCATTTCCATTCCAGCAGTGGAATAGGATGATCTTGAAACTCCCCTCCCCCCAAAAAAATTGGTGTTATTAGCCATCAAACCTCAAAAATACACTTTTTCCGAAAAGTTGTCCACAATTTTGGCCGCTACTGTATGAAATGGGCGATGAGGAGGCAGTGCCCAAGGAGCAGGAAGGAGGAGGTGACATTCCCAAAAGCAGCCAAGCAACCTTATTGACTTCAATAAAGTGAAATGCGCCGGCTAAACCGCGCAGCCCCCCGGTCTGCAAATTTGGAAAGTGTTGGGTGTTTGACAGCCTGTGTGAGCAAAGATCCCGGCGGCCTTGGCTTGGCGGTGGGGCTGGTGGTGAGCAGACCGTTCCTTTCCTGTAGAAGTGGGCGGACCACGGTGCTGTTGTGGCAAGCAGGATGTTTAGAGATAAGCCCACCGCAGGACCCAACTTTTGTGCGAGGTCTAACCAGCTGAGTTTTTCAGTGTTGCATCGACACGAAATAAATTACTGTATTTTCCTGCGTATAAGACTACTTTCTAACACACAAAAATCTTCTCAAAAGTCAGGGGTCGTCTTATACGCCGGGTCTCATTCTCCTGTAACCAGGCAGACCAGCCCATAAGGCTCTGACGAGCCTTAAATGGCTCTGAGGAGGGTCGTCTTATACGCCCAGTCGTCTTATATGCCGGAAAATACGGTAAATCTCTCCGTAGCTTGTTCGGCTGGTCCAAGCACGTCAAGGGGCCTTTTTTCCCCCAAGACACAGCCGGACGTCTTGTCCAGTTTTCTATTTTCCAAAGCACCATTAAAGGTAAACGACATACGTGCCAGTCGTTCCCGACTCTAGGGGGCGGTGCTCCTCTCCGTTTCAAAGCCGAAGAGCCAGCGCTGTCCGAAGACGTCTCCGTGGTCGTGTGGCCGGCATGGCTCAACGCCAAAGGCGCACGGAAAACGCTCTTCCCTTCCCACCCAAAAGGAGTCCCTCTTTTTCTATTTGCATTTTTTAACCTGCTTTCGGACTGCTAGGTTGGCAGAAGCTGGGACAGGGAAAGGGAGCTCACCCCGTTACGCGGCAGCACTAGGGATTCGAACCGCCGAACTGCCGACCTTTCGATCGACAAGCTCGGCGTCTTAGCCGCTGAGCCACCGCATCCCTTAGAAGCACCATTAGGCAAGACAAAAAAAAAAAATCTAACCAAGGAGAGAAGCAACCTAGAACGAAGGAGAAATTTCCTGACAGTGAAAACAATTAATCAGCCAACTTGTCTTCAGAAGGGGTGGGTACTCCGTCACTAGAGGTTTTAAAGAAGAGAGGGGGAAACCATTTGTCTAAAATGATATAGGGGTTTCTGCCTGAGCAGGGGGTTGGACTAGAAGATCTCCAAGGTCCCTTCCAATTCTGTTATTCTTTCCTTCCTTCCTTCCTTCCTTCCTTCCTTGAAGGTTTTAAAGAAGAGAGTGGACAACCATTTGTCTGAAATGGTCCAGAGTTTGCTGCTTGAGGGAGGGAAGGAAGGAAGGAAGGAAGGAAGGATGGATTGATGGAGGGAGGGAGGGAAGGCAGGAAGGAAAGGAAGGAAGGAAGAAGGAAAGAAAAAAAGGAAGAATTGAGGGAAGGAGGGAAGGAAGGAAGGAAGAAAAAGATAGAGAAGAAAGGAAGGAAAATGTGTCTGAAATGGTCCAGAGTTTGCTGCTTGAGGGAAGGAAGCAAGGAAGGAAGGATTGATTGATGGAGGGAGGGAGGGAAGGCAGGGAGGGAAGGAAGGAAGGAGGAAGGAAAGAAAAAGAAGAAGAATTGAGGGAGGAGAGAAGGAAGGAAGGAAGAAAAAGATAGATGAAGGAAAATGTGTCTGAAATGGTCCAGAGTTTGCTACTTGAGGTAAGGAAGGAAGGAAGGAAGGATTGATTGACAGAGAGAGGGAGGGAAGGCAGGAAGGAAAGGAAGGAAGGAAGACGGAAAGAAAAAAAGGAAGAATTGAGGGAAGGAGGGAGGGATGGAAGGAAAGAAGAAAAAGATAGAGAAGAAAGGAAGGAAAATGTGTCTGAAATGGTCCAGAGTTTGCTGCTTGAGGGAAGGAAGCAAGGAAGGAAGGAAAGAAAAAAAGGAAGAATTGAGGGAGGGAGGGAGGGATGAAAGGAAGGAAGGAAGAAAAAGAAAGAGAAGAAAGGAAGGAAAATGTGTCTGAAATGGTCCAGAGTTTGCTCTTGAGGGAAGGAAGCAAGGAAGGAAGGAAGGAAGAAGGAAAGAAAAAAAGGAAGAACTGAGGGAGGGAGGGATGGAAGGAAGGAAGGAAGAAAAAGAAAGAGAAGAAAGGAAGGAAAATGTGTCAGAAATGGCATAGGGTTTCCTTTTTGAACAGGAACAGGGGGACTAAAAGACCTCCGAAGGGCCTCCTTTCCGACTCTTGTCAATTCTGTTCAACCGAAACGGGTGAAGTGCGTTGCGGGAAGCTTATCTCCGCGCGGTTTGCAGGAAAGAGCTTGGGACGGCCACTCCTACAATAGCTCTTTTGTTCGGGGCACTGCCAGCGTGGTGTGTTTAAGCAGTGTGTTTTATCCAACCCTGGTTGAAGGGATGAACTGCAGAGAGGGAGGTGAGGCGCAACTTGGCTGGCACCAAACCCGGTGGTATACCAAGCCAACGGTCCAAGAATTTGAATTCCTGGGGAATATTTTGCCCGAGTCGCGCAAGGATCAAAAGAATTGGCTGCTCCCTCTCCACTCCCCACCATCGGCTTCTTTCCCTACTCCTTTGTGTGTGTATGTGTGTGTGAAGGTACACAACAACCAAGGCCGGCCAAATTATTTTTGGCAGCCGAGGCTGAAAATTCCACACGGACGTCTCCCCTCTTGGGGAAAAGAGTAAAAATAGAAAATTAATAAAAAGAAGAAGGAAAGGTTTGCCACCCCGATGCCGGCAAGGGAGTCACCTCTCCTCCGTCTGGTTTTTTTTAATAAAACCGGCAGGGTTTGAATTGCCGAAGGGCAGTTAAGGCCGCAGGGCCAAGAGGGAAAAGCTTCACGATCGACACAGGTCGTCCTCGTCTTACAACGCTGCGTTTTAGTGACCGTTCAGAGTTACAACATCGGAATTGGGTGGGGGGGGAAGTGACATAGGACCGTTGTGCCGCACTGAAGCTGCTTTTTAAAGCTTCAAGTGCTTTTTGGCAAAAGAGAAAGTGAAGATTAACCAAGTCGTCCGCCGGATGCTTCCTCCACGGGGCGCTGGATTACAATCGCGGGTGGGATTCAGCCAATTCGGGCTAATCGGATGTTGATTTTTAATCTGGTTCGCCGAACTGGTTGTTCCAAGGAACGGCTGACCCCGCCCACTCTACCCGTCTCCTCCTAGGAGTCCCCACACGGCCCATTTTGGATGCCAGATAAGTGCAAGGCACGCACGGAGGCTCAGGGAGGGCGAAAAACGGGCCTACCGGAAGTTCGGGAAGTCAGTTTCCGGCCTCCGGAGCCTGGGGAGGCTGTTTTCACCCTTCCGGAGGCTCGAGAAAAGCCTCCAGAGCCTGGGGAGGGCAAACCTCCCCCCCTCCAGGGGGTGGGTTTCAAAATTTTTTATTACCGGTTTTGTGGGTGTGGCTTGATGGGCGTGGCAGGGGAAGGATACTGTAAAATGTCCATTGCCACCCCATTCCAGGGGAAGGTTACTGCAAAATCCCCATTTCCTCCCCATCAATCGGGACTCGGGAGGCAGAAAATAAATGGGGGCGGAGCCAGTCAGAATTTTTACTACCGGTTCTCCGAACTACTCAAAATGTCCGCTACCGGCTCTCCAGAATTGTCAGAACCTGCTGTAACCCATCTCTAGCCTCCCCCACCGGCTGTGGTGCAGGAAGCCGAGTAGGCCGACACGGCCACCAAGCAATCAGGCAGAGAGCTTTTTGCCAAAATTTTGGAAACCCTGGCCGGATGCTTCCTCCACGGGGGACTGCACTACAATACCCCTCATCCCTCGCCTCCACACAACTTAGAGACGACTGGAGTTGTATAAGCCTAAGCTCCCGGCGAATAATATAAAAATGTTGTTTTCTCCCCTTACGCAGAAAGCGAGTTCGCTAACAGGTTTCGCATCCCGGTTTTGCCGCCTGAGCCGTTTGGGCCGACGGAGCCACGCCGCAGCTTCGCGACGGCACCCCGGTTCTGCGACTGGAGAAAAAAGGGCTTGTCCCCTGTGGAGAAACAGGTGAGCGTTGGACAGAGAGAGCTGCCAAACTTCTGCAGACTAACGTCCCATCGGACACCGATTTCCATCTTCTTCTCAGCCAGCTGGGACTTGTGGTGGTGATGGACGTGACTTACGCAGAGCATAAATTTTAGGGGAGAGTAGGGAAGTTTTCCAGCCTTGATGACATTGAAGGGGGAAGTGGGATTCCTCCAGACCTGTGGAGTGAGGTTGTCTTGAACTACTGAGGAAAGTCCCTACAGTAGGTTTTTTTTTTAATTTTTGCAACTTTGGAAAGTTTAAGGGGAGTGGACTTCAACTCCCAGAATTTCCCAACAAGCTGACCTCTTAAAAGAATGCTGGCTGGGAGATTCTGGGAGTTGAAGTCCATCCATCTTAAAGGACTCCTTGGGGAATTCTGGGAGTTGAGGTCAACCACTCTTAAAGCAGGCTCACTGGGGAATTCTGGGAGTTGAAGTCCATCCATCTTAAAGCAGGCTGGTTGGGGAATTCTGGGAGTTGAAGTCCATCCATCTTAAAGGACTCCTTGGGGAATTCTGGGAGTTGAAGTCCATCCATCTTAAAGCAGGCTGGTTGGGGAATTCTGGGAGTTGAAGTCCATCCATCTTAAAGGACTCCTTCGGGAATTCTGGGAGTTGAAGTCAACCACTCTTAAAGCAGGCTCACTGGGGAATTCTGGGAGTTGAAGTCCACCCATCTTAAAGCACGCTGGCAAGGGAATTCTGGGAGTTGAAGTCCATCCATCTTAAAGCAGGCTCACTGGGGAATTCTGGGAGTTGAGGTCCATCCATCTTAAAGCAGGCTCACTGGGGAATTCTGGGAGTTGAAGTCCATCCATTTTAAAGGACTCCTTGGGGAATTCTGGGCGTTGAGGCTCAATTGTACGTAGGGCCCCGGTGTTTTCATTCAATAAACCAGGTGTGCAGATTGTGAATTAGGATCACCCCACTCTTTGACCGCCTTCTCCTTTACAACAACCTTGTAGTGTAGGGCCAGGATGAAGGCTAGTGATGCCCCCACCCGGATTAGTTTACGCAATTTCTCTTGGCAACTATAAGGAGTGGTTGCAAAGCTAGCTGAGGAACTCTGGGAGTCGAAGTCCACCAGTCTTAAAGCGGCCAAATTGGGAGACTCCTGTTCTATAGGCTACTGATGTTGCAGTGTGAATTTTCCTGCAGTGTTAACAGCCCCGGGATACCGGAGCGGTGGTTAGAAATGGAAGCACATGGGCCAGAAGATCCTAGTTTAATGTTTCCCAACTCTTTTCCTAGGGAGATTGCCGTTCCTGCTGGGCTTTTGCAGCCGTCTCCAACATAGAGGCGTTGTGGAAAATTCACCGAAATGTGAATTGCAGCCTCTCGGTGCAAGGTATGTCAGTTATGAGACAGGAAGGAAGATGAAGAAGGAAGGTTCAGTCAAGTGTTTTTCAATCCCAGCAATTTTAAAACGGGTGGACTTCAACTCCCAGAATTCCTTGCTGGTCAGGGAATTCTGGGAGTTGAAGTCCACCCATCTTAAAGCAGGCTGGCTGGAGGATTCTGGGAGTTGAAGTCCACCCATCGTAAAGCATTCTGGCTGGGGGATTCTGGGAGTTGAAGTCCACCCATCTTAAAGCATTCTGGCTGGAGGATTCTGGGAGTTGAAGTCCACCCATCTAAAGCATTCTGGCTGGGGGATTCTGGGAGTTGAAGTCCACCCATCTTAAAGCAGGCTGGCTGGGGGATTCTGGGAGTTGAAGTCCACCCATTGTAAAGCATTCTGGCTGGGGGATTCTGGGAGTTGAAGTCCACCCATCTTAAAGCATTCTGGCTGGGGGATTCTGGGAGTTGAAGTCCACCCATCTTAAAGCATGTTGACTGGGGAATTCTGGGAGTTGAAATCCACCCCTCTTAAAGCAGGCTGGCTTGTGGATTCTGGGAGCTGTAGTCCACTCCTCTTAAATCAAGCTGGCTGAGGAATTCTGGGAGTTGAAGTTTACCCATCTTAAAACATGCTGACTGGGGAATTCTGGGAGTTGAAGTCCACCCATTTCCAATTCTGTTAATGTTAGACTGTCCGACAACCTTCTTCGAAATAATCTTTTTTTTTTCTTTCTATCTTTCACTCTAGAAATCCTCGACTGCACATACGATTACAGAGGAGGCTGTGAAGGGGGCTTCGTCTGGGATGCGTTGCGCTATGTCTTCAACAAAAGTATGTGGACATCCCAGTTTGTTGTGTTCTTTTGTTGAAGTGACTTCACACAACTATCCCCCCCTCCCCCCCTTTGGACTCCGGGCTGTGATGGCTCAACCCATGTTGGAGTCTCATAACAACCTACCAAGGTGGTTCTCTGTGCGAGCAGGTGAGGGAGGCAGAGATAACAGGATAATGGAATTGGAAGGGACCCCCTGAGGTCTTCTAGTCGGACCCCCTTTTACACCATTTCAGACAAATGGTTGTCGAGTCTCTTCTTAAAAAAACCTCCAGTGATGGAGCACTCATAACTTCTGGTGGCAAGCCGTTCCGCTGGTTAATTGTTCTCCCTGTCAGGAAGTTTCTCCTTAATTCAAAGTTGCTTCTCTCCTTGGTTAGTTTCCACCCGTTGCTTCTTGTCTTTCCTTCTGGTGCTTTGGAGAATAAGTTGACCTCTTCTTCTTTGGGGTTCCCCCTCAAATATCGGACCTCTGCTATCGAGTCACCCCTTGTCCTTCTTTTCATTAAAAATAGACACTGCCAATTCCTGCAGCTATTTTCGTATTTGTCATTTGAGGATCGCTTTGGTTTGCGTGGTAGGCCGAAGGCTCGATTTTGTGCAGCAGGAAACTCAAGTTTGGTTACTGAATTTATAGCTGCCCTGGGTATTAAAAGTTTCAAGGCAGTTATTTGGGAATGAGGGAAAATTCCGAAATAATAAAGAGTAATAAAAACTTTTTTAAAAGTCTGTCTCGTCTGCTTCTTTTGTGAAGCATCCTCGGGTTTCTTTTCCAGGTGGATTGTCCTCAAGGAAACTTTATCCCTACGTCGACAAAAACCAGCCCTGCCAAAAACACAGGGGGCGAAAACTAACCAAGATTGATGGTTACAGCGTACTTCCAAGAGACGAGAGGTGTAAGTCAGTGGTGAAATGCAAATGTCTTTACTACCGGTTCTGTGGGCGGGGCTTGGTGGGCGTGGCAGGGGGAGGACACTGCAAAATCTCCATTCCCCCCCCCACTCCTGGGAGGAAGGGTACTGCAAAAACTCCATTTCCACCCCACTCCTGGGGGAAGGATATTGCAAAGTCTCCATTTCCACCCCACTCCTGGGGGAAGGATATTGCAAAGTCTCCCTTCCCACCCCACTCCTGGGGGGAAGGTTATTGCAAAGTCTCCATTTCCACCCCACTCCTGGGAGGAAGGGTATTGCAAAGTCTCCCTTCCCACCCCACTCCTGGAGGAAGGTTACTGCAAAGTCTCCATTTCCACCCCACTCCTGGGAGGAAGGGTTTTGCAAAGTCTCCCTTCCCACCCCACTCCTGTGAGGTTATTGCAAAGTCTCCATTTCCACCCCACTCCTGGGGGAAGGATATTGCAAAATCTCCCTTCCCAACCCACTCCTGGGGGAAGGTTACTGCAAAATCTCCATTCCGCCCCCCACTCCTGGGGGAAGGATATTGCAAAATCTCCCTTCCCACCCCCACTCCTGGGGGAAGGATATTGTGAAATCTCCCTTCCCAACCCACTCCTGGGGGAAGGTTATTGCAAAGTCTCCATTTCCACCCCACTCCTGGGGGAAGGATACTGCAAAATCTCCCTTCCCAACCCACTCCTGGGGGAAGGATACTGCAAAATCTCCCTTCCCAACCCACTCCTGGGGGAAGGATACTGCAAAATCTCCATTCCCTCCCCACTCCTGGGAGGAAGGATACTGCAAAATCTCCATTCCCTCCCCACTCCTGGGGGAAGGATATTGCAAAATCTCCCTTCCCACCCTACTCTGGGCCCAGTCAGAGGTGGTATTTCCCAGTTCTCCGAACTGCTCAAAATTTCCACTACCGGTTCTCCAGAACCTGCTGGATTTCACCCCTGGTATAAGTCAATGGCAAACGGCAGAATCGAGACATCTGAATTATAAGGCTCTTGAGGCCTCTGAAAAATTAGCAGGTTTAGTCAAGATTAAAAAAAAAAAATAGGGTTGTGGGTTTTTTGGAGATGGAAAAATTGGAGCGGGAATAAAAACATTTATGTGCAAGCAGAAAAAGTCTGTTGCACATGTTCAACCAATTTAAACGGGATCTTCTTTCATGCAAAGGTAATGAGGGGGGAAGCCCGATTGGCTTAACAGCTGTCCGTTTCACTTAACAACCCTGGTTGATTTGCTTCACCATTTCGGCAGAGGGGTAAAAAGGCGGCGTGACTCACTTCACGTCTGCCTTGCTTGCTTGGCAATGACAATGACAGCGGTTGCAAGTCGAGGGACAACCTGGACGTACGACCACGAGTGAGCCCAAAATTTATGTTGCCAACTTGAGAACTTTCTTAAGTGAGCTTTGCTCCGTTTTACGACCTTTCTTATCCGCTGCTGTTAGGCGAAGCGGTGCCGTTCTTAAGTTGTTAAAGTGAATCACCCTGGACTTTGCTGGTCGCAAAAATTGATCCCGTGTTCCCTCCGGGATGCTGCAACCGTCATAAATAGGAGCCGGTTGCCAAGCGAATTTTGTCCGCGTGACGGTGGGGATGCCGATGCAGTCGTTAAGTGTGAAAAACGGTCACGAGTCCACTTTTTTCAGAGCCGCCGTAACTTTGGACGGTCACTGAACGAGCTGTTGTATGGCCAGGATGGCCTGTTATTTGGGAGGGGAAAATAAACTTAGCTCCAAAGTCCCGATTTTGCTCTTCTAAATATTGGCTTGTCCATGACTTCCACGTTGATTTGTGATGTTTTTCTCCCAGATATTGCGAATTTTGTGGCCAGCCAAGGTCCTGTGACGGCTTTGATGAACGCAAAAGGCCTTCAGGTGAGAACGGGGTGTGTGTGTGTGTGTGTGTGTGTGTGTGTGTGTGTTAAAAGGGACATTTTTGTACGCTGACACCAGTGGCGAAATGTAAAATTTATTACTACTGGTTCTGTGGGCGTGGCTTGGTGGGTGGGTGTGAGTAATATGACTGAGTGGGCGTGGCCAACTTTTTTTTTTCTTTTAAAACCATTTTTTCTACAACCACTTCGGCTGAAGAGGTTGTAAAAAAAAAAGTGCTTTTAAAAGCCTCTGACGATCCCAGCTGAGTTGCCTGATCGGCAGAGGCTTTTTTTCCCTTTTAAAAACATGTTTTCTATAACCTCTTCAGCTGGGATTTTTCCTACAAAAGAAGCATTTTTTGTAGAAAAAATGCTTTTAAAAGCCTCTGACGATCCCAGATGAATTGCCTGATCGGCAGAGGCTTTTTTTTCCCTTTTAAAAACATGTTTTCTATAACCTCTTCAGCTGGGATTTTTCCTACAAAAAAAGCATTTTTTGTAGAAAAAATGCTTTTAAAAGCCTCTGACGATCCCAGCTGAGTTGCCTGATCGGCAGAGGCTTTTTTCTCCTTTTAAAACCATTTTTTCTACAACCTTTTCGGCCGAAGGGGTTGTAGAAACAAATGCTTTTAAAAGCCTCTGGTGATCCCAGCTGAGCCGCGCGATCATCAGAGGCTTTTTTTAAAAAAATTTTAAAAGCATTTTTTCGGCCGAAGAGGTTGTAGAAAAAATGCTTTTAAAAATAATAATTAAAAAAAAGCCTCTGATGACTGCGTGGCTCAGCTGGGCAATGGGGGGTGGGGGGGGTGGCAGGGATTTTTGCTACTGGTTCTCCGAACCACCAACCTCCATCGCTACCGGATCGAGTGATCCGGTCCGAACTGGGAGCATTTCATCCCTGGCTGACATCCTTCCCAATTCGCTGCCTAGGTTCATTTGAGGCTGAATTTCCCCAGATCAGATGAACTTGGCTTAATTTGAACTCGGCTCTGCTCCTGTACAGCTAGTCCTCAACTTACAACGGTTCGTTTCGTGGCCGAAGTAATGAAAAAAAGTGTGACCGTTTTTCACACTTACGACCGTCGCAGCATCCCCGTGGTTACGCGATCGGGATTCAGACGCTTGGCCGCTGACTCACATTTACGACGGTTGATCCCTTTTTGCGACCTTCCGACAAACAAAGTCAAGCCAGATTCGCTTAACAACCGTGTTAATAAGTTAATCACTCCAGGGATTCCCTTAACATCCGTGGGGAGAAAGAGTGTAAAACAGGGCAAAATTCATTTAACTGGTTTCTCTTAGCGACAGAAATTTAGGGCTCAATTATGGTCATAAATCGAGGACTAGCTGTATTGCAGAAACCTAGGCCAAAGGGTCAGTTTGTGGCCGTTATGAAAATGCATAAAAAAACCCGGTCAAAATATAGATTGTGTGAATTTGGCCACTGGCGGCGATTCCAGAAAGGATGAGTCAAGAGAAAAAGAGAGAGGTAACTAAGATTGAAACATCATCCGTCTATGGCTAATCATGGTCTGTTTGGATTCTCTCTGTGGGGCAGCATTACAAAAAAGGCATCATCCAGAGGGCCAGGAGGGGCTGTGACCCCAACAAGCATGATCACGCGGTCCTGATAGTTGGCTTCGGTGAAGGTAAGCCGTGTTTCCTTGGTTTGTTGGGGTCCACTGGATCCTGGCTTGATTCTCCATTCAGCGCCCCGCCAGTTTTGAGGTGGGACATCCCAACACCAGTTTGAAGGCTTCCTGGAGGAACCCAAAAACCATTCAGGTGAGAAAATTCTGATGGAGATGTTGCAATCGCCCAACCTCCGAACTTTAGGATTTTATTTATTTATTTTATTTATTATTTATTAATCCAACTTTTATAAACTTGGCCACTTGAAGACTTGTGGACTTCAACTCCCAGAATCCTCCAGCCAGCATAGCAGAGAATTCTGGGAGCTGAAGTCCATAACTTTTCAAGCGGCCAAGTTTGAAGACCTCTGGTCTGGAGGGTGACTGAGAATCTCCGTAGACATTTGCTTAACAAGAGATATTCTGGTTCCAAGGATGGTCCTAAGTCGAGGACCGCTGCAAATTGTTTTAGTTGAGGATCCCATGTAAGAAATGCAAGTTTTATTAACGGGAATTAACCCCGAGGGCAAAATTGGGATGCCCGGGGTTTCGTTTAATTTAAGCAAGAATGGACCTTCAAAAACTTGATAGCTTTCTTGATAGGGGTTAGAAGGAAATGGGCATCCGTGAACTTCTTTGGTGCTAATATGTTTTTTTTGGGGGGGGGGGATTGCAGGCAAAATCCGACGCGGTACTTGGAGTGGATCCTACTGGATTATCCAGAACGCGTGGGGCAAAGAGTGGGGAGAACAGGTGGGTTGAGTTCCACTGATTTGTGGGAGGGACCTTGTAGGTCATCTACTCCAACCCAACCCAACCCACCCAAGTAGGAGACCCTATACCATTTCTGACAAATGGCAGCTCAAACTCTTCTTGAGGTAAGGTATACCAGGCTAAAAATCAGGAGACGGTGAGTTCTGGTATTGCCTCGGGCATGAAAAGTGGATGGGTGACTTTGGGCCAATCACTAGGAGACGGTGAGTTCTAGTCCTGCCTTAGCAATGAAAGGCGGCTGGGTGTCTTTGGCCCAATCACCAGGAGACAGTGAGTTCTAGTCCTGCCTTAGGAATGAAAGGCAGCTGGGTGACTTTGGCCCAATCACCAGGAGACGGTGAGTTCTAGTCCCGCCTTAGCAATGAAAGGCAGCTGGGTGACTTTGGCCCAATCACCAGGAGATGGTGAGTTCTAGTCCCGCCTTAGCAATGAAAGGCAGCTGGGTGACTTTGGGCCAATCACCAGGAGACGGTGAGTTCTAGTCCCGCCTTAGCAATGAAAGGCAGCTGGGTGACTTTGGGCCAATCACCAGGAGACGGTGAGTTCTAGTCCCGCCTTAGCAATGAAAGGCAGCTGGGTGACTTTGGCCCAATCACCAAGAGACAGTGAGTTCTAGTCCCGCCTTAGCAATGAAAGGCAGCTGGGTGACTTTGGCCCAATCACCAGGAGACGGTGAGTTCTAGTCCCGCCTTAGCAATGAAAGTTGCCTGGGGAATTCTGGGAGCTGAAGTCCACCCACCAGAAAGTTGCTTCATTTGAGAAACGCTAGCCTAGATGATCTTGTGGATATTCTCGACTCGGATAACGTGGGGAAGTGAGTTGGGTAAACCAAAAACCCAGTTCAGGGAGCAGGGAAAGCGTCAGTCCCCATCACTGACATAAATGCAGTAGAAACCAAACAATGGGGACAATTAACCAGTGGAACGACTTGCCACAAGAAGCTGTGGTTGCTCCATCACTGGAAGCTTTTAAGAAGAGACTAGAGTCTGAAACGGTACCCCGTCTCCTGCTCCCTTCCGTTTAATTTTTAAGAAAAGAGTGGACGGCCATTTCTCTGAAATGAAATAGGGGTTTCCTGCTCCAGGAGGGGGTTGGTCTAGAAGACCTCCGGGGTCCCTTCCATCTCTATTCTGATTGATTAGCTGTATTGCTTAGGGAAAGCCTGACAGTTGAACTGAACCCTTTGTATATTTCCTGCTAGGGCTATTTCCGGATGGACAGGGATTCAAACACCTGTGGGATCGCCCAGTATGTCGCAACAGCTATCCTCAAAGAGTTGGGAGGAAAGAAGCCGTCTGTCTGTCCTAGATGAGGGTATGCGCGCCTCTGTCTGTCTTCAGGACAACCGCTTTGGAGCTTTCAGTCCCATTGATTTTCAAGCTTTTGCAACCTGGCGCCCTCCAGGCTCTGCCTGCCTGCCTGCTTTGATTTTTTTTTCCTCCCGAGTTATTCTCGGTTTCTTTAAAACGCAGGGTTGCCTCGATTTTTTTTCCCCTGAATTTTAAGAGCAACCGATGAAGTGTGCGACTTTTTTTTTTTTTAAGAATTGCAACAAGAGCAACACGGTTAGGATGATGGACCGAATCGCCCAGTATTATGCAAAATCTTTTGGGTTAGAAAAACCCGGCTATTTTTTGTGTGTGGGTGTGTGTTGTGTATATATGGGTGTGCAGGTGTGCGGATTTGGGGGTGGGGGGGGTGGGGGAAAGGAATATCTGAATGGAAACGGAATCAAAGGCAAAGGACAGAATGTGTTATATATCAAAAGAAAGAAAGCAGATTGTGAAAATACAATGAGCGCCTCTGTTAATCTTCGTACGGAACGAATAAAAAAAAGGGATTCTTATCAAAACGGACATGTGTTGTTTTCTCTCCCCTTCCCCAAATTCTGGAATCAAAACCGTTATTCGTTATGTATTAGCCTGTGTAGCGTAGAGGGCTAATGCCTCCTACTAAAGGCAGCAATTAACACCAGCTGCCTGTAATTTCTCTGAGTTCAATCCCAGGCAGGCTCAAGGTGGACTCAGCCTTCCATCCTTTCTAAGGTGGGTAAATTGAGGACCCAGTTTGTGGGGGCAATAAGCTGACTTTGTATAAATATACAAAAGTATGAAGGCTATTGCTTAACGCATTGTAAGCTGCCCTGAGTCTCTGGAGAAAGGCGGCATATAAATCAAATTAAAAATAAATAAATAAAATAGTATTAGCTATGTATTAAAAAAAAAAAATCCTCCGCTACAGATTTGTTCCCCTCTTCATCTTCCTCCCACCCCTTTTGGCTAAGAAATGAAGCCATTCGGCTTTTCTGCCCCTGCATTTTTCTATTTCGATTAGAAGCGCGCAGGAGTTGTTTTTTTTTCACACCTCCAAAGTCACAAAGTCTTCATTTCTTTTGTTTTTTTTCTCATAGTTTCATTTCGTTTCCACTCTGCGTCCCGACTCAAGAGTGCGGTTGGTTAATTTGATGTGGCAACCCCGTGTTTCTTTAACTTATACATATTTAAACCTGAACACAGTTGAGGGGGAGAAAAAAAAAAAGCAAGAATATATATGGTATAAACCAGAGGTGGGTTTTAGCAGGTTCTGACCGGTTCTGGAGAACCGGTAGCGGAAATCTTGAGTAGTTTGGAGAATCGGTAGTAAAAATTTTGACTGCCCTGCCCATATCTATTCTCTGCCTCCTGAGTCCCAGCTGATCGGGAAGAAATGGAGATTTTGCAGTAACTTTCTCTTGGAGTGGGGAGGGAAGGGAGATTTTACAGTATCCTTCCCCTGGAGTGGGGAGGGAATGGGGATTTTGCAGTATCCTTCCCCTGGAGTGGGGAGGGAATGGGGATTTTGCAGTATCCTTCCCCTGGAGTGGGGAGGGAATGGGGATTTTGCAATATCCTTCCCCTGGAGTGGGGAGGGAATGGGAATTTTATAGTATCCTTCCCCTGGAGTGGGGAGGGAATGGGGATTTTATAGTATCCTTCCTCTGGAGTGGGGAGGAAATGGGCATTTTGCAGTATCCTTCCCCTGGAGTGGGGTAGTAATGGAGATTTTACAGTATCCTTCCCCTGGAGTGGGGAGGGAATGGGGATTTTATAGTATCCTTCCCCTGGAGTGGGGAGGAAATGGGGATTTTGCAGTATCCTTCCCCTGGAGTGGGGAGGGAATGGGGATTTTATAGTATCCTTCCCCTGGAGTGGGGAGGAAATGGGGATTTTATAGTATCCTTCCCCTGGAGTGGGGAGGAAATGGGGATTTTGCAGTATCCTTCCCATGGAGTAGGGAGGGAATAGGGATTTTATAGTATCCTTCCCCTGGAGTGGGAAGGGAATGGGGATTTTATAGTATCCTTCCCCTGGAGTGGGGAGGAAATGGGGATTTTGCAGTATCCTTCCCCTGGAGTGGGGAGGGAATGGGGATTTTATAGTATCCTTCCCCTGGAGTGGGGAGGGAATGGGAATTTTATAGTATCCTTCTCCTGGAGTGGGGAGGGAATGGGGATTTTGCAGTATCCTTCCCCTGCCACGCCCACTAAGCCACCCCACGCCCACCAAGCCACACCCACAGAACCGGTAGTAAAAACATTTGAAACCCACCAGTGGTATAGACCCGTGAAGGCGAATCAAAGTGGCGAGCGTGCCCAAATTTGGGCACGCAGAGCCATCTCACCTGGCACCCACGCCACTGCCCGTTCCTCTTGCAAGGTTTCTGGCACGCATTCGTGCGCCACAATTAGCCAGTGCTTGCGTCAGTGCCGGGAATTGGAAGAACTGGTCTTCCATTTTCCGGCGTGGACATGTGCGCTGGCCAGCTGATCGGCTGTGTGGCAGTAACCGGAAGCGTTGCCAGTAGTTAATCTAAAGAAGTTGCAGGTATATTCTCCGGCGTGTGCACGCCCCTGGGGAAACTCCTATTCCTGGTCTCGGGCCCGAAAAGCATGCGCTCAATGCTCCCTTTTTGGCACTCGGTGTCGAAAAGATTCGCCATCACTGGTATAGACCGAATATTCCCAGGCTGCCGGGCCTGTTCAGTATGATCAAGAGGCAGTATTTTTTTCACCTAAATGAATCAGAAATGAAGCTATTCTTACACTTATCAAGTGTAAAAAAAAGTGTAAAAAAATAAATAAATGGCTGCATTTCCAGAACTTGTTCAGCACAGCATTAAAGTCTTGCCGGGAGCCAACCGGTTAGTTCATGTAAGAGTCAATGAATTGTAGTTGGTTTAGGACAGAGGTTATAACCTGAAAACACCGTCTGTGGTTGTACGGCAGGAAGCAGAGTGGAACGGAACAGAATACGGTAACAAGAGTTGTAGCTGACCAGGTTGTGATTTTACCTGCAGTGGATGGAGCCAAGATTTTTGCTTTGGAAGGTTTCAAAGAGCCAAAATCTTAAGGACTGCAGCTGTATTTTGGGTTTTTGTTTTTTTTTTTTTTGTTTCAGATTTGTAGGCATTAATTTTTTAATTTTTTTTTTTGCATTCATTAAAGCAGTATTTCTCAAATGTGGTAACTTTAAGAAGTGTGGACTTTGAACTCCCAGAATTCTTAAAGGATGCTGTCTGCTGGGAGTTGAAGTTTTCCCATTTTAAAGCATGCTGACTACGGAATTCTGGGAATTGAAGTCCACCCGTCTTAAAGCATGCTGGCTGGGGGATTCTGGGAGTTGAAGTCCACCCGTCTTAAAGCATGCTGGCTGGGGGATTCTGGGAGTGGAAGTCCACCCATCTTAAAGCATGATGGCTGGGGAATTCTGGGAGTTGAAGTCCAGTCATCTTAAAGCATGCTGGCTGGGGGATTCTGGGAGTTGAAGTCCACCCGTCTTAAAGCATGCTGGCTGGGGGATTCTGGGAGTGGAAGTCCACCCGTCTTAAAGCATGCTGGCTGGGGGATTCTGGGAGTTGAAGTCCACCCGTCTTAAAGCATGCTGGCTGGGGGATTCTGGGAGTTGAAGTCCACCCGTCTTAAAGCATGCTGGCTGGGGGATTCTGGGAGTTGAAGCCAACATCCTCTTAATGTTGCCCTATTGGAGAAACACTACCTTAAATCTCCAAGGAAAAATAAGTCTTAAAATCCAACTCTATTTAATGGGGAAAGGGCACAGACGAGTTGCCTATTCTACCTAGAACATCTGATCCTCTTGAATTATCTTTGCAAGTTGACTGTCATGACTGCCAGCCACTTTTAAAGCCTTAGGCTGTTCTTGGGGCCCAGGTCCCCAACTTGGATCAATTTTAACAGGGTTGAAATGGGGGGGGGGAGGGACAGGAGGGAAGGGAGGCTGAATAAATACCCAGATTACAAGAAAAACAGAGGCTTTTGGAGAAGGGAAATGAGCTCTCTTCTCATAAACCAAGCTGTTACTGCTAGGAAGACTATGACTGTCAGCTTCGAATTCACACCCTGGTGTGAAAAAGGGTGTGAATTTTTTGTTTTTAAAAAAAGCCCACACAGAGGGAGAAAAGTTGCCAGGCTTTTGATGCAGGTGGCTGTTCCCCTCGTTGCACAAAAAAAAGATGAGGAGGAGGAAGGAGGAGGAGGAGGAAGAAGAAGGCGGAGGAGGAGGAGGAGGAGGAAGGAGGAGGAGGAGGAAGAAGAAGGCGGAGGAGGAGGAGGAAAAAGGAGGAGGAGGAAGAAGGAAGAAGAAGGAGAAGGAGAAGAAGGAGGAGGAGGAAGGAGGAGGAGGAGGAAGAAGAAGGCGGAGGAGGAGGAGGAAAAAGGAGGAGGAGGAAGGAGGAGGAGGAATAAGAAGGAAGAAGAAGGAGAAGGAGAAGAAGGAGGAGGAGGAGGAGGAGGAGGAGGAGAAGAAGGAGAGGAGAAGGAGAAGGAGAAGGAGAAGGAGAAGGAGAAGGAGAAGGAGAAGGAGAAGAAGAAGAAGAAAGCTCTAGAAAATAGGAAGGAAAAAAAGAAAGCTTTAAGTGAGAGATGGTAGAAAGGGCCAAAGACAGAGAGACAGAGACAGAGAGAGACAGAGTAATAGAGAGACAGAGAGAGACAGAGTGAGAGAGTGAGAGAGACAGAGTGACAGAGAGAGACACAGAGAGAGAGACAGTGACAGAGAGAGACAGTGGGAGACAGTGAGACAGAGTGACATGAGAGAGAGAGACAGAGAGTGAGAGAGACAGAGAGAGATAGACACAGAGAGACAGAGACAGAGAGAGAGGAGAAATAGAGACCCTGGCTTTCAGGAAATCAGGGGGAAGAAGGGAACCTCCCATAGACAGGTAATCCTTGACTTACATGCATTCGTTCAGCGACGGTTTTAAAAGTTTAAATAGCACCAAAAAAAAGTGACTCACATACGATCACTGCAGCATCCCCAAGGTCAGAGGCTCTCAAAATTCAGGCGCTTGGCAACTTATGTATGACCATCCTGGGGGGTCACATGATGGCCTGACAAGCACCCGATCCACTTTAACAACTGCAGTGCTTTGTTTAACCGTTGGGGCAAAAAATAATAACAAAAAGGTTCTAAAATGGACCCTGAGTCACTTCACACCTGCCTTGCTTAACAACGGAAATCGTGGGCGTAAATTGAGATTATCCGTATAACTAGGGTTAAGAAGCACAAGGCAGGAGTTGTTGCAAGACCTAAAACCGGAGAGCGTCCGAACTTGGCCACTTTAAAAAAGGCTTGTGGACTTCAACTCCCAGAATCCCCCAGTCCGATATCTCCTTTCTCCGGGGATTTCATGGTGGGACATCAACAAGGCGCCAAGCCGAAGAGCCGACACCGCATGACAGGCTGGGGAATTCTGGGAGTTGTAGTCCACACAGGTCTTAAAAGGGGTTGAAGGTTGGACACCCCTGCCCTAAACCAAGAGTTGATGCTACTCAGTCCAGGAAAATAAGCTCAAGGGATTTTTTCCTTCTTCAAGGACAGTTTTCCCCCGAATGCCATCACTCTGCTAAACAACTAATTCCCACAACACGGTCAAATCATTTACTAAGACTGTCTTACTATCATTCTTCTCATCCTTCTTACTACGTATCTCCTCCCACTTATGGCTATATAACCATGTTGCTCGTATCTTTACAGTGTATATTGTTTTTCTTGTTTCCTAGTATGATTTGATTGCTTATTGGTACTCGATGACTATCACTAAGTGTTGTATCTTATGATTCTTGACAAATATATTTTATTTTATTTTTCTTTTATATACCCTGAGAGTGTATGCACCAAAGACAAATTCCTTGTGTCCAATCACACGTGGTCAATTAAAAAATCTATTCCATTCCATTCCATTCCATTCCATTCCTAATTTCTATTCTATTCCATTCCTAATTTCTATTCTATTCTATTCTATTCTATTCTATTCTATTCTATTCTATTCTATTCTATTCTATTCCATTCCATTCCATTCCATTCCATTCCATTCCATTCCATTCCAAATTTCTATTCTATTCTATTCTATTCTATTCTATTCTATTCTATTCTATTCTATTCTATTCTATTCTATTCTATTCTATTCCATTCCATTCCATTCCATTCCATTCCATTCCATTCCATTCCATTCCATTCTATTTTCTCTACTTTCTATTTTCTGCTCCGTTCCTGTTAAACAGGGAATGCTCCTTTTCTTTAGACGGCCGGATAAATATAATTTATTGAGCTGTTCTGGCCTCCTAACTGCTGTTCGGTAGCTAATTCTAACCTGGTCTCTCTGCGTGTGGGTTGTTGCTCCTTAACAGCAAGCGGGAATCTTCTTCTTAACATTTGAGCAGAAGTTACTTGTTCCAGCATTGGGACTCCTCTCCCCCAGTTCCCAGTCGCTGTGCTGAGACGGTCAAGAAAGACTGCGCTGAGACGGAGGAGAGCTCGGGAGAGCTCCCCTTGGAGGCTGTTCATGTAGCTGCCAAGCCTTCGCTTACGGGCATGCTAATGTGGGCTGTGAGCAGTGGCTGGCTGTTGCCTTCCTTGAGCACAAACACCTGCAGGGGAAAAAGAAGGTTGAGGGGAAGAAGAGGAGGGCGAATGGAGCCTAGATAACTCAGCAGACTAAAGCACTGTAATTAACATTCAGCTGCCTGCAATTAGTGTAAGTTCGAATCTCACCAGGTCCAAGGTCGACTCAGCCTTCCATCCTTTCTAAGGTGGGTAAATTGAGGACCCAGTTTGTGGGGGCAATAAGCTGACTTTGTATAAATATACACAAGTATGAAGGCTATTGCTTAACGCATTGTAAGCCGCCCTGAGTCTCCGGAGAAGGGTGGCATATAAATCTAGTTAAAAAAAGAAGAAGAAAGGAAGGAAGGAAGAAAGAAGAAGGGAGGAAGGAAGGAAGGAAGGAAGGAAGGAAGGAAGGAAGGAAGGAAGGAAGGAAGGAACATTCAGCTGTTTGCAATTACACCAGGTCGAATCTCACCAGGCTCAAGGTTGACTCAGCCTTCCATCCTTTCTAAGGTAGGTCAAATGAGGACCCAGTTTGTGGGGGCAATAAGCTGACTTTGTATAAATATACAAAAGTATGAAGGCTATTGCTTAACACATTGTAAGCCGCCCTGGGTCTCTGGAGAAGGATGGCATATAAATCAACTTAAAAAAAAGAAAGGATGTGGAGACTCTAGAAAGAGTGCAGAGAAGAGCAACAAAGATGATTAGGGGCTGGAGGCTAAAACATACAAAGAATGGTTGCTGGAAGTGGGTGTGTCTAGTTTAATGAAGAGGAGGACTAGGGGAGACAGGATAGCAACCTTCCAATATCTCAGGGGCTGCCCCAAAGAAGAGGGAGTCAAGCTCTTCTCCAAAGCCCCTGAGGGCAGGACAAGAAGCAATGGGTGGAAACTAATCAAGGAGAGAAGCAACTTAGAACTAAGGAGAAATTTCCTGACAGTGAGAACAATTCATCAGTAGAACAACGTGCCTCCAGAAACTGTGAATGCTCCAGCACTGGAAGTTTTAAAGAAGAGATTGGATGGCCATTTGTCCAGAATAATATAGGGTTTCCTGCCTAAGCAGGGGGTTGGACTAGAAGACCTCCAAGGTCCCTTCCAACTCTGTCCTTCCTTCCTTCCTTCCTTCCTTCCTTCCTTCCTTCCTTCCTTCCTTCCTTCCTTCCTTCCTTCCTTCCTTCCTTCCTACCTACCTACCTACCTACCTACTCTTCAGTTTTTCTATACTATTCTAAACCCAACAGCTCCCAACAGCAAAACAAGGAATGTGGGGAAGGGGGCTTGGCGGGTTAACGTGGTGGTGGTGTAATGGTTAGAATGCAGCATTGCAGGCTAACTCTGCCAAATGCCAGCAGTTCGATCCTGCTGTGTGTCCTAAGGACATGTGATCGTGTTTTGCAACCATTTCAAATAAATGGCCGTCGAATTTCTTCTTAAAAAAGTCCCGTGTTGGAGAATCCACAACTTCTGCTCCATCGATTATTTGTTCTCACAGTCAGGAAGTTTCTCCTTAGTTCCTGGTTGCTTCTCTCCTTGATTAGTTTCCATCTATTAGTTTCTTCTCTTGCCTTCGGGTGCTTTGAAGAATAGGTTGACACCCCTCCCCCTCCTCTTTGGGGCAGCCCCTCAAATATTGGAACTCTGCTATCCTGTCACCCTGAGTCCTTCTTTTCATGAAACTTCCTTTTCTTTAAACGGAAGGATTGGGGGGGCCTTGAACAGGTGGGAAAACCAATTTAAGGCCACCGACCTTGATAACATCCGAGATCGCATGGTCACTGAGACACTCAACAAAGGTGGCTAATGGATAATTCAGTCCTGGGATCAACATCGGAGCCTGAAGAGAAAGTTGGAAAAAAAAAAAGAGAGAGAAATAAATACAAATAATCCTCGATTTAACGAACATTTGTTTGTTTGATCATCAGAGGCTTTTTTTTTAACTTTCAAAAGCATTTTTTCAGCCGAAGAGGTTGCAGAAAAAAATTATTTATTTATTTATTTATTTATTGGTTCGATTTATACGCCGCCCTTCTCCTGAGACTCACGGCGGCTTACAATGCGTTAAGCAGTAGCCTTCATACTTTTGTATATACCTGCTTAGTAGGGCTTTTGGCCCCCCCAAAAAAGATGTCCTTTTTTATACAAAGTCAGCTTATTGCCACTACAATCCAGGTCCTCATTTTACCTACCTCGAAAGGATGGAAGGCTGAGTCAACCTTTAAAATGCTTTTAAAAGGGGGGAAAAAAACAGCCTCTTAATGATCGCGCAGCTCAGCTGGGCAGGGATTTTTGAACCACCCAGCGCCATCACTACTGGATCAGGTGATCCGGTCCGAACCGGGAGCATTTCACCCCTGGGTTGCAGTATCCCGGGGGGGTCACGTGATTTGCCAATTGCAAATTTCCTGGATGGTTCCAACGAGGAAAGCCAAAGGGGGGGTGAGGTGGGGTGGGGTGGGAAGCCAGAGAAGGATGCAGTGTTACCTTGAAGAACGGACGTTCGACGGAATAATGGTTTTCATCGTAAATGAAACAAATGAGAAGATTTGCTATCGCGCGATTCTCGGACATGTTCTGGAGATTAAGGCACAGTTTGAAAGTCGGGCCCATGCCCTGCACCTGGAGGGGGGGGGGGGTGGAGGATGAAGAGGAGGAAGAAGCAGCATTAAATGAGGACAAAGGACTTGGGCCACAGAGAGACACCCCAAAAACCCGCCCTAAGTGTTAGGATATGATTTGAGCCTAACAGATTGTCCAGGCAATATATGTGTTCTGTGACTTTAAGCTTTAATGCTGCATCATGCTGTAATGCTGAGTCATGCTATAATTAGTTGTAAACGTATTTAAGAAAGATACTGTAATGTATTCAGTTGATGATAAGCTGCTATCATCGTGTATGTGGGTGGATCTGCTACCATCCGGGGTTTGTGAACCAAAGTGAACCAACTACTGTTCGTTTGGTAAGAAGCTTTTTGGATTTAACCGGTAAAGACTTGGACTGTTTAGAAGACTACGAGATTGTTTATTTTCCACTATAAAGAAAACTTTTGATAACACCAGTTTGCACGTATCTCTTAGCTCATTGCTCTCAGCAACGTTTCTCTGTGCACTTTACTCTGCTAGTTGCTAACACAAAAACAATATCCTTAACACTAAGCCCAAAAGATAATTTGCATTTCAACTCTGGAAGTGTTTTTTTTTTTTGCAATGCTTTTGCATTGTGGGTGAGTCAGTTGTGCAGACACGCCCACCTGGTCACATGACCCACCAAGCCACACCCCACCAAGCCACGCCCACAGAATCGGTAGGGAAAATTTTTTGTTTTTCACCACTGCTCTGAACAGTTTCCTCACCACGGCGTTCAGCTTGAGTGGCTCCTGCAGGGACTCCGAGATGGGGGTCATGCTGCACTCCAGCGCCCGGACGTAGGCACGGGCTGCCGTGAGACGGATGCGGCTGAGGTCTGTCTGAAAGACTTGGTGCATGGCTGGGAAAAGGGAAGAACAGAGGAGGATGAACACCCCCTCCTTACTATATAGGTATTCCTCGACTTACGAGCAGAACGGAGCCCCAAATTTCTGTCGCTAAGCTAGGCGAGACATTTGTCTGGTGAGCTTTGCCCCATTTTACGGTTTTTCTTGCCACCGTTATTAAGTGAATCACTGCAGTTGTTCCGTTAGAAAACACACTTGTTAAGTGAATCCGGATTCCTTACGGATTTTGCTCGTCAGAAAGTCGCCAAAGGGAAATCGCGTGTCCCCGGGACACTGAAAACGGTTAGAAATACGAGCCAGTCGCCAAGTATCTGAATTTGGATCATGGGACCAAATGGGTTACTGCAACAGTCGTAAGTGTGAAAAATGGCCATAAGTCACTCTTTTTAGTGCTGTTCAGTGTCACCCAGCCAGCTTTTATTTATTTATTTGTTTGTTTGTTTGTTTCAATTTATAAACCGCCCTTCTCCTTGCGGACTCAGGGCGGTGAACAGCCACAATAAAACGTGGTATACAAAAATTAAAAGCAATTAAAAATTATTCAATATTTTCGGCCGACAATTAAAACAATCCAATTTATGCCTAAAGTGAGATTAGAACTCATCGTCTCCTAGTGATTGGTCCAAAGTTAAGCCATCTGACTTTCATACCTAAGGCGGGACTAGAACTCAGGACCCCCCCCCCCCCCCAGTTTCTAGTCTAGCACATTCTCCTCTACACCAAGCTTGCTCTCCTATCAACATCCAAACAGTATTTGAAGGTAGAGAATAGACCTGAGAGATGAAGTACTCTATTTCTCTCCTGTTCTGCTTACCCACTCCACATTCCCGTTCCCGCAGTGTCTGGTCCACGTAGAGTTTTGTTTTCTTGGGCACGTTGAGTTTGGTGCTCTGGGCAACAGGAACACCGGCCGCAGTGTCCCCCTTATGGAAAGTGCTGGTGCGTTTCAAGATCTTGATGATAAGACCCCCACCTGGAGACAATATAAAAGTTGGAAGTGGGACGGGCAGACCCAAGGCATCACTGATGTTGAGACTCTAGAAAAAGTGCAGAGAAGAGCAACAAGGATGATGAGGGGACTGGAGGCTAAAACACAGAATGAACGGTTGCAGGAACTGGGCCTGGCTGGTCTAGGGAAGAGAAGGACCAGGAGAGACAGGAGAGCATCTTCCAATATTTGAGGGGCTGCCCCAGAGGGGAGGAAGGGGGTCAAGCTATTCTCCAAAGCACCTTTGAAGGTCAGACAAGGAAGAATGGATGGAAACTGACCAAGGAGAGATTCAACCTGGAAATAAGGAGGAATTTCCTGACAGTGAGAACCATCAACCCATGGAAGGGAAGTTGCCTTTGGAAGTTGTGGGAGCTTCATCCCTGGAAGCTTTCAAGAAGAGACTGGACTGCCATTTGTCAGAAATGGTGTAGGGTCTCCTGCTTCGGAGGAGTTTGTCTAGATGACCTACAAGATCCCTTCCAACTCTATTAAAGAAATCTGTTAAAGGAAAGCTAGCTGTCCTGCTCCCATGAATTTTTTTTGTTTGTTTTGTTTTAATTAGATTTCTATGCCACCCTTCTCCGGAGACTCAGGGCAGCTTACAGCGCATTAAGCAATAGCCTTCATACTTTTGTATATTTATACAAAGTCAGCTTATTGCCCCCACAAACTGGGTCCTCAATTTACCCACCTTAGAAAGGATGGAAGGCTGAGTCAACCTTGAGCCTGGGGAGATTCGAACTTTACAGTAATTGCAGACAGCTGGTGTTAATCACAATGCTTTTTAGTCTGCTGAGCTACCAGAATGACGAACAGGCTTAAACAGCCAGCTTTGCCAGGCCAGGGAAGAAATGAGAGGCTGCGTTTGGCCAACAGCACCCACATTCCGGCCAGAGAGAAGTTCCATGGGGCTGGGGTACAGCACGAGTCCGAAAGCTCGGAAGACAAAACATCCGGTCCCATAGACCGACCCAGATCGGATTCCGAATCTAGCTCGTTTATATTCACACCTTTGGTTGTCATGATGAGGGTGTTGTCCTCTCGTCCGTAGTGGCCAAAAATGATGCTGGTGACGACGTCCTGCCAAGAATCAGGAAAGAAAGAAGGAAAATTGGTCAGTGACGAAGGAGCGAAATCGGAAACCCCGAGAGGGAGATGAGCTGGAGATTTTCGCTGGATCCTTCCACGCCAAACTGGACGTCGTATGTGTGAGAGGCTTTCTCAGTAGTCCTCGACTTACGACCCTCATGGAGTGTGCCATGAGTCATCACTTGCGAGGGTCATGAAGCGGGGACATCCCACGCCGGACCCATTTTGCAACCTATTGTTTTTGTGGTGGTCATTAAGCAGATTGCTGCAGCCATTAAATGAATCGGCATTCGTTAAGCCAAACCCATTCCAGGACTTACGACCGCAACTGAGCTCCGAATTTCTGCTCTTAAGTGAGAGTTTGTTAAGTAGGCTTTGCCAGAGTCGTTAAGCGCATCACTGCCGTTGATAAAATTAAGTCCACCAGGAGCTCTGGTGGTTCAGCAGACTAAAGCAGTGTTATTAACTGTTATTAATATTCAGCTGCCTGCAATTACTGTAAGTTCGAATCTCACCAGGCTCAAGGTTGAGTCAGCCTTCCGTCCTTTCTAAAGTAGGTGAAATGAGGACCCAGTTTGTGGGGGCAATAAGCTGACTTTATATAAAATATACAAAAGCATGAAGGCTATTGCTTAACGCATTGTAAGCCGCCATGAGTCTCTGGAGAAGGGCGGCATATAAATCAAATTTTTTTAAAAAAAGTCACATGGTGGTTATTATCAACTGTTGTAAGTCGAGGACGTGGGTTTTCAGCAAAGCTGTTGTAAAAGCGTGGTCACATGACCCTGGGAAGCTGCAAATAGATGCAGTTGCGGGCCTGTTGCCAAAACAACTGAAATGCGATCACACATCACAGCTGCCAGAACTTCACAAGAAAGTCCTTAAGTACCGTTCGGCGGGGAGTTGGGATATTATGCGTCTGTTGCAGCTTCAAACGGGTCTCTAAGGGATTGGATTTACCGTGTTTCCTTGAAAATAAGACTTGGGTCTTATATTATTTTTTTGCTCCAAAAGACGCATTAGTTCTAATTTCTCGTTAGGTCTTATTTGGGGGGGGGGGGGGGCGAAATACAGTACTAAATGCATCCATCTGGTTGACAATCTTAACTGGGTCTTATTTTGGGGGTAGTAGGGCTTATATTACGAACATCCTGAAAATCCTAGGACTTATTTTCCAGTTGGATCTTATTTTCGGGGAACCAGGGTAATTCAAGGACATGCAGGTTGTCCTCTGCTTACGACCACAATTGAGTCCAAAGATTTTGTAGCTAAAAAGCAAGACATTTAGTGAGTTTGGCTCCATTTTTATGACTTTTCTTGCCGTCGTCGTTAAGTGAATCATTGCAGTTGTTAAGTCAGCAATGGGGTTGTTAAGGGAATCTGGCTGCCCCACTGACTTCCTTCGTCAGACGGTCGCCAAAGGGGATCCCGGGAGACGGGGACCATCACAGCTACGAGTAGTCCTCAACGTACAAACGCGACGGAGCTCAGCGAGACATTGGTTCATTGAGATGGGCCCCATTTTCTTGCCACAATTGTTAAGTGAATCACTGCAGTTGATAAATCAGTAACATGGTTGTTAACTGAATGCGGCTTTCCCGATGACGTTGCTCGTTAGCTGGTCGCAAAAGGGGATCACGGCAACGGTCATAAATGTGAACCAGTTGCCAAGTATCTGAATTTTGTAACCGCGGGGACGCTGCAGCAGTTGTAAGTGTGGGAAATGGCACTCGGTCGCTTTTTTCAGAGCCGTGGTAACGTCAAACGGTCACTAAATGAGGAGTCAAGGATTCTCTGTAGATGAATACCGTGTTTCCCCAAAAATGAGACCCTGTCTTATATTTTTTTGAACCCCGAAATAAGTGCTTGGGCTTATTTTTGCGGAGGTCTTATTATTTTGGGGAGCATGGGGCAAGACGATGCTCCTCTTGCCATCTTACCTGATTTCCAGCTCTGCGTTTAAATATTTTCGGGGAGGGCTTATTTTTGGGGGGTGGAGACTTATTTTAGCACATGCGCTCAAAAGCCCGATTGGGCTTATTATCAGGGGAGGTCTTATTTTTGAGGAAACAGGGTAAAAGTAAAGATTCCCCTTGCACATATGTGCTAGTCATTCCTGATTCTAGGGGGCGGTGCTCATCTCCGTTTCAAAGCCGAAGAGCCAGCGCTGTCCGAAGACGTCTCCGTGGTCATGTGGCCGGCATGACTCAACGCCAAAGGCGCACAGAACGCTGTTCCTTTCCCACCAAAGGGGGTCCCTATTTTTCTACTTGCATTTTTTTTAATCTGCTTTCGAACTGCTAGATTGGCAGAAGCTGGGACAAGTCACGGGAGCTCACCCCCGTTACGCGGCAGAAGGGATTCGAACCGCTGAACTGCCGACCTTTCTGATTGACAAGCTCAGCGTCTTAGCCACTGAGCCACCGTGCCCCCTGTCAATAAGTAGAAGTATATTGATTTGAGGCCTGTTTCGGACCCCCCCCTGTAATATTAATTCCCAAAATGAGCAAAGTGGTGGAAGTCTAGGCAGCTGCAAAGGAAGTGGGTTGGCATAAACTCGATAGGATTTCCACAAATATTCCCGAAGTTTGGAATCTTACCGGCACTTGGATGACGTTGACGAGGTTCTTATCCCGGTAAACATGAATTTCCCTGTTGGCCAGCGACACCAATACAGCCTGGAAATTTTGCAATTTCTCATCCATGAGGCCCGAAGTGATGGGGGTCGCCGACAACGTCACCGCCCATAGTTTCTTCCCCTGGTACAGGAAGATGGGGAAGGGGTGGGTGTGTGTCAGAAAATCACAGCAGCTTGAGCAGCGGGTTGGACTAGATGACCTCCAAGTCCCTTCTGAACTGCGCTCCTCTATATTCCTTCGCTTCCTGGAGGAGTTTGGGCAGAGCAACACTGCCCCCTTCAGGATTGTTCAAAGGCATTGCAGAAGAATATAGAGGGAAGCCTTGGGACTTCACCACCACAACCGAGCATGGATTTTGGTCGTTGTGAAGCGAGACGTCGGTTAAATGAGTTGTGGTCGTAAATCGAGCCACCCACCACATGACTGGACTCCATTTTACTTTAAATACACCCACCAATGTGCGACACCCACCGGCACGCGATTTATTGAGCTTTTCAACCCCCGGTAGGCCAACCATGGATAAATCCAAGAAAAGAAAAGTTTCAGAAGAAAACAGAACGTTTAATTCATCTACTTTTGTGGCCGCTCACGAAATAATCAGGCACGGGAAGGATTTTGTGGCTCCCGGTGTTTTCTTTTCTGTGGGAAACGGGTCCAAATGGCTCTTTTGAGTGTTTAAGGTTGCAGACCCCTGAATTAGGGAGCACAGTATATGTTTTTGCATATGTATAGGTCTCCTTTTTAATGCTCTGTTTGGTCTTTGTGGGCATTTTGTTTAAATTTAAAGTTTGTATTTTAATCTTTTTTTGAATAAAACTAAAACTAAAAGCGAATCTAGCTGCTAACTCCAGCTACATTCTGATGGCTGATTTGGTTTGCTTTTCACACCGTGCCCCGGATTAAGAGAGCCACTAAACTCTGCACAAACACATACCCTCGCAGCAACAATTTTGCCCACGGGCACAACTCGCTACCTCTAACCTTCTGGTTGTAGCCTCGCAGCGTTTCATCTGAGCAAGCCACCATGATGTTCTTCTGGACTCGAACCAAACCCACGGCCTGGGAGCTCAGTTCGATGCAGTATTTGGGCCGCTTGGAGTCCCTGTGTGGAAAAATAAAACAGGAAAAAAAAAAATTCACGCATGGAGCAGGGGACATGGTTCCAGTGGGTCAGAAAATGCAAAAATCTATCTAAGTGCCCCTTATCGATCAACAAGGAGGCTGCAAGCCGAAGTTTCTCAAATTTGGCAACTTTAAAGATGAGTGGAATTCAGCTCCCAGAATTCCCTAGCTAACATGCTTTAAATAGGTGGATTTTAATTCCCAGAATTCCCTAGCGAGCATGCTTTAAATAGGTGGATTTTAATTCCCAGAATTCCCTAGCCAGCATGCTTTAAATAGGTGGATTTTAATTCCCAGAATTCTCTAGTGAGCATGCTTTAAATAGGTGGATTTTAATTCCCAGAATTCCCTAGTCAGCATGCTTTAAATAGGTGGACATCAACTCCCAGAATGCCCTGGCCAGCATGCTTTAAGATGTCTGGACTTCAATTCCTAGAATTCCCCAGACTGCATCCTTTAAATAGGTGGACATCGACTCCCAGAATCCCCCAGCCAGCATGTTTTAAGGCAGGTGGACTTCAACTCCCAGAACTCCCTAACCAGCATGCTTTAAGATGGAGGGACTTCAACTCCCAGAATCCCCCAGCCAGCTTGCTTTAAGATGGGTGGAATTCAGTTCCCAGAATTCCCTAGTCAGCATGCTTTAAATAGGTGGACTTCGATTCCCAGAATTCCCTAGCCAGTATGTTTTAAGATATCTGGACTTCAATTCCCATAATTCCTCAGTCAGCTTGCTTTAAAAGATGTCTGGACTTCAACTCCTAGAATTCTCCAGCACGATGCTTTGATGTGTGAACTTCAACTCTCAGAATTCCCCAGCTAGCATGTTTTAAGATGGGTGGACTTCAACTCCCAGAATTCCATGGCTGGCTAGGGAGTTCTGGGAGTTGAAGTCCACCCATCTTCAAACTGCCAAGGTCGTGAAACTCTTGATTTATTGTCTGCTTTCCCTTCCAATCTTTTCCCACTGTGCCACAATCTCTCATAATACGGCCATCTTACACCATTTACGGCTTTTCTAAAATATCGTGTTTATTATGGGATGCTCTGGGAAGTGGCTGATGTCCGTGGCTTGAATGTACTTCATCTACTGTCTGCTCCAGAGCAGGTCCTTTGCCGCTGGTGGGATCACATACCTGCGAAGGATGTAAATGCTCCCGTTCCGACATGCCACGGTGAGATAGTATTCCACGTCAAACTGGCCTGCGATGTCCAGAAAGGCGGGCACGCTTGGTATGGCCACCTACAAGGGGAAAAGAGAGCCCTGGGTCTTGGTTGGACTTCTGCCCGCGAAACCTGGGAGGGAGGACGGGACACGATAGCCGAATTCTCACACTGCATCCAACCGGGTAATTTTAGCTTGGCGTAGTTACCTTCGCCATAGCTTGTTAAACCGGATTAGTGTTAATTCAGGGTTGGGTTTTTTTTTTCCTAACGTGGCCTGTTGGGTTGATACAAGATCGGATTCAAGAGATGGTAGGGACCCCAAAGGTAGGTTAGTTGTGTAAACAGGTTAGATGGGTTGGGTGGAGGAGATGAGGGAGAAGGAAGTGGGTTTGGGAAAGAAGGGTCTTGGATGCTTCATAGAACTGGGAGAGCCAACCTTGGCAGTTTTAAGACCGATGGACTTCAACTCCCAGAATTCACCCGCCAGTCAGACATTTTAAAGCATGTTGGCTAAGGAATTCTGGGTATCGAAGTCTACACACCTTGAAGGATGCTGACTGGGGAATTCTGGGAGTTGAAATCCAGACATCTTAAAGCATGCTGACTGGGGGATTCTGGGAGTTGAAATCCAGATATCTTAAAACATAGTGGCTGGGGGATTCTGGAAGTGGAAGTCCACCTCTCTTAAAGCATGCTGGCTGGGAAATTCTGGGAACTGAATTCTGAGACGTTCTGGGAACGTCTGGAAGTGGAAAATACGGTTACTAGGGAATTCTGGGAGTTGAAATCCAGACATCTTAAAGCGTGCTGGCTAAGGGATTCTGGGAATTGAAATCCAGATATCTTAAAACATAGTGGCTGGGGAATTCTGGAAGTGGAAGTCCACCCCTCTTAAAGCATGCTGGCTAGGGGATTCTGGGAGTTGAAATCCAGACATCTTAAAGCATGCTGGCTGGGGGATTCTGGGAGTTGAAATCCAGATATCTTACAAGCATGCTGGCTGGGGGATTCTGGGAGTTGAAATCCAGATATCTTAGCATGCTGGCTGGGGAATTCTGGGAATTGAAATCACCCACCTTAAAATATGATGACTAGGAAATTCTGGGAGTTGAAATCCAGGTATCTTAAAAGCATGCTGGCTGGGGAATTCTGGGAATTGAAATTCACCCACCTTAAAATATGGTGACTTGGGAATTCTGGGAGTTGAAGTCCACCCACCTTAAACTTGCCACGGTTGGACACCCCTGCCCTGTAACCCGACAAGATCCACAGTCTTAAAACCAGAATCTTCTGAATGTGGACGTATACGTTCTCCTATGTGTTGGGTTATTATTTTTGCCAATATGTTTGACAGGAGGAAGGAGGGCACACCATATCGCAAAGGGGGTACACGGTATGCAAACTTCAGGTATAGAGCCTCACTTTTGACAAGATGGTGAAGGCTTCGGGGTCCAGGATCAGGATTTCCATGTTCTCCGTCCCAAACACCAAGCAGCTGATCGCATCCTCCTCCACCCGGTTCTTCTTCAGAGTGGCCATACAAGTGATCACCGTCTGAAAAAAAAAAGAAGGCATTTTATTCCATTAACCAGAATTAGAGGTAGTCCTCGACTTATGACCACAAGGGAGCCCAACGTTTCAGTCGTTAAGCGAGACATTTGCCAAGTGAGTCTTGCCCCGTTTTGCGGCCTTCCTTGCCAAAGGTATTAAGCGAATCGTCACGCTTGTTAAATGAGTCATGAGTTGGCTAAGAGAGGCTGACTTTGCTCGTCGGAAGGTCGCAAAAGGGACTCGCGTAACGCCAGTATACCACAACCGTCGTAAATATGAGTCAGTTACCAAGTGTTTGAATTTTGATCCCGCGATCACGGGGATGCTGCAAAGGTCGTAACTATGAAAAACGGTCGTAAGTCACCTTTTTAAAAAAAATAATTATTTGTTTTTTACCAGTTTACCTCATACATTTTCACATTAGATACATATGTCTGGATCGTTTTGCTTATATAACGATACTTTTCCCGTTCCTAATTTCTACCTCTTATTATCCAACCAAGTTTGAAAATACTCTGTATCTTTTTCAGTGCGGTCGTAATCTTTTGTTTGTTTTTTTAATTTACTTTTAAACAAATATATAAAAAACCCACAAAAAACTATCTTCAATTACAAATACAAACAGTGTGTCTGTTGGTTACAAATCCTTTGTGCAACTTCACCCTATTTATATATATACGTGTATTACTTTCCTCATTAATCATATATTTAACCATGGCTATTTTTTCCTTTGTTTCATACAAAATAGTCTAAAATTTAATTTGTATTATGCCACTGATTTCATCCTCTTAAATCATTCCAATAAATAATACATCTTTATATTATATTTGAATATAATTCTACATTTCTTGCATTAGAAAATCGCTCTTATTTCATTTCCATGTCTCTTTATCTAACCATTGATAAAATAGGTCCCATATTTTGTAGTATTGTTTATTTTTTCGTTCTCTGATTTCAAATGTCAATTTACTCATTTCTGCACATTCCATTATTTTCTTTATAACTTCCTCTTGCGTCGGCGTTTTCTCATTTTTCCCATTTTTAGCAAACACAATTCTAGCCGCTGTTAATACATTCACAGTCAAATATCTCAATTCTCTGCTGTATATGTCAGGTACAATCCCCCATTAAAAAATGCCGTCGTAACTTTGAACAGTCACTAAACGAACTCCGCTATTAGATTCAAGAGTACGGACCTGACGTTTGATAGGCTGGAACTTATGCTGGTTCACAAAGGGCTCCATCTCAGGGAGGTCGAGGGTCAGGAACCTATGGAGAAGAGCAAAGGCGGTGAGAGAATTAGAAGCAGTCCTTGACTTAACAGCAGCCCGTTTAATGACCACTCGAAGCTACGACAGCGCTGAGAAAAGTGAATTGGGATCAGCTTTTTTTCCACTTACGACCGTGGTCAAAATTGGGACGTTGGGCAACTGGTTCCTATATTATGATGTCCCGGGGTGTGCGTGTGTGTCACACGATCCCCTTTTGAGATCGTCCAACGAGCAAAGTCAACGGGGAAGCCGGATTTATTTATTTATTGGTTCGATTTATATGCCGCCCTTCTCCGGAGACTCAGGGTGGCTTATAATGTGTTAAGCAATAGCCTTCATATTTTTGTATATACCTGCTTAGTAGGGCTTTCGGCCTCCCCTAAGCAGTGTTCTTTTTTTATACAAAGTCAGCTTATTTCCCCCACAATCTGGGTCCTCATTTTACCTACCTCGGAAGGATGGAAGGATGAGTCAACCTTGAGCCTGGTGAGATTCGAACTCACAGTAATTGCAGGCAGCTGGCAACTAAGTGCTACTTTAACAGCACTTTAGTCCCCTGCACCACCAAGGCTCCTTGGATTCACTTAATAACCGTGTTACCAACTTAACAACGGCAGCGATTCACTTAACAACGGTAGCAAGGAAGGGGGTAAAAAGGGGTGGCATTCCTTCGACAACGGTTTTGCTTAGTAAGAGATTTTGGGGGCTCCATCCTGGTTGAATATAGATTCCCAAGTCAAGAAGTACCACCCCCCCCCCCCAAAAAAGAGAGCACATTTCCCACAACCAATGTGATGTCCCACGCAAGCCAACACCTCCAATGGGAGAGGCTCACCTCAAAGACTGCACCGAGAGGGGCATTTCGGCATTTTCTCTGGGAAGGAAGAAGAGAAGACACCCGTTAGAATGAGCTATGGGTACAGCGGACTTCACAACTCAAATTCAAACTGAACCTGGACGCCTCTAGAAGTTATGGATGCTCCAACATTGGGCGTTTTGAACAAATGACCACCATTTGTCTGGAATGGGACAGGGTTTCCTGCCTGGGCAGGGGGTAGGACTAGAAGACCTCCAAAGGTCCCTTCTGACTGTTATTCCTCCCTCCCTCCCTCCCTCTTTTTCTCCTTCTTTTCCTCCTCCTCTTTCTTCTTCATCCTTCCTTCTCTTTTTTCCTTCCTTCCTTCCTCCTTCCCTCCCTTTTTCTTTCTTTTTCTCCTTTCTTCCTCCTTCCTTCTCTTTTTTCCTTCCTTCCTTCCCTCCCTCTTTTTCTCCTCCTTTTCCTCCTCCTCTTTCTTCTTCATCCTTCCTTCTCTTTTTTCCTTCCTTCCTTCCTCCTTCCCTCCCTTTCTCCTTCTCCTTTCCTCCTTTCTTCTTCCTTCTCTTTTTTCCTTCCTTCCTTCTTTCCTCCTTTCCCTCCCTCCCTTTTTCTCCTTCTTTTCCTCCTCCTCTTTCTTCTTCATCCTTCCTTCTCTTTTTTCCTTCCTTCCTTCCTCCTTTTCTCCTTTTTCTTTCTTCTTCCTCCTTCCTTCTTTTTTCCTTCCTTCCTTCCTTGCTCCTTCCCTCCCTCCCTTTTTCTCCTTCTCTTTTTCTCCTTTCTTCTTCCTCCTTTTCTTTTTTCCTTCCTTCCTTCCTCCTTCCCTCCCTCCTTTTCTCTTTCTTTTCCTCCTCCTCCTCTTTCTTCTTCATCCTTCCTTCTCTTTTTTCCTTCCTTTTTCTCCTTCTTTTTCTTCTTCATCCTTCCTTCTCTTTTTCCTTTCCTTCCTTCCTCCTTCCCTCCCTCCCTTTTTCTCCTTCTTTTCCTCCTCCTCTTTCTTCATCCTTCCTTCTTTTTTCCTTCCTTCCTTCCTTCCCTCCCTCCCTCCTTTTTTCTCAACCTTCCTTCTCTTTTTTCCTTCCTTCCTTCCTTTCCTCCCTCCCTCTTTTTCTCCTTCTCTTTTCCTCCTCCTCTTTCTTCTTTATCCTTCCTTCTCTTTTTTCCTTCCTTCCTTCCTCCCTCCCTCCCTCCCTCCTTCCCTCCCACCCAGAAAAGGTTTTTAAGAAGAGACTGGACAATCATTTGTGAGGCTGACAATTTGTCTGAAATGGTGGAAGGTATCTTCAAAGTTGCTAAAGGTTGGGAAACACTGTTTTAAACAATCCGCTACCCATTTCCTGTCTACCTTCCTGCAACCCCGTCCCACACCAACCGCCGAAAAATGGATCGGAAGAACAGATAATCCACCTTGCGTGGGGTCAAGGTTCTCTTACCTGATGGATTCCAGCATCTCTTTCATTGACAGAAGATCAACCTTGTCCTGTGTGGAGAGAGAGAGAGAGAAAAGGGCACCAGGCACATAATGAAACCCCCAGGATTATGGTTATAATGAGCCACGGTGGCGCAGTGGTTAGAGTGCGGTACTGCAGGCTACTTCTGCTGACTGCCAGCTGCCTGCAATTTGGCAATTCGAATCTCAACCAGGCTTAAGGTTTGAGGCAGCCTTTCGTCCTTCCGAGGTGGGTAAAATGAGGACCCAGATTGTTGGGCTGACTCTTTAAACCGCTTAGAGTGGGCTGTGAAACCCTGTAAAGTGGTATAGAAGTCTAAGAGGGGTGATTATTTAAGTCTCTTTCTTTGGGTAAACAAAAAACCTGAATTGAATCAGATATTTTATTTGGCCAAGTTGTGTTTACACCCACAAGGAATTTGTCCCTGGTGAAGTATACATGCGAAGAAACAGGAGGAAGAGGAGGTGGTAGAGGAGTCGGAGTCAAGATGGAGAACATATCTAGCACACCTACTTCCTCTTATTTTCCCCGCAACAGCAACCCTGAGAGGCGGGATGGGCTGGCAAAGAGTGACAGGCCCAGTCGGCTTTCATTTGTAAGGCAGGACTAGAACTTACCATCTCCTGGTGACTGGCCCAAAGTCACCCAGCTGGCTTTCATTTCTAAGGCAGGACTAGAATTCACTGTCTCCTGGTGATTGGCCCAAAGTCACCCAGCCAGCTTTCATTCCTAAAGCAGAACTACAACTCACCGTCTCCTGGTGATTGGCCCTAAGTCACCCAGCCAGCTTTCATGGCTAAGGCAGGACTAGAACTCACTGTCTCCTTGTTTTTAGTCTGATGCCTTAACCACTACTAGATCAAGCTGGCTCATTCATGGATCAAGAGATGCCAGCAGCTAAATTATCAACAGACACTTTTAAGAAGAAGAAGAAGAAGAAGAAGAAAAAAGACCCCTCCCCCAAAAGAGCAGGACCATAAGATTCAAAACTGGCATCTTTGTGCCACTCAAATGCATTCATTTAAAACCTGGGTTTTTCTCTCTCTCTCTCTCTCTGTCTCTCCTCACCTCCTTTGCCTGATCCCAGACCACTTTTTCCATCGGGTTGGGCTCCATCGGCGGCAGAGTAAACTTGAAGTAGGGACGCAGATTCTTGTAGACGTAGATGTACGGCCCAGAAGCCACAGCCAGGGCTGGCATGCGGGGCTCGTGTAGGTCCATCAGAAAGGAAACTACGCTTGTGGGTAAATCCGGCAGGGTGTTTTCACTCAAGAGGGTAGTACCCTGGTAGACCTTTAACTTCATCTCATGGCCCGTCGAGCCAAAATTGCCCACCACTAACTGCAGCAGAGAGAGAGAGAGAAAACAAACGTAACATGATTGGCTTCTTTAAATCATCACCAAGCTGGATACAAGTTGTCCTCCACTTATGATGAGTTGTACAACAGGCTTAAAAAAATATATATACAGATCATCTTTGCTTTTCAACCATTTGTTTAGTGCCCACTGAGCACTTAAAAAGGGGTTGTGGATTTATATCCTGGATGGAAATGGGAAACGTTGGCTAGGGATTTTCTATCTACGGTAGGGATATTTTCTTTACCTTGTGGTCTCCATCCCCATGCAGGTCAGCCAAAGCTGGAAGAAAATTAACAGTCAATGAGAGGACAATTGTATATAAGCTTATCGAAGCCTACCAAGAGCAGACAGAGGGAATCCTGGAATATGTTCTAGGGCTGAAGGTTGAACTGCGAAGTCCATGGTGCTCTCTGAGGTTAATTCTTTCCTTGCAGATGTTTTATTACCCAAGTAGGTAACATCATCAGCACAACTGAGTGTGGGGTTCTTATCACTATCTCTTTTCTTTTTGCTTTCTTTTCCATTCCAGTCTATTATTTTCTGTTCTGTTCTGTTTCCCATTCTATTCTACGTTCCATTCCATTCCATTTTATTATCCCGCCTTTTATGTATATTTAAAATTCAGGGCAGCAAGCATGTTTAATACTCTTTCCTTTTTCCTATTTTCCCCACAACAACCCTGTGAGGTTGATTGGGCTATGAGACTGGCCCAAAGACATCCAGCTGGCTTTCATGCCTAAGGCAGGATGAGTTTTAAAACTCGCTGTTTCCTGGTTTCTAAGCCAGGACCTTCACCATGACACTAAAAATAGCTTGCACTGCCAGTTTTGACATGTAGGGCTGGAAGGGACCCCGGAGGTCATTTAGTCCAACCCCTTATTCAAGCAAGAGATTCTGTACCATTCTGGATAGTCCAGTCTCTTCTTGAAAACCTCCAATGTTGGGAGCACAAACCATGACGTCTAGAGTTCACTCCATCCCTCCCCAAAAAATGGAAAGACGAGAGGGAAAAAGGATCTCAAACTTACTGACACACGAGGAAAAGGTGTGCAAATTGGCAACTGGATCGTAGTAGGCATCCAGCCACTTGGAACTGGTGCGAACGCTGCTGGCAACCACAGGAAAAAAAAGATGAAAAGCAAAAAAAAAAGATACATGACAGATCAGTGTTTCACAACCTTGGTAGCTTGAAGACGGGTGGACTTTCTTTCCCAGAATTCCCTAGCCAGCATGCTTTAAGATAGGAAGACTTCAATTGCTGGGTGGGGGATTCTGGGAAAGGAAGTCCACCCGTTTTAAAGCATGCTGGCTGGGGCATTCTGGGAGTTGAAGTCCACGCATCTTAAAGCATGCTGGCTGGGGGATTATGGGAGTTGTAGTCCACCCATCTTAAAGCATGCTGTCTGGGAATTATGGGAGTTGTAGTTCACCAATCTTCACGCATGCTGGCTAGGGATTCTGGGAGTTGTAGTCCACCCTTCTTAAAACATGCTGGCTGAGAATTATGGGAGTTGTAGTTCACCAATCTTAAAACATGCTGGCTGAGAATTATGGGAGTTGTAGTTCACCAATCTTAAAGCATGCTGGCTGGGAATTATGGGAGTTGTAGTTCACCAATCTTCACACATGCTGGCTAGGGATTATGGGAATTGTAGTCCACCCATCTTAAAGCAGGCTGTCTGGGAATTATGGGAGTTGTAGTCCACCCATCTTCATGCATGCTGACTGGGGAGTTCTGGGAGTTGTAGTCCACCCATCTTCAAATTGCCAAGGTTGAGAAACACGGTGGTCGTTTCAATCCAGAGCTAAATTCCCAAGGAGTCTCCTTTCCATACAAATGGAATCCCCAGCCCCAAAATGCAGAGCCCGAAGGGGGAAATGCGGGAGAATTGGCTCCTTTTCTCGTCCCCCCACAGCATTTTTCCGCCCTGAAGTGCTCGCTTATATCCCTGACTGAATGCCGTTCTTTCCCGGGTGTTTGTTTACCCGTCGCCGGCGCCTCCAGAAGACGCAGCCATCGCCATGGCCCTGGAAGCCTCCCCTGCTAGGCCGCGAAGCCCGTTGCCATGGAAACCCCACGACGGGTAATGGGTACCACGCGAAAAGGAGTCCCCGCCTGCGAAAGCCCGTTGCTATGGGAAACCCCACGGTGCGCAATGGGTGCATCGCGAAAATGAATCCTCCCCTCAACAGGCTCATAAACTTCCAAAGGTAGAGTGACCCGCACCGGGATGCTTCCGAGACCGACTTGACATTTTCCTTTCGTCTTGTCTCCTAGTCCTTGAAATAAGGCAGCGCTCTTCAAACAACTTGTGGACTTCAACTCCCAGAATTCCTCAGCCAGTTATGCTAACTGGGGAATTCTGGGAGTTGAAGTCCACAAGTCTTGAAGATAACAAGTTTGGAGAACCCTGAAATAAGGGATATTAAAAGAGTTTGGTTGACTGTGGATGGATTACTTATTTTGATCCTTTTGGGTTTGGGGTATCCCAACATTTATTTGGGGGGGAGGGTACAGTGATTCATACATAGAGTCAGTCCGGGGATTCACAGCCAGCAAGGGGGTTAACCCCTTTAAAAGTGTGCAATGAATTAGTTGCATTTCCAAATTTGGAATTGAATAAAGAATTGGCTGGAAGAAATTTTGTCAACAAATATAGAAGTCAAACCAGAGTTTTTCTTCTTGGGAATTATAGGAAGAAAATATAAGAAAGATACAAATGATCTATTACTGCATATACTCACAGCGGCACGGATAAGCCTTTGCTCAAAAATGGAACGAGAAAGATATTCCAATGAAGAGGAAATATTACTGAAAATCTTTTAACTGCGCAGAAATGGACAGATTCACTTTGGAAAGATAAGAGTGAAATGAAGTACTACAAAATCCGGGAACAATTTTATGACTGGATAGATAACAAGAGGGCAGCCAAGACAAATGTACAATGTTAAAATAAAAATATAGATGTTATAATAGATAAATAGAGATGAATAAATATATAGAAATAAGGGGAAAATTATTAATATTAGATTATGTTTAAATAATGAACAAAGTCTAAGAACTATATGTTTATATGAGTGTTAATATTATTGCAAAGGGATGGAAGATGTTTGGAACCTGTGATGTCATATCTATGTCCAATGTTTTTTAATTTTGTACTGTTAATAAAAAAACTTTTTTAAAAAAAAAGAATTAGTTGCATTTCCAAGCTTTTTCTCGATTTGCACAATTTCCAGGGACTCGCAAAACCCACCACACAAAAAATTTAAGTCGATAGAAACATGCTGTGTTTGATGCATCTGCTACCTCTCCTTTGGTCATCTTTATGGCAAATTCTTCAATGATGGAATAAGAATAAAAAGGGGGCTTCTGTCCGTGCACAGAGTGCCTTCCCCCTCCTTCTAGTAAGAGCTCAGATTTCTCCAGCGGAGCTCCTTCGAGACATGGGAACAACTTAGACTCCCCATTTTTTTTCTCATCCTGGGTAACAAGTATTGGTTGTTGACTTACAACTAGAACTGAGCCCCAAAATTTCCAGTTAAGTGAAGCAGTTAAGGGAATGTTCCCATTTTACAACTTGTCTTGCCACTGTTGTTAACTGTATCACTGCAGTTATTAAGTCACCTGGTTGTTAAGTGAATCCGGCTTCCCCATTGACTTTGCTTGTCAGGAGGTCGCAAAAGGGGAATCACGTGACTCTGGGACCGTCACTGCGACCGTCATAAATATGAGTCAGTTACCAAGCAACTGTATTTTGGTGACGTGACGATGTTGCCATGGTTGTAAGTGTGAAAACGAGTCATAAATCATTTTTTCCAATGCTGTTATAGCTTGAGTCACTAAATGAACTGTTGTAAGTCGAGGATTATCTGTACCAACCCTGATTGGGAATTATGTGTGTTGTAGTCCCAAAGCAGCCAGAGGGGGACTTGGATAGGTATGTTGTTTCAATGAAAGTGCATCTTCAATGCCTCGTTGAGCCCTTTTTTTTCAAATCCAACAGCTCATATTCGCACATTTATATAAACACAACCCATGGCATAAAATCATAGATTGCTCTCTCAAACACAGGACGGGAATCAAGGCTTGTTAGCAAGTCACCTGTGACAATCGGCTGAGTTCACCATCATAAATCACCAAGCCATCAAGCCTTGGTTTATAAGCCATAATTTGGTTGCGTCATCCTTAACCAGAATTAAATCCAGTGGCATTAGTGCTTAAGAGCAGTATCTTAGCAACTTTGAGATGTCTGGACTTCAAGTCCCAGAATTCCCCAGTCAGCGTAGCTGGCTCGCCGGGGAATTCTGGGATTTCTTGAAGCCCAGATCTTAAAAATTGGAGAAACAATGGCTTAGCCTTAGGGAGATGAGTGAACTCACCAACATCATGAGTTAAGTCCATGGTCAGCTGATTTTTGGGCCACCAAAAAAACAGGCTGTTTGTTTCCTGCCTCCGGAGGGCCTGGGGGGATGGGGAAGGCTGTTTTCACCCTCCCCAGGCTCTTAGAAAGGCTCTGGAGCCTGGGGAGAGCAAAAAACAGGCCTACTGGGCCCACCGTGCCAAAAGTGTGGGGAGCGTGGGGGAGTCACGCATGCATGCGCAGAGCACATGGAATTATGGGGGTGTGCATGCGCGACTCCTCCGCACGACCCTTGCTTTTGGCACGCGATGGCAAAAAGGTTAGCCATCACTGGGTTAAGTAACAGCCCTCAATCTAATATTTCTGACCTTGAAAACTTTTCTTCCCAATTCAAGTTTCCAACGAGTTTTCCCCACCAACAGCCGCCAGTCTAGGAACCAAGATTTATTACTTCCAAACACAGTTATTATCCAGTGTGCTCAAATTGCGTAACAGTCAGATCGGATGCCCGCCCTCCAACCCCACCCCAAAGATGCAGAGACGGTGAGAAAAATCACCCAGATGAGTCCAAGAGAAAAGAAACACACCCAAAACAGAGAAGACGGGCCGTTTTTTTCAAACCAATCTGTGGCCCGAAAGAGTCCAATTTCCGTGTCACCCCTCCATTGAGATTGGAGGGCCAGTGAAGAGATAAAAGTGGTTTGTCCCGAGATCTTGGCACAATCAGGTAAGGAGACTGGGAATCCTGGATCGGGTCTCCGTCACTCGATGAGTTTTTTGGCTTTGAAAAACCGTCGTAGATAGAACACCTGCCAGGACGCTAAGCTGACCAGACACAGCATGGAGAAAATGCTAAAGTAGAAAACTCGAGTGCTGGTGGATTCTGAAAAAAGAAAGTAGACGAAGGATCAACAACACAGCGGATGGCACTTATGAAGACCGTGGTGACTTTAAGACTTGTGGACTTCAACTCCCAGAATTCCCTAGCCAACGTAACTGACTGGCCGAGGAATTGTGGGAGTTGAAGTCCACAAGTCTTCAACCAGCCAACTTTGGGGACCAAACAAGGCTGGCTGAGGAATTGTGGGAGTTGAAGTCCACAAGTTTTCAACCGGCCAACTTTGGGGACCAAACATAGCTGGCTGAGGAATTGAAATCCACAAGTCCACAACTGGCGAAGTTTGGGGACCAAACATGGCTGGCTGAGGAATTGTGGGAGTTGAAGCCCGCAAATCTTAAACTGGCCATGTTTGGGGACCCCTGACCAAGACCACCACTCAACTTCTGGTCCTGAATGCAGCAAACTAGATTCTCACATTATGCCAAATCATCATTGGCTTCACCACTGTTTCTTCACAGACCTTTAACTAGGATACTCACCCAACACGCTAAATTTGACTATAGAGGTAGTCCTCGGCTTATGACTACAATTGGGACCGGGAATTCTGTTACTAAGTGATGGGATTGTTAAGGGCGTTAAATCAATCCTCTGACAAGTGACTATCTAGCTCAGTATTTCTCAACTTTGGAAGCTGGAAGACATGTGGACTGCAAATTCCCAGAATTCCCGAGCCAGAATACTTTAATATGAGTGGAACTTCGATTCCCAGAATTCCCCAGCCAGCGTGTGCCTTAAGAGGGATGGATTTCAACACTCAGAATTTGCCAACCAGCATATTTCATATGACCTAAACTCCCAGAATTCAAGGTTGAGAAACTCTAATCTAGCCAGTTTGAAGGATACGGACAATAACTGAGTTCTACACTGAATGGCCTTGTTTGTTAACCCCAAGTTGTCAATCTAAGTCAAAACATGCTGGTGGGGGGGGATTCTGGGAGTTGAAATGTGCCCATCTTCAAGCTGCCAAAATTGAGAATCTATGATCTGATGAACCGTGGTGGCATAGTGGTTAGAGTGCAGTACTGCAGGCTACTTCTGCTGACTGCCGGCGGCCTGCAATTTGGCAGTTCAAATCTCACCAGGCTCAAGGTTGACCCTTCCTTCCTTCCTCGCTCCCTCCCTCCCTGTGGTTAGAATGTCATGTTTCAGGCTAACTCTGCCCACAGCCAACAGTTCAGTCCTGACTGGCTCAGAGTTGACTTAGCCTTCCGTCCTTCTGATGTTGGTAAAATGAGGACCCAAATTGTTGGGAGCAAAAGGCTGACTCCATAAACCGCTTAGAGGGGGCTGTAAAGCACTGTGAAGCGGTATATAAGTCTAAGTGCTATTGCCCTTCCTTCCTTCCCTCCCTCCCTCCCTCCCTCCCTCCCTCCTTCCTTCTGGTTAGAATGCAGTATTGCAGGCTTACTCTGCCCATTGCCAGCAGTTCAATCCTGACCGGCTCCAGGTTGACTCAACCTTCCGTCCTTCTGATGTTGGTAAAATGAGGATCCAAATTGTTGGGGGCAAGAGTAAACCGCTTAGAGAGGGCTGTGATGCACTGTGAAGCGGTATATAAGTCTACGTGCTATTGCTATTGGTATCTAGTCTTTGTTAGAAGGAAAATGGGTTGGTGGCTCATATCGACATATTACAGCTGGAATCTCCTTGCTTCTTTAACTTCAAGTTTACAATCAGAGTCAGTGCAATGTGGGGGATTCTGGGAATTGAAGTCCACACAGTGTCTAAGGCTAGAGAACACCAAGTTTTGGCTTCCCTGGGAGTTCAGAAGAACTACAGAAGGTTGGAAACAAAAGGGGCAGCAGATGCAAAAGTGCCGTTTTTCTTGGGGTCAGCTGTCCAGAAAAGCAGCGGTTCAAATCCCCAATTAGAAAATCCGGCCTCACCGTTGGTATCGCGCATCTCCTCTTCCCGTTTTTTCATGAAGGCGAAATCCTTGACAATGGATTCAGAAAGGTCCTCCAGGCGACGAAGGTCGATCTCCAACGGTTTCAGCTTCTCCGCTTTGGCGACCTGGCAGAAGAACCATAGAGTTTGGCGGGGGAAGAGGGGACGAGTGACCTCACGTCTGCAGTGGCGCCATCACGCTTGTGATGTCATCCTGATTCCCTCCCAGGCGCCAACAGGGGGAAGTGAAGCTAAGTAGCGCCACCATTAACGGCTGTCGTCACACCGCACGCCGAATCAAGTTACCAGTCCTCAAAGGGTATTTCCATAGTATCTGAACTTAACAATGTTCACAGCTACAAAAATTCGACTTACGTTTTCATAATTCATAGCTTCTACCCCGTGTTTAACATTGAGGGTGACCAGTTGGTCCGGCAGCCGGAAATTCCCTGAAAACAAAATAAAAGGAAAGATTGGATATAGGATGAAAAACATAAGGAGAAAAATCCCATTAGTTATATAGGCAAGGTTGGTCCCTCAGCCTAACCCAGGGATCAGCAACCTGCGGCTCTGAAGCTGCATGTGGCTCTTTCACCCCTCTGCTGCGGCTCCCTGTCACTCAAAATATGTATCACAACTACCAATGTGTGACACCTGCCAGCACGTGATTTATTGAGCTTTTCAATCCCCGGTAGGCCAACCGTGGATAAATCCAAGAAAAGAAAAGTTTCAGAAGAAAACAGAACTTTTATTTCAATTACATATGCTAGTTTTGTGGCCGCTCAAGAAATAGTCAGGCACGGGAAGGGTTTTGTGGCTCCCGGTGTTTTCTTTTCTGTGGGAAACGGGTCCAAATGGCTCTTTGAGTGTTTAAGGTTGAAGACCCCTGGCCTAACCTAAGCCATGATTCGTTTTATTGTAATGGCTGGGTTCCCACGACGTACTAAGTCACCAATCGTGGTTTACAAATTGCAATATGTGATTTTACTAAACATAGGAAAGCCGAGCTAAGAAAGCCTACTGCAGCTTCGTTATGTTCTTATTAACTACCGTATTTTTTGGAGTGTAAGACGCACCTTTTTCCCCCCTAAAAGAAGGTGGAAATGTTGGTGAGTCTTATACACCGAATATGGCCATTTTTGGCCTCTCGAAGCCCTGCCTTGCTCGTTCCATTTTTGCGAAAAACAGGCCCGTTTTTCACTTGAGTTTCCCCAAAATGGGGGTGGTTTTGCCCTCCCCAGACCCCAGGAGCACTCTGAAGGCCTCCCAACCCTCTGTGCACCTTGTTTTTTACAAAAACAGGCAAAAAACAGGGCACATAGAGGGTTTGAGAAGGCCTGCAGAGTGCTCCTGGGGGTCAGGGAGGAGAAAAACTTTTTTTTCTTACTTACCTCTTCGAAATCTTGCTGCGTCTTATATACCGATGCATCTTATAGTCCAAAAAATACGGTATATTAATAGTAATATAAGGACTCAATAGGTGGATAAAAAGGCCAAATCCAGTCCACTTCTGACTGACTGTGCAGTGAACCATTGATGATGATGATGATGATGATGATGATAATAATAATAATAATAATAATAATAATAAAAATAAATAAATAAAAAAATAAAAAAATAAAATAAAATACCGGGACTTGCAAATTGAAGTGGAGCGACTGTGGAAAAAGAAATCGTGTCTTGTCCCGATTGTAATTGGAGCCCTTGGAGCAATCCCCAAAGGGCTGCTCCGCTATTTAGAAATTCTAAATTTACCGGACTTGAACATTTTGACTCTACCAAACACCACCTTACTCTGAACAGCTTACATCCTCCAACGATACCTTAACAGTTCCTAGGTCCTTGGTTAGGACTCGAGCCGCTGAGCTATTAACCAGCCTCAAAAGCTGTGAATCTCACTAAAGATTAACCAATAATAATAATAATAATAAAGAATATGTTCTTACTTTTCTTAACATTTTCAATGTTCTAATGTAGTAAGCGAGGTTAGCTAAACATAACAGTAATAATAAATTAATGAACATAAATAAAGAAAAAAGCTGGACAAAATCCCAAAATACGAAGACTTGCGTCTGGAAGGACTATGGCTAAAGAAAAAGATAGAATCAATAGCCTTGGGTGCAATCCCAAAACATCTGGACCACCACTGGCATTGGCAAAATAAATCCCCATCAGTCAATTGCAAACGGCAGCTTGAGTTGACACAGCTGACGTTTTGTGAGGGTGACCAGACCTTTAATATTATTCAACAACAAATATCAAAAGTCCTAGGGAAAAGATTTGATAGATGGATAAAAATGCCCTTAAGTTTAAACATCTGGCTGACTTTATATGGTAAATCATAACAACAGTAATAATAATGGGGTCCAGTTTTCTCTGAAGCCTCTTTCAGCCCCGAAGCAAAATAAGAAACCTTCAAAAATAAACCTAAAGTAAAAGTGCCTTTGATCAAACAGGAACGAAGCTATTTTAAAATAATCAAAGGAAATTTCCTAACTTTGGGGGCAAAACCACGTCAGTTAAAATGTTTCCTTTTTTCCCCGTTTTTGCCTTTGCACAATCTATTTTACAGTCATTTGACTTTTTTAATCGTAGCCTTGGGACGATTTAGGGGGCTGCGCGATTCAATGCGTTGGCTTTAGCTGACCATTCCCAAAAAAATAAAAATAATAATTCACACAAATTTTGGGAGAACTCACAACGAAGTAAATAATTAAGTGTCCAATCACACTTGGCCCATAAAGAATTCTACTCTAATTTAAAGTTTGTACTTGGGAGTAAACAGCCACACATCATCATCTATTGTTATCTTTCGCTCTCTTCCCCAAGTGAAGACCCATTATCACCCAGTTGCAGGAAGGCCCTGGATGGGGACGATGGGACCTGTAGTCAAGGCAGCTTGAATGCCCACACCTGGCTGTCCGTGACTCTGAAAGCAAATCTCGTAGACTTCGTAATCCTCCGTGGTGAAAGCGAATTTGCCCTTCTTGGCTTCCTCTCTGGAGTAGAGCAGGTGTCCCGCGGAGTCCGTCACCTGCGGGGCAGAAGAAGAGAGAAACCCCTGAGCATGCACAGAGTACAAAAAGCAGCTCAGCAAGAGTTTGCACAGCTCAGATGGGTGCATTAAGGATGGGAAGACCCCCCTCCTTTGTGCAAAGGGGTTGGGGAGGAGGAAAGGATGCCCCATACCTTTAAGTCCGTCCGGATACCCGGTGCGGCCGCTTCGGACACTTCGTACTCCCCAGTGACCATCACATCCCGGTGCAGCTCTTCTTTCAAGCACTTGCGGCTCAACGGGGGCAGGTGGAAGGAGAGCCCCCGGCAGCGGCCGGCAGACAGGGCCAGCAGCACGGCCCAGGGACCCAGCAGGGCGGACAGCCACATGAGAACGGTGCAAAAGGGAGACCCTCGCCTTCCCCGGTGCTGATATGGGGAGGGGTCTCCAAACGACCCCGGTGCTGATCTGGTGGTGGTGGTGGGGTTAATGCAACGACCCCACCCCTTCGGGGCTCAGATCGCACCCAGAACCCGGGTTGGCACGTTCACACGACCCTCCTTGCCCGCTTCGCTTTCCCGGCGATCGCTTTCTGCACGGTGCAAACCTGCGCTTCCCCAGGCGCGCGAGCTCCGGCTGGGGAATTGTCCGAGCGCGCATGCGCTCCTCGCTTCTACTCGCCGCGCCCCCTCGGGCTGCGTCTACCCGCGACGTGGCGCGGCCTCCAGCTTCGTTCCGGGTTAGGGGCGGGGCCCCGGGAAGGACCGCCCCCTCCGTCACGAAAACCGGGGGAAAGGGCCTGTAGGGAAGGGGCCGGTTCGCCATCCGTCTCCATCCCGGTGGAGCGCGGCGGGGTTTTGGTGAAGGGAGGGCGGGGATGAGGAGAAGGGAGGATGCCGAGGCTGGGGGAAGGGGCGGTTTGACCCCCGGGGGTTTCTTCCCCGCGTTATTTATTTCCCAAGCTGGGGAACTTTTCAGAGGTGTTGGACTTCAATTCCCAGAGTTCTTCAGTCGGGCGACGCGCCAAGGATTCTGGGAGTTGAAGTAAACTGGGAAGATTCCTTTTTTCTGGCCACGTACATTGTATAGATTAGAATTATTAGGCTGTGTTTGTTTCTCTGTATCAAATATGCGGGGTTATATTTTGTATTTATATTTTCTGTCATGGTTATGTAGGGGCATGCATAAGAGCACCAGCGTGCCTACCATCTCTAATATTTCTTTTCACTTAACTCTTTTCATGTATTCAAATTGTTTATACTTTTACCTGTTATCTTATATATGCTTGACAAACTTATGATTATGATTATGTATATTGGAGGTGATGATTACCCTTTGAGAGCTGTATGCAATGTAATTTCATTTTTTTAAAAATTAGATTTATATGCCACCTTTCTCCGGAGACTCAGGGCGGCTTACAATGCGTTAAGCAATAGCCTTCATACTTTTGTATATTTTATACAAAGTCAGCTTATTGCCCCCACAAACTGGGTCCTCAATTGACCTACCTTAGAAAGGATGTATGCCGATGAGTGTACATTCAATATGACAATAAAGTATTCTATTCTCTATTCAGTTCTATTGTTATTACTTTATTCTTCTATTCCATTCCATATATTCTACCACGTTTCCCCGAAAATAAGACCCTGTCTTATATTTTTTTTGAACCCCGAAATAAGCGCTTGGCCTTATTTTCGGGGAGATCTTCTTATTTTGGGGGCGCGTGGAGCAAGTCAAGGATTGTCTTGCCATCTTACCTGATTTCCAGCTCTGCGTTTAAATATTTTAGGGAGGGCTTATTTTGAGGGAAATGGTATTCCATATACTATTCTATTCTAATTACTCTTATTTTATTCCTATTCCTATTCCAGTGATGGCTAACCTTTTCCAGACCAAGTGCCTAAAGTGTGCATGCTTATGTATGCGTGTGCCCGAACCCCCAAAATGCAATGTGTGTGTAGAGGTAGAGGAGAGGAGAGGAGAGGAGAGGAGAGGAGAATAGAATAGAATAGAATAGAATAGAATAGAATAGAATAGAATAGAATAGAATAGAATATGTAATGGGATAAAGGAAAGGAAAGGAAAGGAAAGGAAAGGAAAGGGATTCTGACTAGAATAGAAGAATAGAATAGACATACTATATCTATGATGCTTCTGCACCCTGAGTTTAATTTGTTTTCTAAAATAAACCAACTTCTGCTTCTGCAAGATGGTTTGAGCCCTAAACAGGGTTGCATTCTCACATTCGCTGCCTTGTAAAACCATTTTTTTCTCCATTTTGGGCAACTTTTAAGACAGGTGGACTTCCCCCATGGCTGGCTGGGGCATTCTGGGAGTTGGAAGTCCACCTGCCTTAAAATTTACCAAGTTTGAGAAAAACCTGTTTTTTTGATGTTTTTAAAAACCTAACCCAGCCTGCAAATGCAACCCCCGAGCCTTGGAAAGCATTTGGGGCGAACCTCACCCCACTGTCTAAGTCAGGAAAAAAATAAAAAGAGTTAACAATCTCTGAATTTTGTCAGGGGTCTCTGTCCTGATGACGAGGCGTTTTCACAAAAGAGCGTGCAACTCTTGGGTCAAATTCCCCTCTTCCCCAACCTGCTCTTTCCCTTCCCTTCAGTTTTCAAGGCCTTTCCTCCCAAGTGCTATCAAATTCCCAACCGTTGGCACCCCCAGCGGGACACAGATCGTGACCAGGCGTGGGCTTCAAAAATTTTAGCTAACTTTGAAGGTGGCCAGTTTTGCTGAAATGGCAAAGATACCAGCATATTTAAAAGACCGGACTCAAGAAACTTTTGTGGGGGAATGGAAGAAATGGATAGACTATGTGCAGAATAAATATCAAACGAAGAAGTATCAGATTGCTTTTAGCTGAATGCTATGTAGAAATTTATAGTATATACAGGGTGTAGAGTAGTTGGGGGGAATTATGATATGATTTGGATTTCACTTTTTAATATTTGGGATAGATTATGTGCAGAATAAATATCAATCAAGGAAGTATCAGCTTTTACTTGAATGTTATGTAGAAATTTTTAGTATAGACGGGGTAGAATAGTTGGGGGGAATTGTATGATATGATATGATTTGGATTTCACCTTTTAATATTTGGGGAGTTAAAAATGAATTGTAATTTTCAGGTTATAAGGGTGGGGAGGGATGGGTTAGGGAGGGGAAGTGGGGGGGGGGGAAGGGGGGGAAATTTGTATTTGTAAAACTTTTTCAATTAAAAAAAAATTTAGCAAGGGTTTCTCTGCCTGGTTGCCGGGTGGGCGTGGCCTAGTCGGCCTACACCATGACTGGTGGGACATGTTTTTGCCTTCCCCAGGCTCCGGAGACTTTTCTCGAGCCTCGGCCTCCCCAGGCTCCGAAGGCCCTCTGGAGGTCAGAAACAGGCCCGTTTCCAGCTTTCACAAACTTCCAGTAGGCCCATTTTTTGGGCCTCCCCGAGCCTCCATGCTGCATTTACCTGCATCCAAAACAGGCCGGGTGGGGACTCTGGGAGGGGCAGGGGCCAGCCACGAGTGGGATTTGGGGGTTCTCCAAACTGCACAGAATTTTAGCTAGAGGTTCTCCCGAACCCCTGCGAACCCCCAGCAAACTCCCCCGATCGTGACCACCGCTGAATGGGTGGGAGGGGCAAATCAAACGAAAGCCCACAAACTGTAGAAAAGTTAAGCTTTATTCGATTCCTAGCGTGATGGCGCGACATCACTACCAAGGCCATACTCCCATTTCTGAAGGTGATTCGGAGAGAACTGCAGATGTCAGGAGCGGTCGTTGGGAAGAGAGGAGGAGAAGACCCAGGCCCACCCGCCCTGCAGCCTTAACTTTCCCAAAAATGAGCATCTGCACGAGTCAGCTCCAGCAATTCCCGCTCGAGGATCTCGGCGTCTTCAGAGAAGCGGTCGGAGAAGGAACGGATCAGGCCCCCGGCGCTGGATTCGTACTGAGTCAGTCGGACTTTGCCATCTGGGCGAAGAAGGAGAGAGAGCGAGGGGTCAAGTCAGCCGGCAAAAATGGCAAAATTTATTCTGTCCTAAATTCTCCGATTAAGATTATAACCCCCCTCTCCCAATTGTCTTTTCTCCTTGGCTGCGTACTCCAAAAATTGACTTAGGGACAATGTTTAATGTAAATAGGAATAGCACTTAGACTTATATACCGCTTCACAGTGCCTTACAACCCCTCCCTAAGCGGTTTACAGAGTCAGCCTATCGCCCTCAACAATCTGGGTCCTCATTTTACCGACCTTGGAAGGACGGAAGACTGAGTCAACCGGAAGGAAGGAAGGAAGGAAGGAAGGAAGGAAGGAAGGAAGGAAGGAAGGAAGGAAGGAAGGAAGGAAGGAAGGAAGGAAGGAAGGAAGGAAGGAAGGAATAGCACTTTGACTTATATACCGCTTCACAGAGCTTTACAGCCCTCTCTAAGCAGTTTACAGAGTCAGCCTCTTGCCCCCAACAATCTGGGTCCTCATTTTACCGACCTCGGAAGGACGGAAGGCTGAATGAACCTTGAGCCTGGTGAGATTTGAACTGCCAAACTGCAGGCAGCCGGCAGCCAGCTGATGTCGCCTGCAGTACTGCACTCTAACCACTGCACCACTGGGAAGGTCGCAACTGGCAATCAAGTGACACACACACACACACACACATACACCGGATGCTGTGACCATCGTAAATGCAAGCCAAGTGGCTGAATAACAATCAGGTTTCCCTTCCTGAACGGAGATCAGCTCTAAATCTTTTTAGACACCGGAAATCTTTGGAATATCCTGATTAAGAGCTTTGAGGTTTTACATACCGAGTGAAATCAGTGACCAGGTTCAAACCCCGGCCTTCTTACCCTCCAGCGTGGTGTTGGCTTGGACGAAGAGCTTCCGTGCTTCCTTGCGTAAAAGCACCGTGTCACGTAAGCTTCGAAAGCGTTCCGGTTTGTCGTCTGTCACAGCCGAATAAGCTTCATAAAGCTTCCGGCCGCCTTCGACGTCGGCGGTCGATTTCAGGATCTGTAAAGAAAGGAAAAATCTTGCTAAAATTATCACTTTTAACTACTTATTTTTTGGAGTGTAAGATGCACTTTTTTACCCCCCTAAAAGAGGGTGAAAATTTGGGTGCGTCTTATACACTGAATGTAGCCCTGCCTAGCCATTGGTCTCCAGGAAAATGGGGCGTGCGGATGCGGCAATAGGCTATGGCAATCCCTGCAGCCTGAAACAGCTGATCTTCGGGAGGCCGATCCGACAATCAGCTGCTTGTGCTAATCAGGCTGTGCTGAAGCTGAAATGGGCTGTTTGTTGCAAGGAGGCAAATTGCTGGGAGGCAGAGGCAAAACATTTTTTCTAGTTTTCCTCCCAAAAAAAGGTAGGTAGTCTGGAGCGTCTTATACTCCAAAAAAATACGGTACTTTGAAATTGTCTCTTGTTTCTCCTGCTAGGATTCCCAGTTCTTCTTCTAGCTTGCTTGCCTGAATGTAATATTAAACTGCATTCCTAAAATACAGGTCATCTTCAATTTACGGCCACTGTTTTTATTTATTTATTTATGTACAGGGAGTCATCAACTTACAACCACAATTGAGCCCAAAATTTATGTGGCTGAGTGAGAAATTTTGTTAAGTGAGTTTTGTCCCATTTTACAACTTTCTTGCCGCATTCATTAAGGGAATCACTGCAGTGGTTAAGTTAGTAACATCGTTGTTATAAGTGAATCTTGTTTCCCCATCGAGTCTGTCATCTGCACCTCTGTAACTGTCTGGTTTGGCTCTGCAACCCAACAAGGCAGACACAGACTTCAGAGGATCATTAGAATGGCAGAAAAAACAATGGCTACCAACCTGCCTTCCATTAAGGACCCGTATACTGCAGGAGTCAAAAAGAGGGTAGGAAAATATTTACAGACCCCTCGCATCCTGGACATCAACTGTTTCAACTCTTACCCTCCAAACGACACTATAGAGCACTGCACACCAGAACAACTAGACACAAGGACAGTTTCTTCCCGAATGCCCTCACTCCGCTAAACAGATAATTCCCTCAACACTGTCAAACTATTCACTAAGTCTGCATTACTATTACTATTAATCTTCTCATTGTTCCCACCATCCTTCCTCCTCCGATTTTCCCCACAACACCACCTTTTGCGAGGTGGGTTCGGGGCTGAGAGATTGACTAGCCCAAAGTCACCCAGAGTTAGATTTCACAGCTAGGGCAGGACTTGAACTCACAGTCTCCTACTTTCTCTAGCCTAATGCCTTAACCTCTAGACCAGGAGCGTCAAACTTGATTTCATTGAGGGCCGCATCAGGGCTGTGGCTGACCTCGGAGGGCCAGGCGGGCACGGCCCACTGGGTAAGCGTGGTCAACTTGACATCACTCGCTGGCTGTGGCCAACTGGGTGGGCGTGGCCAGCTTGACGCCACTCCCCAAATTGCTGCCATGTTTCCTCTTTGCATTGGGGAGATTGGGCCAAAGCGACATGGGATGGCTCCTTATATTTTCCAGGATGGTCCTAAGGAAGGGAAGATAGCCTCACTTACTTGCAGCTTCCGGAGAAAACGTTCCAGAGCTGGTTTTCCCACGGTGGTGATCTTGGTGCGGTCCAGCAAGACAACTGCGTCGGGTTTGCCGTCGGTACCCGTGGTGTGGTGCAGGGATACCAGTCCCTGGCCAGCCTCCAGCAGCACTCTTAAAATCACGAAGCGGGCTTGCATGTGAGCCTGGGAAAGAGAGAGAGAGAGACACGAGGGGACGTCAGGAGGGAAGCCGAGAGTTGTAATGGACGTGAGGCGCTTTTGCATGGTCCCCTCTCTTGCAAGACTGGAAAGTAGAATCAGCGTGCTATTTCCAAGAGAGAAAAGCCAAATTCCAGGTCTTCTTTAGGGGTTCAATGTTGGCAGTCAACTCCCAGAATTCCCCAGTCAACAGGCTTTAAGATGGGTGGAGTTCAACTCCCAGAATTCCCCAGTCATCAAGCTTTAAGGTGGGTGGACTTCAACACCCAGAATTCCCCAACCAGTACAGGCAGGAGAAGGAGGTGTAATCATAATTTAGTAAATATGTGTCTGGAAATAAGCTCCAAGAATTCCCTAGCCAGCAGACTTTATGACGGGTGGACCTTAACACCCAGAATCCCCCAGTCAGCATGCTTTAAGATGGGTGGTCTTCAACTCCCAGAATTCCCCAGCCAGTCTGCTTTAAGATGGGTGGACTTCCACTCCCAGAATTCCCCAGTCAGCATGCTTTGAGATGGGTGGGCTTCAACTCCCAGAATTCCGCAGCCAGTATGGGTGGGAGGAGGAATAATCATAATTTAGTAAATATGTGTGTGGAAATAAGCTCCCAGAATTCCCTAGCCAGCAGACTTTAAGATGGGTGGACTTCAATTCCCAGAATTCTGCAGCCAGCATGTTTAAATTGGGTGGATTTAAGCTCCCAGAATTCCCCAGCCAGCATGATTTAAGATGAGTGGAGTTTGATTCCCAAAATTCCACAGCCAGTACAGGCCGGGGAAGGAGAAATAATCATAACTCGGCAAATGATAAAGCCAAAATCACAATAGAAATAGAAAAGTAACACGAGCAATAAATAAATAAATAAAAACCAATAGAAACCAAAATATAGCTTTTGTATTGTCAGTAATTCAATAAGTGTCCTAGGAACATGGATGTATTTTGTGCTTACTTGGTGCCATTATGTTTCACTCATTTATAAAATAAATATAAGATTGATATTATTCAATCCAGAAACACCCCAGTGCTTCTGCTTTGGGTGCAAAAATAAGATCCACAAATGAAGAAAACATAACGTTAATAAGAAACTATCATTCGTGAAGGCTTCCCCAGCTAGGCTGGCTGGGGAATTCTGGGAGTTGAAGTCCACTCATCTTCAAGCTGCCAAGATTGGGAAACATTGCATTAAATTATCACCATCATCTAATAATAATAATGATGATGATGATGCCAGTATTTCTGTTTTTTGAAAACGGGGCACATTAAAACATCAAGGAAATACAGTTCTGAAATTGGATCCTTACCTGGCGCCAGGTCCCAGATTCGGGGGTATAGAATTCCAAAGCCAGAAGTCCCGCCCGGACCATATTTAGCCAATTAATATAGATCACATTTTCAGCATCTTCCCCCTTCAGTTCAAAGATCCTGACAAAGCCAAAAAGAAATTGAAGAGGGAAAAAAATACGATAAATACGATAAATGCAAATATATTTCTATTTTATCTTATTTTTTTTGAAAATCAATAAAAACCTTCAAAAAGATTATTATTTTAATTCTATATAACCCTTATTCGCAATTCTTATTTTCTATAAAATGCTTATTGTTATTGCTTTTCCTGTTCATTATTTTGTTATTGGTGTAGTACGGTATATAGGCGACAGGCTAACAATTTGTAAACCGATTTTAGTACTTTAGTAGGTTTAAAAAATGTTTGGGCTGTTTCGCAAAGGGAGGGGAATTAACACTGTTGTATTATATTAAAGGGACGTGGTGGCTCACTGGCTAAGACGCTGAGCTTGTCGATCAGAAATGTCGGCAGTTCAGCGGTTCGAATCCCTAGTGCTGCTGTGTAACGGGGTGAGCTCCCGTGACTTGTCCCAGCTTCTGCCAACCTAGCAGTTCGAAAGCAGGTAAAAAATGCAAGTAGAGAAATAGGGACCACCTTTAGTGGCAAGGTAAGAGCGTTCTGTGTTCCTTTGGCGTTGAGTCATGCCGGCCATATTACCACAGAGATGTCTTCAGACAGCGTTGGCTCTTCGGCTTTGAAACGGAGAGGAGAACCGCCCCCTAGAGTCGGGAACGACTAGCACGTATGTGCGAGGGGAACCTTTACCTATTATATTAAATCAACATTCAACTAGGGGAGGATATTATGTGTACAGGTAGCCCTCGACTTACAACGGTTCATTTAGTGGCCATTCAAAGTTACGACGTCACTGAAAAAAAGTGACTTAGTGACTGTTTTTCACACTTAGGACTGTTGCAGCATTCCCGCGGTCCACGGGATCAAAATTCAGACACTTGGCAACTGGTTCATACTTATGACCGTTGCTTTCTCCTGAGGTCGCATGATCCCCTTTTGACAAGCAGAATCAATGGGGAAGCCAGATTCACTTAACAACCGTGTTAGTAGCTTAACAACTGCAGTTAACAACTGTGGCAAGAACGGTCATAAAATGAAGCAAAAACTAACTTAACTAATGTCTCGCTTAACAACATAGGTTTTGGGCTCGATTGTGGTCATAAGTCAAAGACTAACCCTATCTGCCTCTTTCTGTGCTGCAATTCAGATTTCCCGCAGCTGTACTCCAAATACTGTTAATATTCGGCTTTATTAGTAATCTTACACGCTTGGAATATTGAAGTTATGGTGGAATAATAAGTAATCCTTAAAATATTAAATACCCTGTTTCCCCGAAAACAAGACCTCCCCTGATAATAAGCCCAATCGGGCTTCTGAGCGCATGTGCTAAAATAAGCCACCACCACCCCCCGAAAATAAACTCTCCCCAAAAATATTGAAACGCAGAGCTGGAAATCAGGTAAGACAGCAAGAGGAGGCTCATTTTGCTCCATGCGCCCCAAAATAATAAGATCTCCCCGAAAATAAGACCAAGCGCTTATTTTGGGGTTAAAAAAATATAAGACAGGGTCTTATTTTCGGGGAAATACGGTATTAGTAATTTAGTAGGGGTTAACAAAAACACAGCGCAAAGAAATGTTATCTATGTTTAAATAAATGAATGAATGGGGAAAATGATAAAGGATTATAAAGAGAGAATAGTATTGCTGAAGTTGGAAGATTCGGGTTACACATCATATTATATTTATTTGTATTATTATTATTGTTAGCGTTGTTTAAAAAAGACTTGACCCAGTCAATACACTCTCCACAAAATATGTATGGTGCGAAAAGAAAACTTCAAATAAAACATGTTTAAAAAAACAAAACAAAACAAAAAAGAATTTTCCAGAGCTCAGAGGGCACCCCTCTTTCTTCACTCTCCCCAAAAGCCCATCACGGCTCACCGGAGAACATCCTTGTTCAAACAGAGGTAGAGACCCACGCATTCTGCACGACACTCTTCGTAACTTGAGGCCACGCTGGAGAACTTGCTGTCCCAGGTCTCGCCCCCTTGGTACCAACTCCGAATCTGGACGAAGGGGGTGGAGTGAGCAGAGAAAAACACGATGGAAGGTTGAACTGCCATTCTAAGTCAGTGTTCCCCAAAATTTTGTCCTTCCTAAGCCACTACAGGTAATTGTTGTGGCCTGCCAGTGGCCAGCAGAGCTGGTGACAGACTCAAAAAATTAGGAGGTTCGGGAGGAACCTGGGGAGTCGTGGAATCTGGGGAAGGCTCTGATGAGGGCTCTACGTTGGAGGCAGAGAGGGGGCCAGGGCCGTCTGACAGTCGTCAGCTGCCTTCGAGTCGGACATCAGTGAGGCAGAAGAACAGCTGGAGCCTGTTCCCAGTGTGCGCATGCACAGAACTGCCAGGAGAAGGGAACAGCTGAAGAACAAGGGTCGACTCAGGAGTAAAGCCACAGGTGGACATTGAATGGCCCCTCCCAGGGGGAATAAAAGAGGAGCGAAAGGGGAGTGGAGTTTGCAGGAGACAATTAGTTCGCCTAATTGGTTCGTGACTCTCCAAGACGCCTTGCCAAGTTTTGAAGGTATCGGCCTGGCAGCTCTCCAAGCCAGATAAGGTCTGTGACTGTAAATTCTGACTTTGCTGGATGTGAATGAGAGGAATTCACAGTCACTTAATCAAAAGAGCTTTTTGTCGGGACAAGGAGTCTACTTCGTGCTCTTGGGAACGCCTAGGTCAGAACAGTAATCCTGGCCAGTTTACAACAGTTCAATTTAGTGACTCTCTGCTCACTTGAATAAATTTTGCACGCGCAGATGTGCTTGCTGGCCACTCTCACGAGTGGAGCTTCCCGCACACTCTCTTCCCCATCCATCCTGTGGCCCAGGGCAGTTGGGGACCCCTGCTCTACAATGCGCTTTGTTTTCATCCTGACGCAACAAGCCAGGATAAATGCGATAACCCTCCTCTGTCCATCCTCACCAATTCTCCCGTCTCCGGGTTGATCACAGCAGCCTTGTCAAAGTTGAAAGCTCCCGAATCATCCTATGTAGGAAGAGAGAGGGGGGGGGGAAGGGGGGAGAAAGCCGTTAAAATGCCCATCCTGAGCTGCTGATCCAGTTCTACAGAGGAATGATTGAGTCTGTCATCTGCACCTCTATAACTGTCTGGTTTGGCTCTGCAACCCAACAAGACAGACAGAGACTTCAGGATCATTAGAACTGCAGAGAAAACAATGGCTACCAACCTGCCTTCCATGGAGGACCTGTAAACTGCACCAGTCAAAAACAGGGCTGGGAAAATATCTACAGACCCCTCTCATCCTGGACATAAACTGTTTCAATTCCTACCCTCAAAATGACATTATACAGCACTGTACACCAGAACAACTAGACACAAGGACAGTTTTTTCCTGAACGCCATCACTCTGCTAAACAAATAATTCCCTCAACACTGTCCAACTAATCACTAAGTCTGCATTACTATTACTATTATTTTCTCGTTCTTCCTATCACCTATCTCCTCCCAATTATGACTGTATGACTGTAACTTATTGCTGTATCCTTACGGTTTACATTGAGTGTTTCCTAGTAGGATTCGACTGTTTATTTGTACCCTGTGACTGTCATTAAGTGTTGTACCTTATGATTCTTGATGAATGCATCTTTTTTTTTTAGGTACACTTGGGAGCATACGCACCAAAGGCAAATTCCTTGTGTGTCCAATCACGCTTGGCCAATAAAGAATTCTATGTTCTAAAATTAATGTCAAAGCAATGTTGTCACAGAAAAAAATAACTAGGAAAAGGAGGACCCACAGAGATTTATAGATGTGGCACCTGAACAACTGGAAGAGATCCAGCCCTGAGGCTAAAAATATTAGAAAAGCAAACGGCTACAGATTTGGGGGTCTGGCTAGTCTGAAGAAAAGAATTAGGGGTGACATGATAGCAGCATTTTAGTATCTTAGGGGCTGCCCCAAAGAAGAGGGGGGGTCAAATTATTCTCCAAAGCACCGGAGGGCAAGACAAGAAACAACGGATGGAAACTCATCAAGCAGAGAAGCAATCTGGAATTGAGGAGAAACTTCCTAACAGCGAGGACAATTAACCAGTGGAACGGCTTGCCACTGGAAATCGTGGGGTGCTTTATAACTTGAGGTTTTTAAGAAGAGACTGGACAGTCACTTGTCTGAGATGATATAGATTCTCCTGCTTGAGCAGGTCCCTTCCAGCTCAAATTCTATTCAATTCAATTATCATTTTGGGGTCTGGTTAGAGAGACAGGCAGGTTTTACCTGGACAAACAGCTTCCCACTGCCGTGACCGAGAAGTTCGTGGAGGCCAACTTGGACTTCGAAAGAAGGTCCTTTCCACTGGATGTAGAGATCCTGCAAAAGACACCGTTGACGTGAGCAGGGGGTTTTGACTATAACACCCCCAAGATCCTTTCCAACTCTTCCTCTATAGATTGAAAGGATTGGTTTTTGTTAAGCCCTGCGGCTTTTCTTGAAACGTAAAGGTAAGGGTTCCCCTCGCACTTATGTGCTAGTCGTTCCTGACTCTAGGGGGCGGTGCTCCTCTCCGTTTCAAAGCCGAAGAGCCAGCGCTGTCCAAAGATGTCTCCGTGGTCATGTGGCCAGCATGACTCAACGCCAAAGGCACACAGAACGCTATTCCCTTCCCACCAAAGGGGCTCCCTATTTTTCTACTTGCATTTTTTACCTGCTTTCAAACTGCGAGGTTGGCAGAAGCTGGGACAAGTCACGGGAGCTCACCCCATTACACAGCCCTGGGGATTCGAACCGCCGACCCTTTTGATCGACAAGCTCAGCGTCTTAGCCCCTGAGCCACCGCGTCCCTTTTTTTCTTTAATTACAATCTTTTTTAAAGAAAGTAATTAATTAATTACTTTCTTTAAAGTTCTCAAGTTTTCCTCTTCCCACCGAGTCCCGCTTTCCTCTATTGTGTCCTCCGACACACAAATACACACACACACACACACACACAGAAGCCGTACTTTGTCTTCTTCTGCCAGGAAAGTCAGTTTTTCCTTTTGGGTGGCATAAGCGACCGCCAGCACATTCCCCAGTGAGACATTCTTGAATCCTTCTGTCTGGCGGATGTCGTCATCTGTGGAGGAGGAGGAAAGGGTGGACTATAGTTCTCATCATCCCCAGGCCAAGAGAAGCCGGGTTGGCTGAGAACAGAGAAAAGGGAGGTTTTTTTCTGCCTTAAGTCCAGATATTAAAGCACAATGGCTGGGGAATTCTGGGAGTTAGAAGTCCACCCAAGTGTTGAGAAACATTGCTATTCAACACTGCAACCTCAACTTTTTTGCCTTTACATATTAATTATTATTATTATTAGTTCAATTTATATGCTGCCTTTCTCCAAAGACTTAGGGTGGCTTACAATATAGAACTAGCCATTTCTATAACACCAAATCTTTCTAATCAGCAAAACCAAGATCAAAGTTTCATTTTTTTTCTTCTTCACATGCACCAATTCCAGAAGCGATATCCAAATGAGAATCTATTTTCCGCTTTAAATGAAATAATCAATTTAACCGTTTTTGCTTTTATCTTCCTTGCCTCAGAAAGTATGTATTTCTATTTGCACCTGGTCATTTTTGTGAACTGTCACCATTTTTATGTACAAAATTTATTGTATTCTTTCCAATTCTTTGGCCTTACTGAAGGAGGCAGGGAAAACTTTTCTTCCTTTCTTTCTTCCTTTCTTTCACCCTCCCCTTTCCCTCAAAGCACTAAACTTTTTAAAATCGCACAAACATACATAAACAAGAAAAAGCACTTTTTGTTTTAAGCCAAAACTTTTTAATACATGATGTATTAAATGTTTGTTTGTCTTAAAAAAATAAAAAAAAACCTTTCTAATGCACCTTATTGACTTTGCCATGCAAAGTGGAAACTTCAAGAGTGCATTTAACTCCCTCCCTCCAAACTACCTTGATAGATTTTTTTTTATCTTGTAACTATGCTAGGAAGAGGCGGAAGTCAAGGCCCCCCTTTTCTTTCTTTTTCTCTTCCCCCTTGTATTTCACACCCCCTTTTCCTCTTTCCCTTTCCCGCCCTTAATTTCCTATTTTCTTTTGGGTTTTTTTGTATTTTATACAATAAAAATAAAAAAAAAATATAAAGAGTAAGAGAAACACTGCTCTAACAATTTTTTTTAAAAAAATCAAAATATTAGCACAGCCTTACAATTCGGGATGTTGATGCCGGCAGGAATCCCACTTCCTGCGAAAGTCAGCACGTCGAGGGAAGTGAAATCCGGCTTCAGGAAGTGGTCCTTCTCGAAACTGCGGGGCCAAGGCAGTTCTTCCAAGAGCTGTTCGGCCTGGGCCACTAACTGTGCGAACTTGGCGCTCATTGCTTTGTTCACCACCGCCACAAAACCTGAAAAAGACGGAGATCAGAATGAACAAGAGTAGTGCTTCTTGCATCTTGCAAATTCTCTGAACCGGATTCATTTTTTTTGTCGCTCGAGCGGGAATAATCGAGATTCAGCTGATTTGTGGGAAACGGAACCATAGCTCTGGGCGCAAGCCACGTTTCTTCCTCACTCAAAAGAGTGTCAACTCGCAAAGCATCCCTAGCTTGCTCTCCAGTTGCAATAGGCAAGGGGGATGGGAAACCGACGAAGCAGCACGACAGCCAAAAACAGAAGTACATTCCAAGCATCTCTCTCTCAAGGCTGTCTCCCAGGGTTACCCACAGCAGCCAGAGGGGAGTGATCTCCACAGCCCGCAAAATTGCTCCGTTGGTGAATGTAATTGCTGACATACCCTGGGGGGGAGGGGGGAAACAGGGTCATGATTGAGGCGTAAATTACGTGGGGTCAGAGTTGCCTTCACTTGGAACATGCTGACATGAAGTTCCTAATAAATAACTGGATTTCTTTTGAAGCTTGGCTCGAAGTTCATGATTAATTAGGGCATCCGTTGGAACCCTGACAGAGGTTTTCTATGGGGACGGGTAAAATGATTCCTTGACTGTTTCCAATCTTTCCCCTTCGGGTCCATGTAAATGGACTGGATTCAAAAACTCCCACATGGCAAAAAGGAAGTACCTTCAAACTCTCCCCGGGAACCGTATGGGTCTCGATAGCTCTCGATAAAACCAATGTAGCTGTGGAGGCAAATTGGACAACAAATATCAACAGACATATACATGAGCTACTGTTTTATTTTAATTTTTCCATAATTTCATTTTAAAATTTTGTTTCATTTTATTTCATTTTGAATTTTGTTTAAATTTTATTTTCTTTAATTTTTAAATTTCATTTTATTTCATTTTTTTCATTTCAATTTTTATTTACTTTTTATTTCACGTCATTTTAATTGCATTTTGATTGAATTTCACTTTTTCATTTCATTTTAATTTTTATTCCGTTACCTTTCTTCATTTCACTTTGCCTTTTTATTGAATGACATTTTTTAAAATTTCATTTCATTTTTTAATTCATTTCACTTTTTTATTTCATCGCATTTTTTTTGTTTTCATTTCATTTTGATTGCATTTTTTTATCGCATTTTATTTTTTAACTTCATTTCTTAAATTCAATTTAATTTAATTTTTATTTATCTTATTTTCAGGCCTGATAACGGCCGTCTATCCTATACAGGTAGTCCTCGAGTTATGACCACAATTGTGTCCAACACAAATTATGTTGCTAAGTGAAACATTTGTTAAGTGAGTTTGTCCCATTTTACGAAATTTCTTGCTACAGTTGTTAAGTGAATCTAGCTTCCCCATTGACTTTGCTTGTCCAAAGGGCGCTAGAAGGGATCATGTGACCCCCTCCTCCCAGGACACCGCAACCATCATAAGCATGAGCCAGTTATCAAGTGTCTGAATTTTCATCTCGTGACCATAGGGATGGCTGCAATGGTCGTAAGTCACTATTTTCCAGTGCCAAAGCTCACCTTTCCACGATAGGACCTTTGTCGCGAATCCAGCAGCGAGACCCCTCTTTGTGAGCTGGGATGGAGCCTTGCTTAAAGCTGGTTGTGTAGTGCTTCAACATTTCCGTCTGAATGGGCCTGGCAGTATGTTGCTGGTGAAGAAAAGAGAGAGGCTGCCGAGCATTGCTTCTCAAAGTTAGACCTCTTAAGATAGGTGGACTTCAACTCCCAGAATGCCCCAGCCAGCTTGGGTCTTCTGGGAGCTGATGATCACTCAACCAAACCGTAACTGTTTTTAAGATGGGTTTTAATTTAATTTGATTTTTAATCTTCTCATCGTTCCCACTACCCATCTTCTTCCACTTATGACTGTAACCTTGTTGCTGGTATCCTTACGATTTATATAGATATTGCTTCCTGATTGCTTATTTGTACCCTAGGACTATCATTAAGTGTTGTACCTTGTGATTCTTGACGAACATATCTTTTCTTTTTATGTACACTGTGAGTTTATGCACCGAAGGCAAACTCCTTGTGTGTCCAATCAGACTTGGCCAATAAAAAAATCTATTCTCTTCTATTCTCTTCTACTCTACTCTCTTTTCTATTCTCTTCTATTTTCTATTCTCTCCTCTTCTATTTTCTATTCTCTTCTCCCCTTCCCTTCCCTTCCCTATTCTACTCTACTCTTTCCTATTCTATCCTATTCTATCCTATTCTTTCCTATTCTATTCTAATTCTATTCTAACCATGTTGCTTGTATCTTTACAATTCATATTGTTTTTATTGTTTCCTAGTATGATTTGATTGCTTATTAGTATCCTATGGCTATCACTAAGTGTTGTACTTATGATTCTAGAAGAATGTATCTTTTCTTTTCATGTACACTGAGAGCGTATGCACCAAAGACAAATTCCTTGTGTGTCCAATCACACTTGGCCAATAAACAATTCAATTCAATTCAATTCAATTCAATTCAATTCAATTCTCCTTTGTTCGGAAGAGAGCTGCTAAAACAGAAAACCCGTTCTGCTCATCCCTTACCTGCGCTTTCTGCAAATTCTCCACAACCCTCTGCAGAATCGGGCTGTAATCGCCTCGCGTGACGGTAAAAATGCAACCCTCGAACTGGAATTCCTTCGGTTTGACCGACATCTCATCAAGTTGGGGTTCTGAAGAAAGAGAAAGAGAGCGAGAGAGAGAGAAACAGAATTCAGCATTTTAAAGATGGATTGGCCTATACCCGTGATGGCGAACCTGTGGCACATGGAGCCATATCTGTGGGCACTCAAGCATTGCCCTAGCTCAGCTCCAGCATGCATGTGCATGCCAGCCAGCTGATTTTTGGGCCTTGTGGGCCCACTGGAAGTCGGGAAACGGGCCAGTTCCAGCCTCCGGAGGGACTCCGGGGGGGTGGGGGTGGGGAAGGCTGTTTTCACCCTCCCCAGGCTCCAAGAAAGCCTCTGGAGCCTGAGGAGGGTGAAAAACGGGCCTACCAGGCCCACCTTTCTTCTGTCGCGTGCCAAAAGTTGGGGGAGCGCGGGTGAGTCGCACAGCATGTGGAGGAGGCAACAGGGGAATTGAATTATGGTGTGGGCACACACGTGGCTAGCCAGATGGGCAGCAGGGGGTCTGCTGGCTGCCAGAGAAAAAAAGCCTAGAAACTAGTAGATTGTGATTTCACTGAACTAGGGCTGCATAAAAATCTTGGTTTACGTAGGAAGAACCTGGCTAAAGAGAAATACATATTGATATATGTATATATATATAATTGATATACCATGTTTCCCTGAAAATAAGACCCTGTCTTATATTTTTTTGAACCCTGAAATAAGCACTTGGCCTTAAAAGCTTAAAAAACGGTTGGGTTTATTATCAGGGGGTGTCTTATTTTGGGGGAAACAGGGTAGGTAGGCAGAGATGATAGATAGATGATAGATAGATAGATAGATAGATAGATAGATAGATAGATAGATAGATAGATAGATAGATAGATAGATAGATGATAGATAGATAGATAGATGATAGATAGATAGATAAAATAGATATAGATAGATAGATAGATAGATAGATAGATAGATGATAGATAGATAGATAAAATAGATAGATAAAATAGATATAGATAGATAGATAGATAGATAAATAGATAGATAAAATAGATAGATAGATAGATAGATAGATAGATAGATAGATAGATAGATAGATAGATAGATAGATGATAGATAGATAGATAGATAGATATAGATAGATACTTAGATAAATGAGGTAGGTAGATAGGTAGGTAGATACGGTGGATACATGAGGTAGGCAGGCAGGCAGGCATGCAGGTAGGTAGGTAGAAAGAAAGATAGATAATGGATAGATATTCTGTTTTCCCCAAAATAAGAAATTATGGCTGTAATGGAGCCAGACTATCAGAGACATTAGTAGTGATGTTGGAAAAAAAAATAATTGATATATCTATACACACACATACATATATATATATATGTATATACATATAAAATTGATACATGTATATATAATTTATTTATATGGAGAAAAAATCTATGTGCTGACCCATATAGATATTTTATAGATAGATAGTAGATTTAAAGATATAAATATATATAATTTCTTTCTGGATGGGTTATTTATTATTTGGCAATCTCCTATACATTCTGGGTGGTAAAGAATAATATGAAAATGTTGAAAATAAATAGATGAGGAGAAGGAATGACGAGGCATCTTGTTAATTAACTGCGCTCAATGACAGGCGGTAAGTCGAGGGCTACCTCAACATATTCACATCTTAAGAGACATGTCCTTAATGTTAATTAATGCCATTAATGTTCTTTCTTTAGGGGTCACCATTGCACTCAAAACAAGAGGGAGAAGAAGGGGTGGAGGCGGGAGGCTCCAGCCATTACCATCCAGAAGGACTGAAGCCAGACGGACTTCGTAGCTAGTTTTCCCTCCGGTTTCTGTTTTAAAAAGCCGGGTGTTGTATGCGCTAATGTTCTACAGAAGAAAGAATAAAGCATTGGAAAAACGTATTTATTTTTAGGCTGTCGTTATTACATTTATAAATAACTCCATGCAAAGAACAACACCTAATACCCCTTCCTTCTCCTGTTTTTCCCACAACAACCACCCTGTGAGGTGGGTTGGGCTGAGAGAGTGAGAGTGGGGTGGACTGGCCCAAAGACACCCAAATGCTTTTCATGCCTAAAGTTTCCAGTCTTTCAGAAAATAGAATAACAGAGTTGGAAGGGGCCTTGGAGGTCTTCTAGTCCAACCCCCTGCTTAGGCAGGATACCCTATACCATTTCAAACAAATGGTTATCCAACCTCTTCTTAAAAACTTCCAGTGTTGGAGCATTCACAACTTCTGGAGGCAAGTTGTTCCACTGATTGATTGTACTCACTCTCAGGAAATTCCTCCTTAGTTCTAAGTTGCTTCTCTCCTTGATTAGTTTCCATCCGGAAACCTTATCTGGTTCCTGAATTAAGCTGTTTGCATAAACCATCAGCTGTTGTTAACCTGTTTAAATAAGCTGTGCAAATAGGTGAACCACAGTGTTTGCAAACCAGACCATGTGGTTAGTTTATAGTTTGATGGGTGCGCTCACAAAACACAGGTAAACAGATCTTGCAGATTTCTTCTGAACCCAATCGCACCAGGGGTGAAATCCAGCAGGTTCTGGAGAACTGGTAGCGGAAATTTTGAGTAGTTCGGAGAACCAGCATTCCCACCCCACCTCTGGCTGGCCCCAGAGTGGGGTGGGAATGGGGATTTTGCAGTATCCTTCCCCCAGGAGTGGGGTGGGAATGGACGTTTTGCAGTATTGTTCCTCTGCCACACCCACCAAGCCACACCACACCACGCCCACCAAGCCAAGCCCACAGAACTGGTAGTAAAAAAAATTTGGATTTCACCACTGAATCACACCATATGTTATGTTTGGTTACTGTTAAAGTTTGGCTCACTTCTCTTTACTTACAGTAGTGGCCAGAATTGTGGAAATCTTTTGTTCTCACTGTCAGGAAATTTCTCCTTAGTTCTAAGTTGCTTCTCTCCTTGATTAGTTTCCACCCATTGCTTCTTGTCCTCTGGTGCTTTGGAGAATAGCTTGACTCCCTCTTCTTTGGGGCAGCCCCTGAGGTATTGGAAGACTGCTCTCATGTCACCCCTGGTCCTCCTTTTCATTAAACTAGACATACCCAGTTCCTGCAACTGCTCTTCATATGTTTTAGCCTCCAGTCCCCTAATCCTCTTGGTTGCTCTTCTCTGCACTCTTTCCAGAGTCTCAACATCTTTTTTACATCGTGGCGACCAAAACTGGATGCCGTATTCCAGGTGTGGCCTTACCAAGGCCTTATAAAGTGGTATTCACACTTCACACGATCTTGATTCTACCCCTCTGTTAATGCAGCCCAGAATTCCTACAGTACCTGAGAATCCAGGAATTTCTGAGCCAGCTTCGCATCTTCCATGGAACAATTTGCAGAGAAGTACGTCGAAACCCCCTAAAGACAAGGAAGAAAGGGGGACAGGGGGATAGTTCTAGGCGTGGATGTCAGAGCCCCTCCACCCACAGCCCAAATGGCCGATCCCACCCCCTAGAAATGGGGCTGAGATGGACCCAAGGACAATACCTCCCCACTGAGCCCTAAATGCCTCTGAAGGGGCTCCAGCGAGTACATTAGTTTCTCGCAGCTCTCCCACAAAGCTTCCATCTCTTTCGGGTTTTGCAAAAACGCCTGGCTTGCCCACACCAGCTTTTTCAGTTTTTCCTAGAAAAAAAAAAGGAACAAAAAGATAAAAGTAAAAAGATAAAGTAGAGTCAAGGTTGATTCAGCCTTCCATCCCTCCCAGCTGTATTTTTTGGATTATAAAATGCACAATTTGTCTCCCAAAAGGGAGTGAAAATGTCTGTGCATCTTATAGACCAAATATTGCCAAAGCCCACCCTCCCCGGGTGTTTTTTGGCCTCCGCACGCCCCGTTTTCAAGCCTTTTTTCGGCCCATTTTCAGGACTTTATTCAGCCCGGGTTTTGGCCCGTTTTCGAGGCTTCTTTCGGCCCATTTTTGAGGCTTTTTTTGGTTTGTTTTTGAGGTTTTTTCCCAGCCCATTTTTGAGGGTTTTTCCAGTCTGTTTTTGAGGCTTCTTTTGGCCCGTTTTCGGGGCTTTTTCCGGCCTATCTTTGAGGCTTTTTCCAGCCCGTTTTTGAGGCTTTTTTCTGCCCATTTTTCAGGCTTTTTGGGCCATTTTTTAGGCTTTTTTTGACCTGTTTTTGAGGTTTATTTTGGACCCTTTTTTCTGAAAAAGTGGGCAGAAAAAAGGAAGGAAAGGACATAAGAAAGGCCTGAAAAAAGGACAGAAAATGGAGCATGTGGAGGACAAATACCACTTCTAAATTTAGGTGTGTTTTATAGTCCGAAAAATACGGTATATTGTTGGGCGGCAATATAGTGACTCTGTAAACCATTTAGAGAGGGCTGTAAAGCACTGTAAAGAGGTATATAAGAGCTATTGCTATTTTTTAAAAAAAAATCAAAATGAAAAGAATCAAAATAAATATGAAAAAGGAGAAAAATGAAGAGAAAAACGAAAGAAAAAGAAAAGAAAATTGAAATTAGAGCAAAACAAAAATGAAAACAAAGGAACTCAAACTAACAATGGAAAACATGAAATCAAATACAAAGAAAGATGAGGCAAGGAGTACTGAAAAGAAATAAAAATGAAAATAAAGTGAAAACCAAAAGAAAACCAAAACGACAACAACAAAACCCAAACTAACAATGGAATAAATGAAACAAATAAAATGAGGAAAGGAAGTATGAAAGAAAATGAAAGCTGAAAGAAAACCAAAACGACAACAAAAGAACTCAAATTAATGATGGAAAACTGAAATAAAATACAAATAAAGACAAGGAAAGGAATAATGAAAGGAAATAAAAATGAAAATAAAACGAAAACTAAAAGGAAGCCAAACTGAAAGTGAGGGGGGAAAAAAATCAAAATTAAAAACAAAATCAGAAATCAAATTAAGCATGAATGAAAATTTTTTTTGAAGCAAAATAAAAATGAAAATAAAGAAATCAAAATGGACCTGAGGAAAAAAATGACAATAAACATCAAAGTAAAAATGTTCAAGGCCCAAAAGGGGTGGAGCCACTGCCAGGGCTCCACCCCCTCTATCAACCCCTTGCCCAATGAGGCCCATGGGAGCTTTCCGATTGGCTGAAGGGCAGAAGTTTAAAAAGCTGATCCCACCCATTATACCTTTTTTCTTTGGCGCTCACCTTGGGAAGACTGGGAACAAATTTGGTGTCACCGAAGGACTTGTAATTGCCCATGTTGGCATAAATGGCCGCCGTATAAACCAGAAACGCCTGCAAGGGAGAATTCCATTTGATTTGCCTTAAAATTTTTACAAAACCAGAGCTTAATTATTTACAATTATTTATTAATTATTTAATTTGTTTTAATGATTTTTTTTTAACTTTTGTATTTATTGTATCTTATTCTGGCTGTTCACCGCCCTGCGTCCCGTCTGGGAGTAGGGCGGTATATAAATTTAATAAATAAATAAATAAATACAAAAAAGTGCGGTCAACAGAAAGCAGGACAAGAAAGAAAAACAATCTCCAGTACTTTACCACAAAATTTTTGGGAAAAGTGCAGAGAAGAGCAACTAAGATGATGAAAGGCCTGGAGACTAAAACATATGAAGAACGGCTGAGGAATTGGGAATGGCCATTCTAGAGAAAAGAAGGACTAGGGGTGACGTGATAGCAATCTTCTAATATTTGTGGGGCTGCCATAAAGAGGAGGGGGGGGTCAACTTTTTCTCCAAAGCACCCGAAGGCAGGACAAGAAGCAACGGATGGAAACTAATCAAGGAGAGAAGCAACCAGGAATTAAGGAGAAACTTTCTAACAGTAAGGACCATTAACCAGCGGGACAGCTTGCCACTAGAAGTTGTGAGTGTCTCCATCACTGGAGGTCTTTGAGACTGGACAGTCACTTGTCTGAAATGGTGTAGGGTCTCCTGCAATGAACAGCCGCTTCCAGCTCTATTCCAGTTGATTGATTACCTGATATTCTTCATCTGTGATGCCGAGCGAACGGGCCACCTCTTGTAACTTACTCGGGTCCTGGGTTCGGAAGATGCGGGAGAGGAGGACGTAAATGGTAGGAGATTCCGGGGACGTTTGCAACAGGACTACCAGTCCCCCATACCAGCAAGCTCGTGACAAGTAATGAGCATAGAGTTTCTCTTCCGGGGACAACAGCTCAAACGCTTCGGCACAATCCAACGTCGCGATCCCGATGTCGTTGGGTAAGACATAGTGGGAGTCCACCATGACGCCAACCTGGAAAAGGGAGAAACCGAAATGTCGTCCTTCAGCCCAGTCACGGTACGTACTTTCTTATAAAAAATACCTTTATTATAAAGATAGACAGTTTGGTCCAGCAGCAGGCTGGAAACTGGGAGAGAGTGAGTTCTAGTCCCGCCTTAGGCAAGAAAACCAGGTGGGTGACTTTGGGCCAATCACCAGGAGATGGTGAGTTCTAGTCCCGCCTTAGGCATGAAAACCAGGTGGGTGACTTTGGGCCAATCACCAGGAGACGGTGAGTTCTAGTCCCGCCTTAGGCATGAAAATCAGGTGGGTGATTTTGGCCAATCATCAGGAGACGATGAGTTCTAGTCCGCCTTAGGCATGAAAACCAGGTGGGTGACTTTGGGCCAATCATCAGGAGACGATGAGTTCTAGTCCCGCCTTAGGCATGAAAATCAGGTGGGTGATTTTGGCCAATCATCAGGAGACGATGAGTTCTAGTCCCGCCTTAGGCATGAAAATCAGGTGGGTGATTTTGGCCAATCATCAGGAGACGATGAGTTCTAGTCCCGCCTTAGGCATGAAAACCAGGTGGGTGACTTTGGGCCAATCATCAGGAGACGGTGAGTTCTAGTCCCGCCTTAGGCATGAAAACCAGGTGGGTGACTTTGGGCCAATCATCAGGAGACGGTGAGTTCTAGTCCCGCCTTAGGCATAAAGCCAGTACCTCTCTCCGACCCATTCCACCTCACAGGGTTGTTGTGGGGGAAAACAGGAAGAGGAAAGTGCATTGGATATGTTTGCTGCCTTGAGTTATTTATTAATAAAATAAAGTCAGGATACGGGAAGGGAAGGAAGGTGGAAGAAAGGAAGGAAGGAAGGGAAAAAGGGAAGAAGGAAGGAAGGAAGGAGAGGAGGAGGGAAGGAAGGAAGGAAAGAAAGAAGGAAGGAAGGAAGGAAAAGAGGAAGGAAGGTGGAAGGAAGGAAGGAAGGGAAGAAGGAAAGGAGGAAGGTGGAAGAAAAGAAGGATGGAAAGGTGGAAGGAAGGAAGGAAGGAAGGAAGGGAAGAAGGAAGGAAGGTGGAAGGAAGGAAGGGCCCCTCTTTCCTCAGCACCCCCCCCCCATACCTCAGATTCTTCCTGAATTCAAGCAGCAACTGCCAGGCATAAAACCTGTTACTTTAAACCTGGAAAAAAAGAAAAAAAAACCCTCAAACCCATGTTTTAACATTCTAACTTCTTCCTGAAGGGCAGTTTTTCTGGCTTTCCAAGGGCCAGTTTGAGCCTCTCCATGTCTATGGAGATTCTCAAAGTCATCCAAGCTCTGTTTTTTTCCCAAAGGTGCTTTATTTTTTCTCTCCCTCGACCCCCCAAGAGCCAGAAGAAGCTTTCTGGGTGAGAGAAGCGAAACGTCCTCAAAGGAAAAAAAAAAACAAACAAACCAGAAAGTCCAGTTTAGACTCTTGGAGAAAAAAAAAAGAAATAGAAAAAGCACTTTTGGGACAAAGTCCTTCCCTTCCCTCCCCTCCCAGCCAGTCATTTCCAGGTTCCAACATGCTGGGGAATCCCTTTGCCAGACCGAAATTGTGCTCTTTAAAGATAAAAGAGGCAACCCGCTTCCCCTCCGGTTGATCCCACCTTCCTCTCAAAACCATGAGGACCAGAAACTTGATTTTTTTAAATAAAAAAAAGAGAGAGAGGGAGGCTGATTGCAAACCAGAGATTTCCAAGGCGACTGAAATCTCCACCTGCAAATCTTCCAAGATGCAGGTTGAGGGTCAGACCCCGGATGGGTTACACGCGTGTGCTCCCGTTCCCACGAGACTCTCCCCGCACCCGCACCAGCACCCGCGGCCACGTGACCGACCCGACCGCTCCGCTCGGTTTCCTCCTTACCTGCAGCGAGCTCGTCTCCCTTGCGCGACTTCCAACTTCCTGCCACGCCCCCTTCTCGGCTCCTCCATTCGGCTCTGTTATCGGGCGGACACGCCCACTCCCTCCCCGGACACATCCAACCAGAGGCGGATAGCGGCGTTGCTGGGAGACCGATGACCCGCCTTTTCTTTTTTTTTCCTTTTTCCCTTTTTATGCTCGATTCATTCTTTTTTTTATTTTTTAAAATCTTGTTTTCTCTCCCTCCGTCCACTCCTTCCTTCCTTCCCCCTTTTCCTCCAGCCCTCCCTCCCACTTTCCTTCCTTCTTTCCTTCCTCCTTCCTTTCCTTTTTCTTCCTCCTTCCCTCCCATTCTCTCCTTCGTTCCTGCCTCCTTGTATCTTTTTTTCCTTCATTCCTCCCTCCCTCTCAGTCTCTCCTTCTTTCCTCCTTCCCTCTTTCCGTCTTTCTTCCTTTCCTTTTTCTTCTTCCTTTCCTCCCATTGTCTCCTGTTCCTTCCTTCTTTCCTGTATCCTTTCTCTTTTCTTTTCCTCCTTCCTTCCTTCTTTCCTCTCCCTCTCATTGTCTCCTTCCTTCTTTCCTCCTTCTTTCTTTCCTTTCTTCCTCCTTCCCTCCCATTCTCTCCTGTTCCTTTCTTCCTGTATCTTTTTTCTTTCTTTTCCTCCCTTCTTCCTTCTTTCCTCCCCCTCATTGTCTCCTTCCTTCTTTCCGCCTTCCCTTTCCTTCTTTTTCTTCCTCCTTCCCTCCCATTCTCTCCTGTTCCTTCCTGTATCTTTTCTTTTTTCTTTTTCTTTTCCTCCCTCCTTCCTTCTTTCCTCCCCGCTCAGTCTCCTTCCCTTTCTTTCCTCCTTCCCTTTCTTCCTCCTTCCCTCCCATTCTCTCGTTTCTTCCTGTATTTTTTCCCTTTTCCTTCGTTTCTTTCTCTTTCCTTTCCATCCATCCATCCATCCCTCTTTTGTTTCCCCTCCCTCCCTCTTTCCAGAATGCCTACACTTTTTTATAATACCTGACTTTTTTTATAATACCTGACCAAAACTGGACACAATATTCCAAATGTGGTCTTAATAAGGCTTTATAAAATACCGTTTTATGATATGATCATAAATGTGATATGATCACATATGATCTTAATATGATCTTGATTCTATCCACCATTTGAGATGATGGTGAAGTTCTTTGCATTAAGTCCCAGGTGAGATCCATATTGCATTTTCCCTGGTTTCTTCCTTTGGAGGTTCATAATGTAGGAAGTCTTGGAGTGGGGAGGGTGCACCCCTTCGAGATGGGAGGTAGAAAGCCCTTTGAGTCTTCTCACTGGCTGAGCTCACCCCATAACCAAGTAACCTTATCAAAGCTTTCACACTTTATCCACCAACTGATTAGTTTCAATCTGCAGTTACTTTTTGGTTTGTAATATCCTATGTTGGGCAGACACCGCCTTTAACTGTTTTACCAGCTTAAAAAAATCCTGGTTAATTTGGAAGCGTAAAACAGGAGAAGCATGTTACCAGAGAAACAAAGAGATATTACAAAAACCATACCCCACACATGCAAATTTATTTATAATGTCCTTTTTTGGGTGGAGAAATAAATTAGAACAGAGTTTGTCAACTTTGGCAGCTTTAAGATAAATGGATTTCAATTTCCAGAATTCCTCACCCATAATGCTTTACGAGGGGTGGACTTCAACTCCCAGAATTCCCCAGCCAGCATGCTTTAAGATGGGTGAACTTTAACTCCCAGAATTCCCCAGCCAGCATGCTTTAAGATGGGTGGGCTTCAACTCCCAGAATTCCCCAGCCAGCAGGCTTTAAGATGGGTGGACTTCAACTCCCAGAATTCCGCAGCCAGCATGTTTTAAGGTGGAAGGACTTCAAACTCCCAGAATTCCCCAATCAGCTTGCTTTGAGAAGATTGGACTTCAACTCCCAGAATTCCCCAGTCAGCTTGCTTTGAAAGGGTTGGACTTCAACTCCCAGGATGGTGCCTGAGGAATTCTGGGAGTTAAAAGTCCACACATATTAAAGTGCGGAGGTTGAAAAGCATCACATTATAAAGTAAAACTTTTCCTCTCAACTGGAAGAGGAATGCAAAGGGTTTTAATTTAAACCCTGAGAAGACCCCAAATTCCAACGGATAACTAAGAGAAAATTAAAACAGAGACGTTCTGATGGGGTAGCGGTGAAGGCGTTGTGCTGTGTTTCAGGCGTGAAAACCAATTTAATGACTTTGGGGCCTGTCCTTCTCACTCAGCCCAATTCATCTTGCAGTTAGGCCTGACTAGGTGGCTCAGTGGCTAAGACACTGAGCTTATGGATCAGAAAGGTTGGCAGTTTGGCGGTTTGAATCCCTAGTATATGGTGGATCTGCGTGAGTAGGGGGTTGGACTAGATGACCTCCAAGGTCCCTTCCAACTCGGTTACAGTTGTTGTTGTGGGGACTGTACAAGGAAGGATCCTTACAGGTGCAACCTTGAGTTGTACAAAATAAAGGCAGGAGACAGTACATAAATAAGAGACCCACACCGTATAATGGATATATATATATATATATCTCTGTGTTAGCAACAGCAAAGCTCTCCTGGGCTTGCCCCAGCGATCAAAACACGGATCTAGGCTGGGTTCACACAACGACCCTAAACCTGGGTTCAAGAAATCGCGACGGCAGCGTGCAGATCGCCTACAATGCCCAAGCAACAGATTTCGAGTTGAGCTTCCTCTGTCGATTCATACCCTGTTTGAAGATAATCGGCTGGCTTTCGGATGCCCCCTGACCCCAAAACGACGTGCTCCCATTTCGGGAACCACGGAAGTCCTCCCCCGTTTGTGCGAACCTCTGCTTCTCGGAGACGGGTTCTAAGTGGGAAGGGAACGACTGGGTCATGGGGAGGAGGCGAGGATGAGGGGGCGGGGCGGGGCAGGGTGGACTGAGGAGAATCCGTCTTCCCCAAATTGGAATCGAATCCTGCCCCCCCTCCCCAAAATGCTTGGATGGGAAGAGATGAGGTGGCCGTCCGGCCGATGCAACGTCCAGTACAATCAAGTGACGAGATTGAGCGGTTCACGGCGGCCAGTGGAGGTTGTGGTTTATTCTCCAACCGTCTCCCCCGCCGAGCTCAGTCGAGGGGTCCCTGGAAAATGAGGCGGACGAAACCCTGCTGGCCGGTCAGCCAGGTGCCGCAGAAGGGGCAGGCGGCGTGGAAGGCATGGGTGCCGTGCGGCAGCGGGATCTGCGACCAATACTGGACAGTCTTGGCGGAGCAGACGTGACCGCAAGGACAGAAGGCGTGAGTGGGGCGTCCGGCGTCCAGATACAGCCCGGCCTCGCAGCCCAGCCAGAGAGGCACGTAAGGGCCCAGCCGCCGACACATGGGGCACTCGCGCTCCAGCCCCCCTTTCTCTTTACGGAACCCCCAGTTGTGAAAACCGTGGACGTGGCCACAGTTGATGTACACCCAGGGCTGCTGTTTTTCCACCATGCCTCGTTGAGCCAGGCTGGGGAAGGCCAGGGTGCTGAAGCCAACCGGGCACTGGGGCCGGGCAGCGTTGACCTCTTGACGCAGCAGCTCCAGCTGTTGCAAAGTTGGGGTGCGCAGGAGCCCTTCCGAAGTGCGCCAGAGGAGCGTGGCCCCGCAGAGGTCAATGAGGGAGCCGTCCTCCAGGATGTTGGACTCCATTTCCACCTAGCATCGAGGGAGAAGAGAAGAGGTTAATAACAGAGTCGGAAGGGACCCTCAGAGGTCTTCTAGTCCAACCCCCTCTGCTCAGGCAGGAAACCCTATTCCATTTCAGACCAATGGTCCTCCAATCTCTTCTTAAAAACCTCCAGTGATGGAGCCCCCACAACCTCTGGTGGCAAGTAGTTCCGCTGGTTAATTGTCCTCACTGTCAGGAAATTTCTCCTCAGATCTAGGTTGCTTCTCTCCTTGATTAGTCTCCATCCGTTGCTTCTTCTACTGCCTTCTGATGATTTATTTGGAAAATAAATCAACCCCCCTCAAATATGGCAGCCCCTCAATTATTGGACGATTGCTATCATGTCACCCTTAGTCCTTCTTTTCGCTAAACTACTCAAATCCTGCAAACTTTTTTCGTATGTTCTATCCCCTTATTAACCATCTTGCTTTTTGCACTCCTGAATCTCCTCCTTCTCCCGAACCCTATAAATCTTGAGTTATACTCCACTCTCTGTGGCTAAATCTTGATTTATAATCCACTCTTCTCCGTTGAGTTGCCAACCTACTGTTCCAACCTAGGCTTCCCAAGAGCAGGAAGCAAACTCCTTGTCCCGACAAAAAAACCCCTTTTGATTAAGTGACTGTGAATTCCTCTCAGTCACATCCAGCCAAGTCTTTCAACGGAGAATTTAAAGTCACAGATCTTATCTGGCTTGGAGAGCTGCCAGGTCCGATATCTTCTAAACTTGGCAAGGCATCTCGGAGAGTCATGAACCAATTAAGCGAACTAATTGCCTCCTGCAAACTCCCCTCCCCTTTCGCTCCTGGGAAGGGCCATTCACTGTCCACCTGTGGCTTTACTCCTGAGTCGACCCTTGTTCTTTAGCTGTTCCCTTCGTCTGGCAACTCTGCACATGTGCACACTGGGAACAGGCTCCATCTGTTCTTCTGCCCCACTGATGTCCGATTCCGAAGGCAGCTGATAACTGTCAGACGGCCCTGGCCCCCTCTCTGCCTCCGACGCAGAGCCCTCATCAGGGCCTTCCCCAGATTCCACAACTCCCCAGGTTCCTCCCCAACCTCCTCACTGTTGCGGCTGGCTGATGGCGGGCCACAACACCTACCAGCTTTCCTCGCTGCTGTGCGGAGCGACTGTCCCGCAGAGCGTAGACGTTCCCGCACACAGAGATCTCCCGCCAGACTCCCGGGGTGGAGTCTTCACTAAAGCCGCCGTTCGGGTGCATTACAAGCACGCCGTTCGTGGTCAAGCCATCCATGAGCCCATCGGGTGTCCTCCATTTCGCTGCTCTCTCCTGCCAACGAGAGAAGCGTGACATTGAAATCTGGTTTTAAGGTCCCGGTTGGCCAATATCCCACCATTGCTCCTCACTCAAACCTACTCAAGTGAAAGACAACCAGACTCTAGGTCCGTGATGGCGAACCTATGGCATGTGAGCTCAGCTCCTTGATTTTCACCTGGCCCTGCCCACACCACCCCTCCCCTCCTAAGAGTCTCCACACGACCCATTTTGGATGCCAGGTCAATTGTGTAGGCTCTGGGACGGCATTTTCGGCCTCCTGAGGGCATCCGGAGGGGTAGGGTAGGCAGTTTTCGCCCTCCCCAGGCTCCAGGAAAAATTCTGGAGCCTGGGGAGGGCGAAAAAACAGGCCTTCCGGGCCCACCAAAGTCAGGAAACGGGGCATTTCCGACCTCTGGAGGGATTCTAGGAGGGTGGGGAAGGCCGTTTTCTCCCTCCCCAGGCTCCAAGAAAGCCTCTTAGGAGGATGAAAAACGGGCCTACTGGAAGTTTGAAAACGGGCCATTTCCTGCCCAAAATGGGGCGTGGGTGGCCCCTCCATAATGGGGCACGGGGGGGGGGTCACGCGCACATGCGTGGGAGGCATTGAATTAGGGTGTGGGTATATGCACACACAACCCCCTGTCCCCCGCGAGGGCAAAAAGGTTAGCCATCACTGCCATAGGTGGGAATATTTGAGTTTTAAACGGGCATTTGATCATTTGGTCAGTCAGTTGCAAAAGCGGCTGTGCCCCGTTGGGTCCGTGAAAAAAATCACAGGTAGTCCTTAAAAGACAACAGTTCATTTCGCGAACGCTCAAAGTTACAACGGGATGGGAAAAAGTGACATGACCGTTTTTCACACTTACGACCAATCGCCGCATCCCCGGGGGACACGTAATCCCCTTTTGCGACCGTCTGACAAGCATAGTCAATGAGGGAGTCCAGATTCACTTCACAACCGTGTTACTAAACAAGGCGGCTATTCCCCTTTGACGACCGTGGCAAGAAAGGTCGTAAAATGGGGGCAAAACTCCCGTGCCACCGTTGTTAAGTGAATCCCTGCACTTGATAAGTTAGTAATCCGGTTGTTAAGTGAATCCGGCTACCCCCAGTGACTTTGCTTCTCAGAAGGTTGCAAAAAAAGGGGGGGATCACGTGACATCGTCTCCCCCCCTTCCCCCCCGGACTCTGCAACGGTCATAAATATGAACCAGCAGCCAATTTTGAATTTTGTTCATGTGACTATGGGGATGCTGCAAAAGGTTGCCACTCTGAAAAATGGTCATAAGCAGGGGTGAAATTCAGCTGGTTCCATCCGGCTCGGAGGAACCAGTAGCACCGGCAGCGAGAAGCTCCACCCACCCGCCTGGACATGCTCACATTTGAACCGGTACTGAAAGTAAGTGAATTTCACTCCTGGTCATGTTGTGGCCCACCCATGGCCTGTGCAGCTAGTAGCAGATTCCGACAGCAAGGAGGCTGGTGTAGTGCTGCGCCAGCAGCCTGTGCAGCTGGCACTCCAGTCGGACAGTGAGGAGACTGGAGAAGATGTGGTGCCAGAGGCGGGGACTCAGCCAGGGCCTTCAGAACCTCCAGAAGCTCCCATAGGTGAAGAGGAAGAAGAGGAGGAGCCTCCTCTCGATACACGGGCGCGCAGGGCTGCCAAAAGGCAAGAGTGGCTCCTCAGGAGGAGATCTCCTCGAGAGTTATTGGCCACTCCCTTAGCCTATTTAAGGAGGAACACTGACTGAAGCAATTTGCAGGGAACAACTTCGTTCACATACCTTCGTGTCTTGTCTTGCTTATCTTATCAGCTTCCTGCAAATTGCTTCTGGGCATTCTGCCAACCAGAATAAGCTTTCAGTATTATTCTTTGAATTCTTGGTGGCTGTTAATGCAGTTAATTAACAGCCGTTGTTGTAAAAAACTGGTTTATTTAGTAAACTAAGGTTTGAACGGACTTTGTGTGTGCTGCGTTCTTTGGAGTCCGTAGCTGGGGCAGAACAGGTCATAAGTCACTATTTCCAGTACCTTCGTAACTTTGGTCATTAAGTGAACTGTTGTAAGTTGAGGACTACCCGTACACACACATTACGCACACAAGAGCTGCTTGGTGACTCACTCACTCCAAGGAAAATGTTGCGGGAAGCGTCGAAACCGGCGGCGTAAATCCGGGCAGTGTACGGAGGGTTTCTTTCGCAGATAACCCGGCAGGCAAAGCGGGATATAGTACTTTGGGCTGTCTGTCCATCCACGGATGAGTTTGTGCCCGGCGTGGTGTCGGTCACCACAAAATCGATCATGCTCTCCGTCGAGCGGCCGATCTGGGAACAGAGAGATGGGGAGAAGGAGGAGACGCGAGTCAGCGAGCAAAACTTTCACAAAGAAGCGAACGTTTTTCCTTTTATCACGAAGCGGACATTTTTTTCCCAAAATGCTGGTTTTATTTTTCTCTAGCGGTCAATCTAAGGTGGATTTTTTTTTAATTGCTGTTTTTAAATTATTTCTGTGTCTCTGGCCAGCGTACAGGTAGTTCTCGATTTAAGACCACAATTGAGCGCTCTCTGACCTTCCCACCGAAGTGGTACCTATTTATTTACTCGCGTTGGCATGCTAGGTTGGCAGGAGCTGAGGTGAGGAGGGGAACTTGTCCTGTGATGTGGCACTCGGGTCTCGAACCTGGATAGCCGGTTTTCCAGCCGACAAGCCAAGCCTCTTTAACCATTAAGTCACTGTGCCACCCAGTCTACTGCGTGTCAGGATTCCAAGTAATACATCCATAGCAAACAGAATTCCAAGGCAGGAAAGTTCCTCAAAGAATAGTTTTATTGGATAGATCATATTGGCGCAGGCTGGTGAAAACTGACTTTAAATGTTCCCCTCGGTTTTCACCTAATTAAAATTAAACACCCCCCCCCCGAAATAATCGGTCACATGGTCCAATCACAGTGAGACCCGGTTGCTTGGGCAACATTGCTCCTCCTTTCTTCAGCCTCCTGTAGAAATGTCCTTGATTCTCAAGAGAAAATATTTTGTTTTGGCTACCAAATCCTATCTCTATTCTCCCTTCCTCCCTAACCCCTCATCTCCCTTGTGGCAACCCTGGAGCCAGTGGTGAAATTCAACATTTTTTTACTACCGGTTCTGTGGGTGTGGCTTGGTGGGCGTGGCAGGGGAAGGATACTGCAAAATCTCCATTCCCACCCCACTCCAGGGGAAGCATACCGCAAAATCCCCATTCTCTCCCCACATCCTGGGGGAAGGATATTGCAAAATCTCCATTCCCACCCAACTTTGGGACCAGCCAGAGATGGTATTTGCCGGTTCTCCGAACTACTCAAAATTTCCGCTACCGGTTCTCCAGAACCTGTCAGAACCTGCTGGATTTCACCCTTGCCTGGAGCCTCAAAATGGCCCCGGTCAGGCCAGCTCCAGAGTTGACACTGTGAGTCTATCCCACCCACCCCAAATTTGTCTTTTAGAGGGGGCTAAACAGCTTCCCCTTGGACTGTCCATCACATCATCTCTGGAGGCCCAACAGCAGTGTCCCCTCCCAATAAATACCTGGAACATGTCCGTCTCGCCATCTTGAGTATATTCGACAATGACCGAATGGCTTCGGGAAAGCGTGTAGGAGATGCTATGTTGACCTCTGTCGCTCAGGGCCTGTTGGAGCAGAGAAGTGGTTCTCAACTTACAGCAGTTCATTTAGAGACCATCCAAAGTTACGACGGCAATTTGAGCCCTTTTTTTTTTAATTTATTCATTTTCTATTAGTTACATTTCTTAGCGCTTAATAAACATCGTATTGTCTGGGCTATTTAATTTGCTTAACAATATACAGATTCCATTCTTATTCTCCACCCCTTTTTTCCAACCACTGGTAGAATAAGTCCCAGGGTTGATAATATTCTGTGTGATTTTCAGTGTCAGCCTATCCATTCCTGCACAGTCTAGTACCGTGGTGGGAAATCTATGGCACGCGTGCCACAGGTGGCACGCAGAGCCATATCGGTGGGCACGCGAGTGTTGCCCTGGCTCAGCGCCAGCCAGCTGATTTTCGGGCCTTCCGGGCCCACCGGAAGTTAGAAAATGGGCCGTTTCTGGCCTCCGAGGGGATGGGGAAGGCTGTTTTCGCCCTCCCCAGGCTCCAAGA
>CM075975.1:7138601-7161101 GCA_038048745.1 Coluber constrictor foxii
TAGGGGGCGTAGGGTAGGGGGATGGGTGGGTGGGATTTCATCTATTCCACCCTCAGCTGGTAGCGCAGCCTTTGATTGGCAGGCCTCCCTTCCCTCTCCCTCCCTCTAGAAGCAATTATTATGCCGTTCGTGTGTTCCCAGTTTTTTTTTTTTTAATCTGGCTGGTGCAGGAAGCTGGGGGGTGGGGGGTCGGCAGCAGGAAAGGGAGACCAGCCTTAGCTGAAAAGCAAGGTTGGGGGTTGGGGGGGTCAGTGTTGGGGTTCAGTGGTCCCCAGAGGTGCTTCGGAGGAGCGCCCGCTAAAAGGATGGCGCTTGGAAACTCAGAAGGGTGGAGGAGGAGAAGGGGTTATAGCAGAAATATTTTGCAGCATCGTTGTGAGGTTTTTCGGGTGGAAATGAGGGAGGGGTCAAATACAGGTTGCAAGTCAAGGTAGTGCTCATTTAGTGACCGCCCAAAGTTACCACGGCGCTGAAAAAATGTCGCTTGTGACCGTTTTTCACACTTAAGGACCGTTGCCGCATTTCCGTGTTCAGGTGATCAAAATTCAGACCCTCAGCCATTGACTCGTATTTATGACGGATGGTGTCCCGGGGTTACGTGATTCCCTTTTGCAACCTTCTGACAATTACAGTAAGACTTATATACAGGTGGTAGTCCTCGGCTTACGGCCACCGTGGAGCCACGACGTTTATGTTCTTAAGTGAGTTCTGCCCCGTTTCGTGAACCTTTCTCGCCACAATTCTTAAGCGAATCATGGCAGTTGATAAGTTAGTTAACTCGGTTGTTAATTGAATCTGGCTTCACCACTGGCTTGGCTTAAGGTCACAAAAAGGAGATTACGTGACCTTGGGGACCCAGCAACGGTCGTAAGTACGAACCTGTTGCCAGGTATCTGAATTTTGATCACTACGATGGTGGGGGTGCGACAAAGGTGGTTAACCGCGAAAGGCGGTCACAAGTCGCTTTTTTCCAGTGATGTCGTAACTTTGAACAGTCACTAAATGAACTGTCATAAGTGGAGGACTGACCGCATACCGCTTTAAAAATATTTTAGTGCCCTCTCTGAGCAGCTTACAGAATCAAACATATTGCCAAAATCTGGGTCCTGGAGGACTCTTTTTCTGTGCTGTTGTAACTTCAGACGGTCACTAAACGAACCGTCATACATCAAGGACTACCTCTCTTATTTATTCCGGTTATTGCTCCGCGCCCCCCCCCCCTTTCCAGAGTCTGATTTTGCTCTCTTTCTCCCCCTAGTGGACAAATATATCGCCATGGCCAAGGAAAAGCATGGCTACAACATCGAACAGGTAAACAAAGAAATAGCATTAAAAACCTAGCCAAACTTCCCTGGATCGGGGCCCATCTTTCTCCTTTTCAAGTTCAGCTTTCCCACAGGGACTAGAAACTTATTTTTAAAGGGACTCTCACCTCTTCAGGCGTGGGAGATTTTTTCACGTCTCACATCTCTTTTTTTCTTTCAACAGGCTTTGGGAATGCTGTTGTGGCATAAACACGACGTGGAGAAGTCGCTGGCCGATTTAGCCAATTTCACGCCGTTCCCCGATGAATGGACGGTGGAGGACAAAGTCCTGTTCGAGCAAGCCTTCAGCTTCCACGGGAAAAGTTTTGCTCGCATCCAGCAGATGGTAAATAAATGCTCCATTCGGCCTTGCTCGGTGGTTTTGGCACTGCTGTGGTGGGATGGGGTTTAAACCACCTTACTCTTCTCTTTCTTATCCACCAGGCAGTGAAGTTGATTGACATAACTTGACATAACTATAGCCAATGAAGTTGATTGACATGATAGCCAATGAAGTCGATTGACATGATAGCCAATGAAGTTGATTGACGTAACTTGACATAACTATAGCCAATGAAGTCGATTGACATGATAGCCAATGAAGTCGATTGACATGATAGCCAATGAAGTTGATTGACGTAACTTGACATAACTGTAGCCAATGAAGTTGATTGACGTAACTGTAGCCAATGAAGTTGATTGATGTAACTTGACATGATAGCCAATTACGTTAATTAACATAACTTGACATAACTGTAGCCATTGAAGTTGATTGACATAACTTGACATAACGATAGCCAATAAGTTGATTGACATAACAACTATAGCCAATGAAGTTGATTGATGTAACTGTACATAATGATAGCCAATGAAGTTGATTGATATAATGATAGCCAATGAAATTGATATAACTTGACATAACTATAGCCAAGGAAGTTGATTGACGTAACTGTAGCCAATAAGTTGATTGACATAACAACTATAGCCAATGAAGTTGATTGATGTAACTGTACATAATGATAGCCAATGAAGTTGATTGATATAATGATAGCCAATGAAATTGATATAACTTGACATAACTATAGCCAAGGAAGTTGATTGACGTAACTGTAGCCAATGAAGTTGATTGACGTAACTTGACATAACTATAGCCAAGGAAGTTGATTGACGTAACTGTAGCCAATGAAGTTGATTGAAGTAACTTGACATGATAGTCAATTAAGTTAATTAACATAACTTGACATAACTGTAGCCAATGAAGTTGATTGACATAACTGGACATAATGATAGCCAATGAAGTTGATTGATATAATGATAGCCAATGAAATTGATTGATATAACTTGACATAACTATAGCCAACGTAATTGATTTACATAACTTTGCATAACTGTAGCCAATGAAGTTGATTGACGTAACTTGACATAGTCAATAAGTTGATTGACATAACTTGACATAACTGTAGCCAATGAAGTAGATTGATGTAACTTGACATAACGATAGCCAATGAAGTTGATTGACATAACTTGATTCTAAAAAAAAAAAAAAGAAGATAAATTAGTGGCAAAAAATGAACGCATGAATGAGATGTTTTCAACCTCAGGGAGTCCTCGACTTACAAATGGTTCATTTAGTGACCGTTCAAAGTTACAATGACACTGAAAAAAAGGGACTTAGGACTGTCTGTCACACTTAATGACCGTTGTAGCATCCCTGGGCTCATGCTTGGCAACTGAAGTAATTTTAATTGCGTTGTGTGAGAAGCCAAATCCACAAGTTTGGGACAAAAGTGTGGATCCAGTGAGCCTTTTACTGAGCGTTGATTATTATATGAAGGTTTAGAACAGTGTCTCTCAATCTTGGCCACTGGACGATATGTGGACATCAACTCCCAGCTTTGCTGGCTGGGGAATTCTGGGAGTTGATGTCCACATATTGTCCAGCGGCCAAGGTTGAGAAACACTGGCTTAGAAACTGGATTTCTTGACCATAGACACTCTCTGGATAAGGCTGACTGGATCATCCCTTTATGCCAACCGATGCACCAATTTCTCTCTCTCTCTCTCCATCCATCTCACGTAGCTTCCTGACAAGTTAATCCCCAGCCTGGTGAAATATTACTACTCTTGGAAGAAGACCAGAAGTCGGACAAGCGTGATGGATAGGCAAGCCCGAAAGCTGCTCAGCAGGAAGGAAAAAGACGACAGGTGATCCAGTAAAGGGATCTGGTCTGCCACAGGGCAGAGGAAGGCACTTGCTTGGGGGCTTTGTAGAAGGTTATGTCAAATCCCCGCCCCCCCCCAAATGGTCTCCTGAATCAAATGCAGCTCTTCAGGGCTCTCTCTCTGTGGAGAGAGAGAGAGAGAGAATGAAAGAGAGAGAAAGTGTATGTGTGTGAGAGAGAGACGGAGCAAGAAGGGAGAAAAGAGTGGGTGAGAAAAAGTGTGTGAGAGTGTGTGTGAGAGAGAGAGAAAGAGAGAGAAACTGTATGTGTTTCAGAGAGAGAACGAGGAAGAGGGAGAGAGAGAGAGAAAGAGAGGAGAAAAAGAGAAAGCGAGAAAGTGTGTGTGTGTGAGAGAGAAAGAAAGTGAGAGTGAGAAAGAGAAAAAGTATTTGTGTGACAGCGAGAGAAAGGGAGTGAAAGAGAGAAAGTGTATGTGTGTGAGAAAGAGGGAGTGAGAGGGAGAAAGAGGAGAAAAAGAGAAAGTGAGAAAGTGTGTGTGTGTGTGTGAGAGAGAGAAAGAGAGTGAAAGAAAGTATGTGTGTGAGAGAAAAAGTGTATGCGTTCCAGAACAACCCAACTCCAGTTAAAAACTCTGAGATAAGCTTCATCTCAAAATCTTCATTTATTGGAATAGGTATACTGGCATATCTGGGAAAAACCCGAATCTGAGAGTTCCGGGTTTTCCCTCAATAAATCAAAACCCCAAATCCAGCCCCTGCACCCATCAGTCCCTCACAAGGCCCAATCCCCATCCGTCCCAACTTGAGGCCCCACTGCAACCACTCCTACTCCAGATGCAGGAGCACCCTGACCTTGACCGAAAAGAAGAATGCTATTATGTCTAACAAAAATTGCTCTATCAAATCTCCCCCTCTTACTTTCCCAAGCACAGGAAGTTGGCAACGTGGAAGCTTCCGGGGCTTCCAAATCCCCCCCTCTTACTTTCCCAAGCGCAGGAAGTTGGCAACGTGGAAGCTTCCGGGGCTTCCAAAGCTGACAGAAAGCGGAAGAGAGAAAGTGTGTGTGAGAGAGAAAGAGAAAGAGTGAGAAAGAGGAAAAAGTGTGTGTGTGATAGAGAGAGAGACAGAGAGAAAGAGTGAGAGAGAGAGAAAGTATATGTGTGTGAGAGAAAGAGGAAGAGAGAAAGAGGGAGCGAGAGGGAGAAAGAAAGAGGGGAGAAAGAGAAAGGGAAAGTGTGTTTGTGAGGGAGAAAGAGGGAGAGTGAGAAAAAGTGTGTGTGTCAGAAAGAGAAAGTGAAAGAGAGAGAAAGTGTATGTGTGTGAGAGAAAGGAAGAGAGAAAGAGGAAGCGAGGGGGAGAAAGAAAGGGGAGAAAAAGAATGTGTGTGAGAGAAAAAGAGAATGTGTGTGAGAGAGAAAGAGTGAGAAAGAGAAAAAGAGTGTGTGTCAAGAGAGAGAGAAAGAGTTAAAAAGTGTATGTGTGTGAGAGAAAGGAAGAGAGAGGGAGAATGAAAGGGGAGAAAGAAAGAGGGGAGAAAGAGAAAGTGTTTGTGAGGGAGAAAGAGAAAGAGTGAGAGTGAGAAAAGTGTGTGTGTCAGAGAAAGAAAGAGTGAAAGAGAGAGAAAGTATATGTGTGTGAGAGAAAGAGGAAGAGAGAAAGAAGGAGTCAGAGAGAGAGAGAAAGAGGGGAGAAAAAGAGAAAGTATGCCTGAGAGAAAGAGTGAGAAAGAAGTGTGTGTGTGTGTGTGTGTGTGTGTGTGTGTGTGTGTGAGAGAGAGAGAGAGAGAGAGAGAGAGAGAGAGAGAGAGAGAGAATGAGTGGGAAAGGATGCAGATGAAGAAACAGGCCAACTATACAGATGTTTTTATGGGAAGTTGCATCTGAGAAGAACAAACTAGGATAAACCCACAATTAGATGGAAACACGATCTAGGACAGTGATGGCTAACCTTTTTTGCCGTCACGTGCCAAAAGCAGGGGGAGCCCGTGGGAGGTTGCACGTGTGTGCCCACATCTGTAATACAATACCCCCCCCCCGTGCCCCCGCACATGCACGCACAACTTCCCCCCACTTTTGGCACGCGACACCAAAAAGGTTAGTGGTGGGCCCAGTAGGCCTGTTTCTTGCCCTCCCCAGGCTCCAGACGCTTTCATGGAGCCTGGGGAGGGCGAAAATGGCTTTTCCCACCTCTCCGGGAGGCCGGAAACGGCCCATTTCCTAACTTCCAGTGGGATTAGAAGGCCTGAAAATCAGCTGGTTAACGCGTGGATGCACACTGGAGCTCAGATAAGGGTACGTTCGCGTGCCCACAGATATGGCTCCGTGTGCCACCTGTGCCATAGGTTCGCCATCACGGATCTAGGATGAGAAGGTCTGGGGTGGCTGGAGAAGACTCCACTCAAAAGTGCCGCATTTTCCCCACAGCAATGATGAATTAGAAGACGCTCGGCAGGCCAGCGAAGGGGAATTCGATGCCATAGATCCCAAGAAGGAGGTAAGGGACCGGGGAAGGCTCGACCACGCAGCAGGGGTCCAGGAGGGTGCCAATACAGGTAGGTCCTCGACTTACAACCTTCTGTTTAACGACGGTTGGAAGTTTCAATGGTCCCGGAAGAAAATGGCCATTTCTCACGGGCCTCGCAGCGTCTCCCGGGGTCAAAATTCCAGGACTCTTGGCAACGGACTCATGTTTATCATGTTGCAATGTCCCCCAGAGTCACGCAAACCCCTTTTTGTGACCTCCTGTCTCCCGAGGGCGGGGAGTGGGGGGGGAAAGACAGATTCACTTAACAACCGGGTTGCTAACTTAAACCCAACGACTGCGACGAGAACGGTCGTAAAACGGAGCGAGACTCACTTCCCAAAGGTTCTCGCTTAGCAACGGAATTTTGGCCATCAGTCGAGGACTACCTGTACTGGATCAAGACCCAGAGGTGGGTCTCCACCCCGTTTCATCCCTCACTCCTCTCTCTCTCTCCATCCCCCCCCCCAGCCCAGTTATCCGAAGACCCCCAGCAGCAAACCTGGGCCAATGAAGAAGGAAGTGCAGCTGCCCCAATATCGGCACCACCCTCTCCGCGCTCGCCGGCGCCCTCCGAAGGGCATGTACCTGAGCCAAGAAGGCATCACGGGCCTCTCCACCAATCCTGACATGGCCATGCTCACCTTGCGCCATCTGGACTCCCAGCTCGTTTCCCTCAAACGCCAGGTACCGAGTCCAATCAATCAAGTCCAATCCCAAAATCTTGCTGGTTTTCTTTTTTTTTTTTAATTATTTGTACAGGGCCCTTATTTTAAATGGTGTCCTTGGCAGCGGAGGATTGCTAAAGTTAACAGTGGCGCAGGATAGAAGCGGCGTTTAAACGTTGGCTTTCTCCCATTTGAAGTGAATAGGATAGGGATAGGAGGTAAGGTAGGATAGGATAGGATAGAAGAATGGAATGGAATGGAATGGAATGGAATGGAATAGAATAGAATAGAATAGTGGAATCGAATAGGATAGGATAGAATAATGGAATGGAATACAATAGGAGATAGGATAGGATAGGATAGGATAGGATAGAATAGGATAGGATAGGATAGAATAGAAAAAAATAGAATAGAAATAGAACAGAACTAGTAGAGAATAGAATACGGTAGAATATAGAATAAGAAATAGAGAATAGAATATAGAATAGAATCGTAGACTAGAATAAAATAGAATATAGACTAAAATAAAATAGAAGAAGTAGAGAATAGAATATAGAATAGAATGGAATGGAATGGAATGGAATGGAATAGGATAGGATAGAATAGGATAGAATAGAAAAAAATAGAATAGAAATAAAACAGAACTAGTAGAGAATAGAATACGGTAGAATATAGAATAAGAAATAGAGAATAGAATATAGAATAGAATGGTAGACTAGAATAAAATAGAATATAGACTAAAATAAAATAGAAGTAGAGAATAGAATATAGAATAGAATGGAATAGGATAGGATAGGATAGGATAGGATAGAAAAAAATAGAATAGAAATAAAACAGAACTAGTAGAGAATAGAATACGGTAGAATATAGAATAAGAAATAGAGAATAGAATATAGAATAGAATGGTAGACTAGAATAAAATAGAATATAGACTAAAATAAAATAGAAGTAGAGAATAGAATATAGAATATAGAATAGAATGGAATGGAACGGAACGCTATGGAATAAGAGAGTCGGAAGAGACCTTGGAGGTCTTCTAATCCAATCGGCTGCTTAGGCAGGAAACCCTATATACCATTTCAGACAAATGGTTGTCCAATCTCTTTTTCTGTGGGGGGAACATTCGCAACTTCTGGAGGCAAGGAGTTCCACAGGTTAATTGTTCCGTCAGGGAAATTTCTTCTTGCTTCTAGGTTGTTGGTAGTTTTATCTCCAGCTCCTTTTGGGTCTCCTCCTTCCATCTTTTAAGCTTGTGGGGTGCTTCCTGCCCCCAAACTTGGAAACCCCGTTCTGAGATCCCCCCCATCCTTTCCGTGCTAGGTGCAAAGCATCAAACAGATCAACAGCAGCATGAAGCAGGCGCTAGGCGAAGGGATACACAAACTGCGCCCAATGGAGGTAAGAGTTCACCTGTGTGCCGATGTGGGAACCCCAGAGAGGTCCAACTTTGTGCTCCCCAAAATAGGAGGTAGTATAACAGGCAGAATATTACTTGTATTTATTTAAGAGTAAGGAAGCCATTTTGGTTTAGCCTGGTTAAGGCTCCAGGCTGGAAACTAGGTGGGGTGAGTTCTAGTCCCGTCTTAGGTGTGACATTCGACTGGGAGACTTTGGGCCAATCACCAAGAGGCAATGAGTTCTAGTCCCGCCTTAGGCATGAAAGACAACTGGGAACTTTGGGCCAATCACCAGGAGACTGTGACTTCTAGTCCTGCCTTAGGTATGAAAGACTGGGAACTCTGGGCCAATCACGAGGAGGCAATGAGTTCTAGTCCCTCCTTAGGCACAAAAGAGGACTGGGAGACTTTGGGCCAATCACCAGGAGACTGTGAGGTCTACTCCCGCCTTAGGTATGAAAAACTGGGAATTTTAGGCCAATCACTAAGAAGCAATGAGTTTTAGTCCTGCCTTAGGCACAAAAGATGACTGGGAACTTTGGGCCAATCGCCAGGAGACTGTTAAGTTCTAGTCCCGCCTTAGGCATGACAGCCGACTGGAAGACTTTGGGCCAATCGTCAGTAGACCATGACTTCTAGTCCCGCCTTAAGCTTGCAAGCAGACTGGGAGGCTTTCTGCCAATAACTCCACTCTACCCACCTCGCAGGGTTGTTGTTGTAGGAGGAAGAGGAGGTGGAGGAAGTATTAGACACGTTCACCGCTTTCCGTTACTTGTCAAAATAATAAACGTGGATGCAGAAATAAATTTAGAAACTATAGAAATTCTATTCGTTCCGTAGTATTTGTGTAACTGAGTTGGGGGCAATATTTGGAGAGAGGATTTGAGGGGGGGGCAGTGCCTTCCTGATTTTGGGGTACCGAAGTGCTCTGGTGCGTTCCCCTCCGAGATTCAATTCAAACCTGTAATTTTGCAGACTAATATCAAATTCAATTCTCGCTGGACAACTGATGAGCAGCTGCTGGCAGTGCAGGGTGAGTTTTCCCTAGGAAAATTGGGGGGGGGTCACCATGTGGAATGTGGGGGGGGACACCCATCCACCCACCCATCCACCCAGTAGGATCAATAAGTAGCACTTTCCCCCTGGGGGAACGAGGGAGATTTTGTCCCCGAGTTCCGATGGAGGGCGCTGCCCTCTTCAACACAAGAGACGGGGGAAGCCACGCTCTGTTGGCCGGTGCATGAACCAGCTGTCCTGTTCAACCTTGGCTTTTCTCCTCTTCCCCCCGCCAGCCATCCGGAAATACGGCAAAGACTTCCAAGCCATCGCCGAGGTGATCAGCAATAAGACGGTGGCGCAGGTGAAAACATTCTTCGTCAGCTACCGCCGGCGGTTCAACCTGGAGGAGGTGCTGCAGGAGTGGGAGGCTGAACAGGAGGGCTTGAGCCCGGCCCCCGCCCAAGGCAGTTCGTCTCCCCAGGAGCAGAAGAGCAGCAGCGAGGAAGAGGACGAGGTGAGGGGAAAGAGGGGAAGAGGCTTCGGGGGTGCCGGGCACTGTTGGGGTACACGCCACGGCGTTGACGTCGTTCCTTTGGTCCCTGCAGGTCCAGATCACCGCCGTATCGCGATCTGCGCAGCCGCCTCCAACCCAGCTGCCCCAGCCGCCTCCTGCGCTTCCCCCCCTCCCTGCCTCCCCCCGCCCTCCCCCTGTGGCGCTCTCCCAGCCTCCCCCCTTGCTGAGGCCCACCCTGCCCACCGCACCCATGCTGCACCGCCAGCCGCCGCCCTTACAGCAAGGGCGTTTCCTCCAGCCCAGACTTTCGGTCAACCAACTGCCGCCTCCGCTCATCCGGCCCGCGGGGTCCCGCCAGGCCCCGCCGCGAGGAGCCCAGCACCCTCCATCGCTGCTCAGCGGGACAGGAGAGCCGCCCCCTCTACCCTCCTTGGGGTCCCTCTGAAGGGGGACCCCTCTGTGCCAGCCTCATCGCGGCTCCGGTGGGTGGGGTTCAGCTGGGAATGGTACGAGCCCACTAGTGTGGGTTGGAGGCAGCGGGCAGGGGAAGAGGCGGGGTGGGCAGGAGAAAGGGGAGGCTCTTTCCACTCCTGCCCTCCCCTCCATCGCGGAGAGCTGGCAGTCCTGGATGGGGTAATGCTGGAATTGGGGCAAGGGGCTTGGTGGGATAATGAGAAAACAGTAGAAGATGTAGCTTCGAATAGGACTGGACTGAGTACTTTCCACTGCTTGAAAAGAAGGGGAGGATGATGATGAATTGAGGGGGCAGGGAGAAAAAAAGGGGGGCTGTCTGCCCAATTTTGGGGTGGGGGAAGAGGCCGAACTGCTCCAGAACCAGAAACCCCCATTCTGAAGAACGAGGACTTGGAATTTCTACAAGGATGACCGAAAAAAAAAAAGAGGATTGAAGTCAGATCTGCTCTGTACTTACTCATCGCTCTCCTCCTGGTAGCAGTGCGCGAGCATCAGAGGCCAGCTGTGGGTCGCCTTAAGAGGAAGAAGAGGACCATTACGTGCCCCCCCAAACTTTCTGAGAACCTAGCAGCCCCCTCCCCTCTTCCCTTCTGCCGGCAGCTCAGTGCCGGCGTCTTTTTAGAGTCCACACGGCATTTTCAATAAAAGATATTTTGGTACAAGCTTCAGGATGGTGCTTGACTGGAAGAGGGGCCAGGGGACATCCCTCCCCCCCATCATTTTAGCCAATCCACAGCTTGTGACATTTTCCCCAAGGAAGAGCTCCCCCCACACCTTCCCCCTCCCCATCATTTTGGAAAAACAAGCTCGGAGCATATGCTTTTTATTTCTTTGGCTTTAATAAGAAACCGGCCAGAGACTCCCAGAGATGCGACATGTTGTCTCAACTTTGGACCGGGCTGGAGCGGAAAGGAGTATGCTCCCCCCCCACGCCCCCCCCACATGAAAGGTTGCTGGTCCCGAGTCCTGGGGGGTGGGGGTGAGGTGGGGTGGGGTGGAACTGGAACAAATGTGGAACCAAAAACAGGAATCCGACGCTAGGTAGATGCTTTCTGGAAAGTTTTAATCTAGAACCTGTAAAACTACATCAAACGGCAGCATCCTTGAGAGAGAGAGAGAGAGAAAGAAAGAAAAAGAGAGAGGGGAAGGATGGGAGGGGAAGAGAATGACCCCCCCTCCCCAAAAGGACATGATCTTCTTTCTTTTTTTAAAAAAAGGCAATGTTGTGATGAGAAATTAAAACGAAACCAAAAAAAAAAATTATAACCACTCACAAAAACCGAGGTATCAGTACAGTTATATACAAATCAGGCGTGTTTGTGTGTGTGTGTGTCAGAGAAGGTGAAGGGGCTGCAAAGCCCCCTCCCCAGGACCAAAAATACATTCTCAAGAGGGAGGGGGGGCAATGTGACAACGAAAAGAAACCCAGAGAGAGTGAGCGAGCCACCCCCCCCAAAGAGAAGGCATGGGGCTGAAACTGGGGCCTGAGTCTCCATCTTTTTTTTCTCTCCTTTTGCTCTTGTGCTTTGGAAAGGGAAATAAAAATTGGGGGGCGGGGGGGGAACAGAAGCCCCCACCCCCATAGTTTTCAGCAGACGTCAACCCAAGCTCTCCAGAAAGCGGGGAAGGGGGGGGGGAGAGGCAGCGTACCTGTGACCCGGGGATAAAAAAAACAGCAGGCCCAAAGCTCTTCAACCCATCCTGAACATCCAAAGGCTTTTTTGCCGGAGGGTGGTGAAAACCCCCTGCGCTGTGGGACACCTCCCCCACCCCAGCAGGCCTGTTCCATAGCCAGCCTCTGGCGCCCCCACCCCTACCCCTCCCGCCATGTTTGGGCCCACGGGAAAGACATGCCAGGAAGGGAAAGGAGGGGAGGGAAGAGAAGGCTAAAAACCCCACAGTGGGGTTGTGCAGCATTCAAGACAGGAAACAGGACTCCATTGTGACGTTGTGTGTGTAAACAGGGCGCTGCTGACCAGCCCAGAGAGTGGCCTTCTACCGCCATGCCTGTATAAAGGGGAGGGGACATGGGGAGGGGGGACAAAGGAGTGACGGATCAGGTTGCTGTGCGGATCTCGGGACAGTCCCATCCCCTCCCAACTCTCCCTCCGTTCAACCCCGACGTCGGCTCCCCCCAATTAGCAAGGAAGAAACAAAAAAACCTCGGGAGGATTGCAGGGTCTTTGTTTGCGGTGTGTGTGTGTGTGTGTGTGTATTGGGGGTTGTGTCATCTGCAGGGACCAGGCAGAGGTAGGGGGGACACACACACCCCTCGGAAGCGTCCCTTGGCAGGGCAGCAAGGAGGCACTTCGCTTCCATTGTTGGCTGGCGGGCACGCGACCCTCGGCTCTCCCGTTTCCCCAGCGAAGGGGCCCCTGGCTGCTGCTCTGCCTCCCCCACCTCACCATCCCAACCGCCTCCTGCCACAGCTGCCGTCCTCCTCCGCCAACCCGGGTTGCGAACCCGGAGGCGGGTGGGGTGGGGGAAAGGACCCCCCTGCTCCCGAGGTGGGGGAAAGAGTCCCTGCTTTTCTGTTGCAGTTTGGTAGCATGGTAAACCCTGTCTCGTGTACAAGAAGGAAAGGAAAAGGGGGGGAAGAAGGGGGAGAAGGAAGAAGAAAAAAAAAGGAGGAAGAAAAAGTACCACGGTCGCCACGGAGACCAAAAGGGATGCTTCCTCATCAGACAGACAGCCCTTGGTACCCTCCCGTTCCTGTTGCCACGGAGACCAGCTAGGTGGCTGCCAACCACAATCCCACGCACCCTGTCTCCATGGAGATCCATCAGTGGGAGGGGGGGGCATGGGGAGATGGAGAGGCTCCCTCTTGCCCTACCCACCCCCCTTTTGCCCGCATAAACCCTCTCAAAAGTGAAGCTGCGGCTCTCTTCCTCCTGATGCTCCCACCTCCGGTCGCGTGTGTGCAGGCCAGGCGCCCCCTCCCACCCCCCTCTTTCTCCTGGGGTTGGGCCCCGTTAAAGCTTGAGTTCGTTGGCGATTTTGGAGGCAATGTTCTTGAAGGCCATGGAAGTGCCCGATATCCGCTTGAAGCGGACGCCGTTGAGCGAGAGGCGGGGCAGTTTGCAAACTTCCATCTCCCACTGCACGAAGGCTTCGTGGCCCGGCGCCCCATGCATGCACAAAAGCATGTATTTCTCCTGCAACTCGCACTGGCAACTGTTCGCGTCCAGCACCTTCCGAATCTCTTTCATCATCTCGTTGGGCTCCATGGAGCTGGTGGTCTTCATGCTCCAGGTGAAACGCAGCGACCGCGGCTTGGCATCCCGGTTCTCGTCCCGGTCTTTCTCGCCCCCGCCACCGCTACCCATCATGTGAGGCCTGCCAGGGGGGAGGAGAAAGGGAAGAAAGGGTGAGGAGAGAGGAGGAATCCCTCCCCCCTGCCCATCCGACTGGCATCAGCGTGCTGCCCAGTTCGATCCGTGACCCAGAAGAGCTGGGGGTGGTGGGGGAAGAGATGGAAAGAAAAAGAATTAGAAGAGGTAGAGGAGACGGAGAACTGTGCTGTCCTTGGTGTTCTCTGAACGCCGTTGATTTCTTGCAGACATCTAATTACCAGACGAGGTAACATCATCAGTGTTAAACTAGAGATGGGAGGAGGAGGTGGTGGTGGTGGTGGTGGTGGAGGAAGAGGAAGAGGAGGAGGACTGTGAGGTCCTTGGTGCTCTCCAAGTGTGGTTGTTTTCTTGCAGTCATTTTATTATCACACAAGGTAATATCATCAGTGCTAGAGGTGGGAGGAGGAGAAGGACTGTGGGGTTTTCTAAGCGTGGTTCTTTTCTTGCAGATATTTAATTACCAGACTAGGTAATATCATCAGTGCTAGGCAGGAGGAAGAGGAGGAGGAAAAAAAGAGAAAGAGGTCAGGGCAACGAAGAGGTGTAAGAATGGAGGTAGGTGCCAAGGAGCAGCCTGGCCCTGTCGGAGAAACAGACCGAGTGGACCCAGGGTGGGAAGCCCCTCCCAGCCCTGGCTGCGTCTCACCTGAGGGTCTCCACGCGGTCTTTGCTTTCGGGCTCATGCAGGTTCCTCAAAAAACAGAGCAGGAGACAAGCCATCAGCACCCTCCAGTTAGCACTTCCTGCCCCTGGTTTTTCTTTTCTTTTCGCCCAAGCCGTGGGGAAGGGCTTCAAGGCATTTGAGGGTGGGGAGGGGGGCTAAAGTATGGTGGCCCCCCCAGGCAGAGCAGACAGCCCCTCTCGGTGGTTGTTCGGCATGCTGGGATCAGCCAAGGCAGCCTTTTTTGGGGGGGGAGGGGAGGTGTGAAGCTACTGGATCAGCCTTGGGTTTGTTTGGTTGGGTGCAAGCACCGTTTCTCTAATCCATTCCCGCAGAGCAGAAGCCACGGACAAGCAAGGAAGAAAGGAGGAAGGAGGAGAAGGAGCTACTTGGAGCGGGGGAAAACAGGCTGAGCCACGGAATGAGGGGACTCCTGGTCTGGGCGCTAGGTCTGCCATGAACCCCAACTGGGCGGTCTTCAAAAGAGACAAGAGAACCCCCAGCCTTTCCTTCGAAAAGATTTGCGGCGGCTGAATTGTCTCTTTTGGGCATGACAGAAGTGGGGAAATGGCGGCATTTGTGGGAAGCTACCATGTCAAATGAGTTTCATCTCCTTTTGCTTGGGGTCTAACCCGGCCAGTTTTGGGGAACGCTCCCCCAAACCCAGGAAGACTTAGAGGCCTTCTTTCCGGCCTCTCTTTCTCGTTCATTTCTCTCTCTCTCTCTCCTTTCTTCTCTTCCTTTTTGTTTTCTGTCTTTCCATTTTCCTTCCTTTCTCTTCCTTCCTTGTTTCCTTCTTCCTACCTTTCCTTTTCTAATCCTCCTTTCTCTTTCTTTCTCTTTTGTTTTTCTTCTCTTCCTTTTTTTCATTCTCCTTTTCCTTCCTTGTTTCCTTCTTCCTTCCTTTTCTAACCCTTCTTTCTTTCTTTTTTTCTCTTTTGTTTCCTTTCTTCTCTTCCTTTTTTTTCATTCTTTCTATTCTTCCTTTCTCTTCCTTGTTTCCTTCTTCCTTCCTTTTCTAACTCTTCTTTCTTTTTCTTTTGTTTCCTTTCTTCTCTTCCTTTTCCTTCTTTCCATTTTCCTTCCCTTTTCTTCCTTCCTTTCGTTTACGTCTCCTTCCTTCCTTCCTTCCTTCCTTCCTTCCTTCCTTCCTTCCTTCCTTCCTTCCTTCCTTCCTTCCTTCCTCTCTTCTCCTTGAAAAATCTTTCGTTTCTCATCCAAGAAGAACTGAAGAAGCTTTTTGGATGAGAAAAGCAAAATGTTTCCAAAGCCCTTGCCTTTTGCAAAAGCATCTCATTTGTCAGACAACTCTAGCCGGACACCCGATGGAAGTGCTGGTCTGCTCCCAACTCTTTTCCGTGCCCAAGCCCCCTTGAAAGGGCGCCCTTTCGCCCTGCAGATCACTTTCAGGAGGCGCTCTCGTGGCACACCCCTGTGCAAAAGGGAGAGACACGGCAAGGGCACTTCTGGGGTTGCTCACAGCTTGAGACTCCATCTGCCAAGACGATGGATGACTTCAGTTCTCTCGCAGCCGGCCCAGTTTCCCCCAGCAGAGAGTTGCAGGTTGAGGAGGGGAGGGGGGAGGGCTATCTTATAATAAATACCTCCCCTCTGTTTTTGGGGAGGGGGAGAATTACATGCATTCGCACATACACATCCTCTGTTCTGCCCCAGCTCTGCTTCCCCCCCCCCCCCCACCAAGAGAATGTCTCTGGGTCAATTTTGTAGGTCAAGACTGTTGCTGTAACAAGGTTGAGATGCTGAAGGTTGAATAAAAAAGGCAATTTTTCTTTCTTTTTCTCCACTTCCCTCCCTCTTTCCTTCCTTCTTCCCTCTTTTTTTCTCTCTCTCTACTCCTCTTTCCTTCCTTCTTCTTCCCTTTTCTTTCTCTCTCCACTACTCTCTTTCCTTCCTCACTTCTTCCTTCTTCCCTCTTTTTCTTTCTCTCTCCACTCTTTTCTTCCTTCCTTCTTCCTCCCTTTTCTTTCTTTTTCTCTCCACTCTCCTCCCTTCTTCCCTCCCTTCTTTTTTCTTTCTTTCTCCACTCCTCCCTCTTCTTTCTTTCTTTTGTTCTTTCTTTCTCTCCACTCCTCTTTCCTTCCTTCTTCCCTCTTTTCTTTTCTCTCTCTGTCCACTCCTTCCTTCCTCTTTCCTTCCTTCCTTCTTCCCTCCCTTTTCTTTCTTTTTCTTTCTCTCTCCACTCCTCCCTCCCTCTTTCCTTCTTTCCTCCCTTTTCTTTCTTTCTTTTTCTTCTTTCTTTCTTTCTTTCTCTCTGTCCACTCCTCCCTTCCTCTTTCCTTCCTTCCTTCTTCCCTCCATTTTCTTTCTTTCTTTTTCTTTCTCTCTCCACTCGTCCCTTCCTCTTTCTTTCTTTCTTTCTTTCTTTCTTTCTTTCTTTCTTTCTTTCTTTCTTTCTTTCTTTCTTTCTTTCTTTCCTTTCTTTTTCTCTCTCCACTCTTCCCTCCCTCCCTCTTTCCTTCTTCCCCCCACCTCTCTCTCTTTCGGTGGGGAAGTGCAAAGGGCTGTCAGGAAGCAAGTATTGCTGAAGCAAAGGCTGGGTGCTTGGAAAAAACCCCCCTAATTCTGCTTATTTTCCATTTAAACCGGACTTAATTCAAGTGGCTGGAGCTGGCTTAATTCCATTTATTTAAGTCTGGCATCTCGCAGCTCACACCCGACATTGTGGAAGTGACGGCACAATTTCCTCCTGACCGGAGAGAGGAAACATATGGGAACTACAGCATGAGACCAAGCTTGCTACACAGACAGTTCCCCACTTACGGACAGTTCATTTAGTGACCGTTCGAAATGACAACGGCACTGAAGAAAGTAACTTTTTCAAACTCACGACCGTTGCATGAGCAAAATTCAGACGCTTGACGGCTGACTCATGTTTATGACGGTTACAAATGTCCCCGGGGTGGGGGTGCCATATGATCCGCTTGTGCGACCTTTGGACAAGCGAAGTCAATGGGGAAGCCACTGAGTCACTTCACAATCGTGTGACTCACTTAACAACTGTGGCAAGCAAGGTTGTAAAACGGGGCGAAACTCAACTGAACAAAAGCTAGATTTCTCTCTTTATTTTAATCCCGGCTTTCCTACTGTTTTATTTTATTCAAGGTGGTAAATGTACCTAATCCTTCCTCCTCCTGTTTTCCCCACAACAACAAGGTGGGTAGGGCTGAGAGAGGGAGAGAGGGACTGGCCCAAAGTCCCCTGGCTGGTTCTCCACGTCTAAGGCAGGACTAGAACTCTCAGGTGCCTGGTTCCTAACCCAGCACCTTAACCTCTAGGCCAGGGATCTCCAATCTTGGCAACTTTAAGACTCGTGGACTTCAACTCCCAGAATTCCTCAGCCAGCAAAGCTGGCTGAGGAATTCTGGGAGTTGAAGTCCACGAGTCTTAAAGTTGCCAAGGTTGGAGACGCCTGCATTAGGCCAAAGTCATAAATTTACCTTTGTGATCTCACTGTATTTTTTTTCCCCCTTGAAAAGAGATCACTGCAACCCACACCACGGGTAACATCTTCCCATTGGGGTGCAATCCCCTCCAGGGCCTCCATTTTCATCCCTTGAGGAGGGCTATGAAGTTCCCTGGGAGGGCTGGGTGCCCGTTTGCCACTTCCCTCAAGCTAAGTCTGAACCTTCAAGGCAATGTCCGGCTGCAGAGCAGAGGGACAACCCAGCTTTTCCTAACCGCCACCATGCAGGAAGGAGGATTAGTGTGGGGAAGGAGGAAGAGGGGTGGGTGGGGTGAGGGATAGATTCTGGTTAGAAAGAGGAGAGGCCCAGCCAAGGCAAAAACCACGAAGATGGAGAATCACCTTTAAAGAGACAGCATTCTCGGACGCTAAATCCCAAGCCAACCAATTTTCTGGCGACCCAGATGGGACTGAGTGGAAACAGCCCCTCCCAATGGGCTTCCCTGTCTGCAAGTTGAGAACTAATGAGCCCCCCGCCCCCAAACTGTCCCTTTAAAGGTGCCCTCTGCGTTCACACACAGCCACCCTTGGCCACCACAGGTTGGGGGGGAGGGAGAGAGAGAGAGAAAGAGCGAGCGAGAAAGAGAGAGCGAGAGAAGCTGGCAAGGAGGAGGTGAGTGTTGCACGAGAGGAAGAAGGAAAAGAGGAGGAGGAGGAGGAGGAGGAGGAAAAAGAACAAATTCCAGAGTGACGAACGCCTACCTTCTGGCAAACCTGAAAGACAGATTTCTAGAAGGGGAGGGGTAAAAAAAAGGGAGGGGGGAGGAAAAAAACACGGTGGTGGGTGGATGAGCAAGCGTGAAAGTGTGAAATGAACAAGCCGTGGATCCCAGAATAGGCCGGTGCCCCCATCTTCCCTCCCCAGATTGGGCCTGGGAGGGTGTCTTTGAGGAAAGGGAGGCTGACGCGAACGCTCCTCCCCCCGTTTTTCATTCCTTCCGTCCAACCCAGGAAGACGAGTGGCCTCCCTGTGTCCTAAATTGGGACTGTCTGGGAGAATGGGGTGGGGGGCTCCCCAAAAGCCTTGGTCACTTCTTTTGGAAGGCGAGGAGGAGTGAGGAACCCGGGGTTGCTGGGTTCACCCCTCCTCTTTCCCACCCCATAGCCCCCTCTGGCTGGAGGCTGCCCAGGGAAGGACCCACAGAAGGATGGGGTGGGTTGGGAAGGAGGGCAGGAAGGAAAGAAGGTAAAACACACAGCGAAAGAAAAAGAGGGCTGGAGACAGGAGGTGCTGGATTGCAGAGAGGTGGGTCCCCCTCCCCCCCGTTCTCAAACTCCTTCCCCTCCCCTTGGGGCCTTGCAAAGAAGGTTTACAAAACAGCCTCTTGGATACACACACACACACACACACACACACAGAGGCAGGGGAATTCTGGGAGTTGAAGTCCGTCCATCTTAAAAAAATGCCCAAGGTTGAGAAACCCCGGGGATACCTTGGCTAAAGTGGCATGTGGGCAGTTATGGCTGGGGTACCCCCACCCAGAAACTTTACGGGGTGAGGACAATTTCGCTGCACAGCTGAGATCAGGGAATGGCAGGTTGGGGGGGGGGGGAAGTGGAGATTCTGAATTGCGATTCGCCAGAAGAACCAAAGGCGTTGGAACAACCATTTGCCTAAAATGGTATAAGCCTGGGGGGTGGGTGGGTGGGAGGGATGGTCTAGAAGACCTCCAAGGTCCCTCCCAACTCTCGTTATTCTTACTTACAGGGTGCTGTTATCAGGAAAGCCCACCCCATCCCGGACTTTGCAGTGACAATTATGGCTAAGCCATCCTGAATGCTAGCTTGTCATTTCCCAACTCAGTTATTCTAAAGATAGTCTCCCGTTGGGGAGCTGGGGAGGGGGAAAACTTCTGGGCTTCGGCAAGGAGAGGTTGGAGCCCTGGGGGGGGGGGGAGCATTTGAAAGCTGGGTGGGCTCGTCTCCCCCCTGAACGGAAAGAGCCGACTGCAGCTTGGATTCTTGGAGAGAGTGCAATTCAAGCATGGACAGATAACAATAGCAATAGCAGCGGTATATAGAGGTGCGTAGAGTTCAATACCGCTTCACAGCCCTCTCTAAGCGTTTAAGACAACTCCCAACAATCTGGGTCCTCATTGTATCGGCCTCGGAAGGACGGAAGGCTGAGTCAATCTTCAGCCAGGGGAGATTCGAACTGCCAAATTGCAGGCAGCTGGCAGTCAGCAGAAGTAGCCTACAGTACTGCACTCTAACCACTGCGCCAGAATGGCGGGCAATGGAACGTGGGGGTTGTGAGGAGGGAGAGGGAGGGGCAGCGGGGGTCCAATGCACACAAAGACTCAGCCAACATGCGCCTCTCGGAGCCACAGAAATGGAAGAGAGGAGGGTGCCTGTCTCACTCTCCGCCTCCCCCCCCCCCACCATGCAGTCACACCACCCAGGATGCACTGGGGGTTCCCCCTTCCCCAAGTTCGGTGCCTCCCCCTCCCCTCCCCGGCTCACCTGCGTACGAACTTGGAGGTGAACTTGCTGAAGAGGCTGCCCGAAGCTCCTCTTCGGCCTTGGCTGTTGCCGGAAGGCGAGGCGGGCGTCAGGCCGTAGGAGAGGTTTTGTTGGTCGCGGACCGGCCGGAGCTGCCCGGCGTGGAAAGTGCTGCGGCTCTGTATGCCTCTTGGGAAGTTGGTGCGCTCGGGGAGGGCGCTGCTGATGTTGTGGGCGGAAGGGGAGGCCACGGGAGCCCGCTGGGGAGCCGTGCTGTGGGGGGGAAGGAGAAGAAGGAGGTCAATCAGGGGAGGCCAGACTGAGAGACCCTCCACCCCGCTGCCTTGGGGGGACGGGGTATGTCAGCAAAGGGAGAGAGAGAGAGAGAGAGAGAGAGAGAGAGAGAGAGAGAGAGAGAGAGAGAAGCCACGTTCTACCCATGAATGCTGGGTTTGGGATTCCTGGGGAGGGACGAGCAGAGATCCGTTGGGTAAGGTTGGAGGCCAATTTTAGGTGGTATCTCAAGGGGCTCTCCCCCTAGGGTGAAGATCGGTTCGATAGTGACGGTGGGGGAAGCTGGGTTCACTTAACGACCAAGGCCAAAAAGATTGTGAAATCAGGAGCGGTCAGGTGCCGTTTTCACTTAACGACTCCATTGCTGTTAGTGACGGAAGACATTCTGGTCCCACTCGTGTTCACAAGTAGAGGACTCCCTATAAAACGGATTCCCTTCGTCCCGGGCATGGAGAGGGAAAGGGAAACCCAATAGAGAATCAGCCATGTCATCCTGGCCGATGGGGTCCCAAACAAGCCAGGATCGTAAGCCAAATTGGAAACCCGGTGACCCAGGGCTCTGAAGCGTTTGAGGGCATTTGAGGAAGGATGCCGTGAAACCATGTTTCCCACCCACCCAGCCTTTAGGCCAAATGATCTTTGATGCTCTTAGAAAAAAGAGCACCCAAACCCATCATTCCTGATGGATTTCCTCCACGAGGCAAGATTCCTGGCTTAAAGTATCGTGAGAATCCAGGGCCAGTTTTTCCAAGTTCCGGTAGTTAGTAAGAAGGAGCATCTGGGCAGAGGCGCTATGTGGTACCCAGAGCATGGCTCCATCTGGGGGGGTCCCCCCTCCCAGGTTTCAGGACAGAACCCCAAAACCTCTTAGTTGTTCTGCCCCGATCTCCTCTAAGGCAGCCCCCCGTGCGAGGGTCACAGCTCTGGGGCCAGGACGGGACACAGAACAATGAAGCCAAGGGGGGCAGCTGGAGAGACCTGGAGGGAGGGAGGGAAGGAAGGGAAGGAAGGAAACACCCCCAAGCGCACGCAGCTGCCCACTTGCCTAGGTCGCTGGGCCTCGCAGTGATTGTCGGTGGGGGGCAGCGTGGGCTTGGAGGGGTGCACCGAGGCGGACATGGATTTCTGGTGCTGGCGCGGGCGCGCGGAGCTCACGGCGGCGGAAGCGGAGGCGGTAGAGGCCCTGGAGCCCGGAGTGGTTAGGCTGGCGGGGAGGGGGAGAAAAAATAAAATCAAGCCAGGGAGAAGCCAAGGAGTCCAAACCAAGGAGAGAAAATGGGGGTGGAGGGAAGGAGGAGAGGGGAAATAGGGGGTGAAGCGGGCTGGCGGATGAAATCTGCGGCGAGCCCCACCAACCATCCCAGACTATTAGGTGGGGTCAGCTGGTTTTGGGGAGGCGGCTATGTCCTACCATTCCTCTCCTCTCTTCCCCTCCCCTTTTCTTTCTCCTTCCCTTTTCTTCTTCTATCTTCTTTCCTTTCCTCTATCTTCCTTTCCTTTCTTCTATCTTCCTTTCCTTTCCTTTCCTCTATCTTCCTTTCCTCCTCTCCTCTCCTTGCTCCCTCCCTCCCCCTTTCCCTTCCTTCCCTTAACTCTATCTTCCTTTCCCTTCCCTATTCTTTCCTTTCTCCTTTCCTGTTCTTCTATATTCCTCTTCTTTCTTCTATCTTCCTTTTCTTTCCTCTCTGTTCCCTTTCCTTTATCTTCCTTTCCTCCTCACCTCTCCTTTCCTTATGCCCTCCCTTCCCCTTCCTTCCTTTTACTCTTTCCCATCCCTTCCCTATCCTATCCTTTCTCCTTTCCTGTTCTTCTTCTATCTTCCTTTTCTCTATCTTTTCCCCCTTTCCTTTATCTTCCTTTCCTCCTCTCCTCTCCTTACGCCCTCCCTTCCCCTTCCTTCCTTTTACTCTTTCTCTTCCCTTCCCTATCCTTTCATTTATTTCCTGTTCTTCTTCTATATTCCTTTCTTTTATCTTCCTTTCCTCTCCTCTTTTCCCTTTCCTTTATCTTCCTTTCCTCCTCTCCTTACTCCCTCCCTCCCCCTCCCCCTTCCTTCCTTTTACTCTTTCCCTTCCCTTCCCTATCCTTTCCTTTCTCCTTTCCTGTTCTTCTATCTTCCTTTCCTCTATCTTTTCCCCCTTTATCTTCCTTTCCTCCTCTCCTTGCTCCCTCCCTTCCCCGTCCTTTCCTTCCCTCCTACCAACCTTC